>CM060839.1:66940404-67165404 GCA_030762175.1 Metallyticus violacea | reverse complement strand
TGGACATGTTTTTATCCTATTTTCCAATCTACGTAGAAATGTGTACTCTCTTTCATTTGTAGTATGACTCATTATCCAGAGATTGAATGGTTCTTACTGTTAGCTTTATTTAGGCACTGGTTGCTTTCGCTGCATTTCGAAACTTATCCTGAATGCATTACTTTCTTTAATTATACCTGCATCTTATAATTCACTATGAACTCATTTTAATGCATATCAAGTGGACTGTGCACTTGGTTTGTTGCTTATATACAATAAGCTATAAATGATCAGCGTGATATCACAAATGTGTTTTATTTCTTCTTAATGTTTAGCTCACTTTTACATTTCATTATGTAACATTGCTTGCAAGAGCAGACAAAATCTACACATATTAAACTATCCTGATAACTTGTAGCACACATTAGTAAATAACTCATTTTGTTTCCTAACGCTCTATTATGCATTAGCATTTACCAACGTAAATTGGAGCGGAAAGTACTGGGGCTAAAATATCATCTTTGGAATTAAGAAAGATGCCGGGATTG
This sequence comes from Metallyticus violacea, assembly GCA_030762175.1. Lineage (NCBI taxonomy): Eukaryota > Metazoa > Arthropoda > Insecta > Mantodea > Metallyticidae > Metallyticus > Metallyticus violacea. The sequence goes on along the minus strand of CM060839.1, from coordinate 67,164,877 downwards.
AACGACGTGGCTCAAAGTGCAAACAACCTGAAGTGGAAATGGGGCGAACATGTAGCAAGGCTACCAAGCATCTAATGAGGACTTATAACTACCACATGGGATCTACGTGAGAACGAGATGGGCAGACTCCTTCAGGAAAGCAGCCGGGTCACGCTGGACCAGAGTAGCACTGAGCGGCAGTACCTGGAAGAGCCTAGGAACAGAGCTGCAGAAAGAAGAGAACAACCGAAGTCAATAGTGAAAGTGATACCAAACTTATGATACAAAAACTTCTAGAATCAGCACTAGAACCTGATTGTGAAAATGTTTACAGTTTCTTGTAAAATAAGAAACATTACAGACTTCACAAACTCATAGGAACAATAGCTCGTGTGGACCAGTTCATCATACGAGAAAGCAATGACATCCACGTTTGCGGATGCCCTAGCCCTGGATGGGACATAAGTGGCTTAATTTATGCATTCATTATGTACTTCAGGTTGTTTTCTTTTAGAATTCTCGTCCGACTCCTTAGTTCTGGCGAAAATATATTCGTAATGATATCTTAGCAGAAACTTTGATATGACTTATTCATTAGTAATACTGTATCACAAAAATTAAAATATTAGCTTTGCCACTCTGATTTCGTTACTTTTGTCCCTAATCAAAGAGGACAAACAATCTTGAAGTCCACAACAATATTTAACACCCCAGAGCTTGGGATTACAACACCACCGTCAAGTTAAAGAATAAGTTGGGTAGAGAGTCAAAATCAAATTCGACGCCACTCTCTTTCGAAATGCTTCAGACGCCACTCTCTTTAGAAATGCTTCAGCAGTCCTATGTCAATGATATTCGGTACTAGCGCTCCCAGGCGGCACAGCATCGCCGGAGCACGACGAAGTGTCAGACGCTTTGCACGTGTCCACCACGCGAAATTGTAGACAAGATCAACATTTGCTGGCGATATTAATTTATCAACTTCAACAATTCAATATGAACACGTACAGTGTCTTTTTTATTTTTATTATTGCTTTAATTATGGACGCTCTTTAACATCTCAGGTCATCAGCGTCCCATTCAACTCAGGGCGTGAAACGGCCGACAAATTTTGCTCAGAGGCCTCTCTTTCAGGCTTGAGGTTCTTTTCATGCCGTAAATGTACGACACGGGACCCACGGCTTTACTTCCCTTCCGAAGGAAGCCATACTTTGGATTTTTACGCCCGAAAAAATCCATCGATCCTGGCCGGGTTCGAACCCGCGATCTTGGGTTTAGGAGGCAAGTATGGTAATCACTACACCACCAGGACCGACGTGTGTACAGCATACCTGCTACGTTAGCTTCCAAACTCATGAAAGTTATCTCTCGGAACAGTTCAATATGAACATATACAATATCGTTGGAAGTTAATTTCTAAACTCCTGAAAGTTATTTCCCGGAACAGTTCAACGGTCATTGTGTCCAATATGAACTGTACAGTATCGCTGCTAAGTTAGTTTCCAAACTCCTGAAAGTTATCTCCCGGAACAGTTCAACGATCATTATGTCCATTAAGAATGTGTACAGTATCGCTTTTAAGTCAGTTTCCAAACTCCTGAAAGTTATCTACCGGAACAGTTCAACGATCATTATGTCCATTAAGAATGTGTATAGTATCGCTTCTAAGTTAGTTTACAAACTCCTGAAAGTTATCTACCGGAACAGTTCAACGATCATTATGTCCATTAAGAATGTGTATAGTATCGCTTCTAAGTTAGTTTACAAACTCCTGAAAGTTATCTCCCGGAACAGTTCAATGGTCATTGTGTCCAATATGAACATGTACAGTATCGCTGCTAGTTAGTTTTAAAAATACTGATGGCCGATCAAAAGGATCATCACGTCGAAAACTACACAAGAGTCTCCGTCAGCATGCTCAGGATAATTTATTCTTTATCAGTTATGATGAAGGAATTTTCCCCAAAACTAAACAACAGACGTCACAGTGGAAGAGTTCATAATCTCCAAAACCAAAAAAATAGCATACAGGCTAAGAGCGTGATATTTTCTTTTTACCAATATTCGCGAGACTGAGTTCCGAACATTACTGCGACATCCTGTGACTTGCAAGTGAAGACATTCTACGTCTCACCACACTGCAGGTTTTGAGGGAGATGGAAGCTGAAACTAAAGAGTCGATATTTTGATGCTATTGAGAACCAGCGTTTTTTTTTTTTTTTAATTGATTCATTTATGAACGCTCTTTAACATCTGAGGTCATCAGCGTCCCATTCAACTCAGGGCGTGAAACGGCCGACTAATTTTGCTCAGATGCCTCTTCTTTCAGACTTGAGGTTCTTTATCGTGCCGTAAATGTACGACACGGGACCCACAGCTTTACTTCCCTTCTGAAGGAAGCCATACTTAGGATTTTTACGCCCGAAAAAATCCATCGATCCTGGCCGGGTTCGAACCCGCGTTTTGGGTATAGGAGGCAAGTATGGTAACCACTACACCACCAGGACCGACTAGAGAGAACTAGCGTGAATTGCACAAATTTCAAAAACACCAGGAAAAAATTCCTAAAATGGTAGAAGCATTGAGGTCCGTTCCAGCTGCGCAAAAGGACTACTTTAAAGAATATAAGGGCAAATTTGGAACATTTCCTTTTCATTCTCTTGATTGTGCAGGACTTGGCTCAAAACTTATTGATCACACCTAGTTTATCATTTTTTAACATTAGATTTATGATATAAAATCCTATATGACAAGGTAATTTATTTACGACCAAGTTTACTTACCACTTATTTGTTCCAACATTCTGAATGGAATATATTAGAAAAAAATTGTCGCTATTATGTTTGTTTCAACAAAGACAAGGTGAGTTTATCTACTATTAACAGCATCAAATCTATCATAGGGAATAGATTATACATTACAGTCTTTTTAGGCTTTTTTTCAGATATGTTGATGGTACGCTTTTACTCCTCTTCTGTTTCGAAATGATCTGGCACTCATCAATATATTACGCACATTTTACGAGTTAGTTTACCCGGCTTCCTTCACTTGTATCATACAAGAGATAGTTTAAAATTACTGTTTGCTTCAGTTTTGAAATACGTGGAATAAAAATAAATCCACGACTACACAGTGTGCAACAGATCAATACGTACAGTTGAAGTTGTAATAATCCTGTTACTGAACTCCTAAAGCGCATACTTTTGAGAGGCTGGGTTTATTTCTAAAATATGAAGGATCTGGGCTAATTATTGTACTCATAAAATGAGAATGGTACTCAGAATGCAGTTTTAATTCCTAAACAGCCCCTAACTGCGATACAACTTTCTTTACAGTCACGTTCTATTTACATTTTCTGTTAGTTATAATTTTGGCATTCATCAGTGTACTCGCCATAGTAATAATGAACGTGAACAGCTATATAATGATTGCTTTTATTTAATTTTTAAAGGAGCCACCAGTGGTGTCGGATAATGTAATTATGGTAAAAGCCTTTCCATTAGCTATATCTGCGTAATGTTTCCAAAGTTTGAGTGAATAATTGATACAAAATAGAGAGCCAAACTCACCAGATGGGTGTTTGCATGGTTCAGATTACGGGCATGGTGAATGAGCGGAGATTTTCTTCTGTGTTGAGGGCAAATCATGGATACATACACTGGCTGAATGTAAAGACCAAAGAATGGAGATCCTTTACGGGATCGAATAGAGGAAGATGGTCATGCTGGGCTACGTGCAGGCAAGGAAGGGGAGGGTAGATTAGGTAAATTTCTGAAAAGGCAAATAATGAGGAGGAGTGGGAGGGAAACAATTTGATTGAATCAGCTAGTGTGATCATTCATGAAGTTGCTTCTTTCTATTTTTTGTGTATGTATTTTTAAAATTTGTTCTTATTATTTAATTTTATTCTAATTTACTTTTAATTGTTCAATATATATTTCATGGTAATTTATTGTGAAATATTTTATTTAATAAATTGTATTAAATCAAAAGCCATGGTCTATTATAAAAGCACATACAGTCTGTTGGGCCCGTGCACCGATTGGAAGATGTATTGGTGCCATTGAAATAATCTTAATGTTTATTTCTTTATTGATTAATATTAAAACAGAAGATTAGGAAAAGTCGCAAACAGTGATACATAGGTAGTGTATTTGTGTGATATTGAATGACTTTTTAATATAATCTTGATTGTATGGTTTGTGAGTGACGGACTATGTATGTACAAAGCAATGCAAGAAAAAAGTTATATTTGTCTTTGAGAGTCTTTTGTTCGTTTACGTATTTATTCTGCTGACAAACACGCAGTTCAATGTTTACGTTTCTTCTTCATATCATTGGCACTACAGCCGGATGAGCCTCAGTCTATCGCAGCGACCTCTACCTGCGTCTTATGACTTCATTGATAGAGGACTTTTTACCATTATCATTGAATTCTGTAATGAAGGATGGATGTTAAATCTTCAATTGAATATTCTTTTATTATAGGATTGGCTTTTGGAGGTTTAATAGCTTTAATCAGACGATCACGTGGCTCACTAGATCGGGAAAAGCCACATATTCCCAATTATCTTTCCGGTTGTCTGTCTCTTCCGATCTGAGCTGTTTCACTTTATTTAAAAATGTGCTTACTCCCTCTTCCTCCTTCCTATTTGCCAGCACTGCCAGTGCCCTCTCCCACCGTTAACAAACGAGCCAGTAGATATCTCTTCGTCCATTCTTACGTCCCATTGAAGTAAGCCAGAATATGCTCCCATGATTCTTTCTCTGATTCTAGTACCCTCTCTGTGTTACTTTAGTTATCCGCCACACGCCTAGCATAAACCAAGCGACTTGTTGCAGAGTTTGGTCCCTGTTTGAATATATCGCTCCATCTCCCACCCAATTTTCAGCTCGGATTGTATCTCCGGAGAAACTTTTCTGCTCACTCTGAAAGCATCAGCTGCGTCCCTCAAGAGTTTCTTAATTTTTCTACAAGCCCCTCTCCTGTTTCCCGCTCTGCGATCCAAATGTTCCCCATTCGTATATTTTATAGACCCCTTCTTAATTTTAAAACCCAGGTCTTGTTCCCCCCCCCCCCATTCTCTCTGGCTGATCTTCATGAACAATTCGTAATCAGTACTTCAATGATCTAATGCTACATTATTTAGTCTGGCTATTGGCACAAAATTCCCTAAGGATTCCACAATTTGCTGTACCCCTCCCCATTTTTTTAAAATAACTTTCAGAAAACCCGATCCGATTTCTATGTACGTTCCCAACTCCAAATTTCGGCTCCATAAGTCATTGTAGATCGTACTATTGCCCCATATACTGTCTACAGTCCTACCGGCACATCTGGAATTCTGCTTCGTATACGGGGAGTTTCTGCGGCTTTTATGTTTGGTTTAAGTTTGGCCCCATCAATATGTTTCGTCTAGCTTCAATTCATCGAGAAGTTAGCCCAAAATACACGAATTTCTTCACGCTATTTAGTGTCTGCCCTGCATACGCCTATGTATCTGCTTTGCTGTTAATACCTTGGTTCTTAAAGGTCATAATCTTCTTTTTATTGGTATTCACCGTAGGTAGCCAATTGTGAAGAACATTTATGTTTACAGGGTGCAATGATTGCAAAATTGATCAACTTTTCAAACAGTAATTGCTGATATTTTTTCACGAGAATAGCGGCCATTTTATAAACGATTCCCACGGACATGACACCAGACGCATTGAGTGCATTTATTAAATGAATCCAAATGTTTTGCGTCCGTAATATAAAACAGGGCAGGAATTTTGGACTTAAGTTCTATAATAAAAACCCAAGTATAACTATACTTTGTTAACAACATTTTTAACTGAACTACATCCGCACATCAGTTCTTGTCACGTGGGTGGTTTAACTATCAATATTTGTATCAATAACATCTTCTGAAGACCACTAAAGATAGCGTTTTCTTTCCCCAAAATCAAAATTACGTAACAAACGTATTATTTAGCATTACGTTATTTACCTAGTCTTATCATAAATGTTACAACATTGAGCCTGAGGCAATTGGCACAGCTTTAAACATAATTTAATATCCTTTTACTAGTGATCACTTACATGTATTATTATAAACACAGAGCACTAATCTTTTTTTCAAAATGGTCACCTTTGGCCTTCGCACAGGCCTTACGTCTCTGTGGTTGCGCATCAGTGGAATTGCACACAGTCTCAATTGGAAAATCTGCCACTGCCTTCACCAGGTAGCGCTTCAGCCTGTCGATATTGGGATGTTTCTTCTTACACACCACGTCCTCAAGCATGGACCACAACTCGTAGTCCAATGGGTTGAGGTCAGGGTTTCTGGAAGGCCAATCATCCGGAGCAATCAAGTTCGGAACTTTTCTCCGCAGTCAGTTCTGGGTAAACTTTGCCATATGAGCGGGTGCTGAATCCTGCTGGAAGTTCCATTGTTCATTCCTGAACAAAGGTTGCTCAAATCCTTCTCAATAGTCTCCAGCACTTATTTTGGTACACTTTGGCAGAAGTTTTCACCCCTTTTTCACAAAAAGGAGTTTGATGTTGCCGTCATATGCCACTCCCCACCAAACCATGACTGAGGCAGGACGATGGCCTCACTTCTCACGAGCTTCTCGAGATGACTTAGCATAAACACGAGCATTTTCTCGGGTGAAAGCCTCCTCAATGGCGAAAATCTTTTCATCTGTGAAAAGAATTTTTCTGTGGCCATTGATTGCGTAACGCTGAAGAAGGCGTTTTGATTCCATCACCCCCTTCTCCTTCAGACGCTGGGTTAGAAGGTGATCTGTGCTCCGTCGGTAAGCTTTCAACCCTAGGTCATCACTTAATTGCTGCTTTCGCACATTCCGCCACTATTTCAATCGCCTGCTTATCCCTAATGCTGCGTGGACGGCCTGGTCTCTGGTGATCTTCAACAGTCCCGGTTTCTACGAATCGATTAATGGGTTCGATACACAAAATTCTGCTTTTTTCAACTTCTTAAGGGTAGTGAAAATTTCAAAAGTTCATTTATCCACCTTATGAAGGGCTATCACTGCTACACGATTTTCATACTCGCCCCACTGCATCGCTGTAATATACGGAAACACGCTTTCTCTTCTGCAGTTGTACTCACAATGACATTCTCTTACCTTACCCACAAAAGTATTTGCCGCGACCTTCAAAACCGGTTGTACTGTATGTGCCAAAAGTTTGTAACAGCATTAATGTACCGTATGTGCCAAAAGTTTGTAACAGCATTAATGTACTGTATGTGCCAAAAGTTTGTAACAGCATTAATGTTAAGGTATAATCATATTATGTTATATTTTTCAGTTGTTTTTTTTTTTAAACAACAGTAAAACGTTTTCCTTGTTTGCGGACCTCCGTAATTATGTAATGGGAAATGACGGCCCTGTAACAATTTCGGCCTGCGCTACAGATCCGAAATACAAGACACCTGACGTGCAGACATGACGCATGGTCTGTTTGACTGTGCTATGAACTGCGCTTCTAGGAGCATCGCAAGAACGTAAACAAGAAAACAGCTCAAATCTAGTGGGGGCACAGAGGGATATTTTAAACCTAACAATTTCAATCAAAATGTATCTTTATATTATCTGTCTGAAGAAACATTGAAGACGGCATGCAGAGGAACTCTCGAGCGTGCACTTGATTACGATAGTTTAATACTCCACTATTTTCTGATGTAAAGAAATGCAGAAGTTCGGTGCGTGGAGTCAGTCGGTATGGAAAAGGTGCGTACACAAGAGCAAACGGAAACCCTGCCGAAAACCATCACACGAAGTCATACACTCGCAAAGCAGACAGATTATATACAACGGGCTATGTTTTGTACAGGAGGAATGTAGAAAAGTTTTATCATTGGATTAAAGAATGCTGTGAAAAGCACAGTAAGGTAGTAAAGACGAGTGAAAGATCAGTACATGGTGGGTGATATATATTAAAGCTCAATGTAGAAACATATCCATAAAAGTTCAATTTGATGATCTTGCAAAATACGGTGCACAGAACGTTTTCGGAGTTTTATGAGCAGAGACAAGAAATCCAAATTTGACAAACACCTTAATGCAAATAAGGAAAAAATATCATTCGAGGAGAAAAAAGAAACATTTTAGAGAATACTGAAATGCATAGGATTCAAGAAATATCAAAACTTGCGACACATTTTAATGGAGCGGCCTGGCATTGTTGCACGTCACGCAGCATACTTGAGAACGCTAAGAAAAAAGGCAAAGAAGTCAATTGTTTATAATATGAAAGATGAGTTCATGCTTACACTGTAAACAAATGCTGGTAACATGATAAAATGAAGGTGTGTATGCAAACTAGTGTTGGGCAGAGGGCTATTGTTCACGCTGATGGTGTAATGCGGTTCATCAAAAGGGGCCGAGTTGATATATGAATCCATCATAATGCTGCAGATTATCATGATGAAACTACTGGCGAAAATTACAATTAAACCCACGTCTCATACCAAATCTGCCATCTGGATGTGCTGTTGTTTTAGATAATGCATCGTATCCACAGTATTAGAAAATAAAGTACCAACAATAGCCTCTAGAAACGCTGTCATAATTTCTCATAAAAAAAAATTAAAATCTCACTGCATATTCAGATTTAACTAAACAAGCCTCAACTGGCATACACAGTGGATAGAATTTTAAAAGAACGCGCATTTATTGTACTATGGCTACCACTGTACCATTGCGACCTAAATCTAACAGAACTTGTTTGGGATTTGGGGAAACAAAAAATATCATCTAAAAATGTTGCTTCCATTTTCCTATCAGTTTTGAAAAAAATTACTGCGCAAACAAAAAGCGAAACAAGCAAAGAAGTATGGATAAATGCTGCCAATCTGTTAAAACATATCAAGGAAAGTTAATGGCGTCGTAACGCTAATGGAAGAGGAAGTTGAAAGGGTTTTAATACACATAGATATTGTGAATAGCGATAAAGATGAGATGGATCATGACAAGGAAGGTAACAGAGGAAAGCAGTTCAATAGACAGTGTACATGAAATTGAGATCTGCACTTCGGGCATACAGTCATTTGTGTATACCGTATATGTTACAGAAATAGTACATTCAGTCATAATGTTGGATCTTTTATTATTATTATTATTATTATTATTATTATTATTATTATTATTTTATTATTAACTTCCTAACAACTGTTGATGTTTTTATTGCCAGACTACTCTACACTCCACTCTCTACTAAACTTTATTTCACTTTTCAATATAGTTACCCTCGTTACAATACACTTCTCGCATTAAATTAACATTTCAATCCCCCCCTCCCAAATAGTCAGAAGTCTTGTCTGCAAAATGGAGCTAAACAACATCCATCACTTCCTCAACATACTTCAAAATCCTTCCTCAAAGCCCCTTCTTGAGTTTTCAGAAGAAGAAATTGTCACTGGGAGCTAGATCTGGGATGTATGATGTATCTACATGAACCCACATTTCTTCACAGCTTCCTTTGCAACAAGAGCTGTGTGCACAGGCGCGTTGTCATGAAGAAGGCGAACACCACCACTCAGCTTTCCTCGTCTTTTCTCTTTGATGGAAGCACGTAGTCCGTACAGTAGGTCAGCATAGTACTCCCCATTTATTGTGGTGTTCCTCTTCTTTAAGTCAATGAAGAGTATTCCTTCACAGTCCCAAAAGATTGTGGCCATGATCATCTTGGTTGACTGAGTGACCTTGGCCTTTAGAGGCGGTGCTTCGCCAGGTTTGCGCCATTCCATTGATTCTCTTTTAGACAAGGGATCATAGTAGAGGACCATAGTTTAATCTCCTTGGAAAAGTGTTATTTTTTAATTTTATACGAGTGTTACACAAGAAGCTTCTGAAAACCGTCATATTCCACTGGGTCATCCTGTATGTGACTATGGCGTCTTGTTCGTGTATTCATTTTAGCTTCCCTTGGTAAATGTCTTTAATATGCATGACAAATGTAGGGAATATAGTAAGTGTCACACTTGAAAATAGAGGATATGGGGAGCTCTCTTCCGAATTGGTTATTTCCCCACCATAAATATAATAACAGATAAAATCATTGGTCTCCCGAACCCCGCTATCTATCAATCCTAATATCCACACTTTTCTATTTAGGGCGTTGGCTCGACAGCAAGTCATTAGCAATGTAGCGGCCTCCACACACAATTTTGAGCATTACTTCAGCAGGGGTTTAGTATATAATTATATACAGGTACATTAGCAAACAAGTAAAAAGTAAAGAAGAAAAATGGATGCCTTTCTTACATTTTTTCAGTAACTATTTTCAGTATTCCATGCATAAAGCAATTCATCCATATGCTTATATTTATTTTGCGGATCAGTCTTAAAAATTCACTGGCACGTAAAAACTAGTTAATGCCCTGCATTTGACACCCTCCCGCTATGCCAAGTAAATCTTTGACTTTGGGAGTATGCTGCAAGGACATCCTCCAGGATGTTTGTTTGTTTTTTTTTTTTTTAATGGTGTTTAATGCCGTTTTACTACTGAGGCACGTGAACACTGATGATAAATGAAATGAAATGATATATTAGGAAAGGATTTTTTTTTTTTTAGGAAAGAAACGTTCCAGGCCTAAGTTTAGGGTACCTCCCCGGCATTTGCATTTATGAGCATTGAGGAAAACCTGGAAAACCCTCAGTCAGGAGAACGGTCCTGGTAAGATCCGAACCCCTTTACATTTCGAAAGAAGAAGAATTTACATTTCTTATAGTGAAATTATCAGCATAATTTACTAAATAATAATAAACATATAAAATTATAAAATAAATTTCAATTTACAATTATAACAAATTGTGATTACATAGAACACAAATTTAAACACGCATGGTGTAAACATATCTCAGCAATACATAATTTTAACTGTTAAAAAAATATCTGAAATATTACTTTTGAAGCTTTGATACTTTAAAGCGCCACTTCTTTGCCTCGTTTACCACATGAAAATTACTTAAATTGCTGACAAAACATACTAGCGTACAAGCATATTATAAAACCTCCTGCTTTCATAATGAACAAAAAACTTTAAGAAATGTACACTCTTTGGGTAAAAAAAAAAAAAAAAAAAAAAAAAAAAAAAAAAAAAAAAAAAAAACTATCTCTTAAACGCAAAATTCTGCTTAAGTCCTGCAAGTTACAGCGCTGTTCATAAGGTAACCACCAAGGCTGTGTAGTCACTGCAGTAGTTGTGTTATATGACATGCACTGAAGAGGCTTTCTAGTATGTGTTCCGTTAGCTCTGTGGCAGAGTGTGCATGGTTCAGAGTGCAGATTCGCATTTTTTATGGTGATAAACCTTTGTAACATATTATGACAAAGTAGTTTCGCAATATTGTTTCCCATATGCAGCAAGATTTAACGCTAACACACACGCGCGCGCACGCACATCCTTCAGTATTTGTTCTATCTAAAAGCAATATGCTGCACACTCATTCCCTGCTCATGCAAGGACAAAAAATGTCTTATGGGCACAAATTCAAGAAGCCTGGGATGTTGTAGCCTCTCGTCCACACTACTGTAGAGATCTGACACCATCTAGGCCCCGAAGATTGAAGGCAGCAATACATGCTGTTATACGTTAACCCCTGTATTTCAAAATGACTTTAATCACAATATAGAACCCTTTTCCATTCTTCCTGTGTCCAGATCTGATATTTTCTAACCCACACCAATCTCTTTTTATTCATAGGACACGTCAATAGCTGTTTTCTGACAGGTCTTCGAACTTTTCTTCCTGTTTCTAGAAGCCGCCTATGCATGTTGATACATCGATTTTCACCCCTACAGCCACCATATCTTTTTATAAATAAAAACGGTTCTTTTTAGGATTAATCTTGCTGGATCTGATTAAATAGGCATCATCTTTATTGGACGCTTTTTTTTCGGCCACATCGTCCTTTTCTTTGAGATGAAATGGACTTATCTAATTTATTTCCCTTATAATTATATCATTAACAGCATCCAAACTTACTTACATTCAGCTGCTAACCGTCTCTGAGTCATATTATAAAATTCATAGTGGTCTCTTCTTAGATCCCATATTCATTATAACTAAATGAAATGTTAAAGCAGCTAGAAACACAAGCAAAGTGCTTAACTTCTAGTACAACCAGTAAAAGCAATAACTACAATTAACTATCTCAATAATGGGTATCAATAATGCGGTGTAGAATTGGAGGTAAAAAGTTATTAGCACTGATTAACTTATAAATTAAAACTACCTGCTTGTTCTCATTAATTTTCACTGTATATATTTAATATTTGTAGTTCAAAGCAAAAACAGTAGAATATCGATTAATTTTCGGAACATTCTTCTTCCGACACGTGAAATAACCGAACCCATATTTGTCCGTTTGAATATTTAGTACACTATTTTCTAAAATATACAATTTATAAATAATTTTTCTCTCACTCTATAACAAATATAGAAAAAGCACAACTGATATGAAAGAGTTTAATACCCGGCCTCTATTTAATAGATTCCCAGGGCAAGTTCCTTGTCTCACTTAGTAGCCTGGTCATTTCTCTTTATCTTATTGCTAGGATACTGCATCAAGTTCTCACTTCTTCGAACTGTTTATTGCGCTTCAAGGTATCATTTGCACTATGACTTCAATTTGAGAAAGTTAACTGAAGCTTTGAGTTGTGTTGTCTGTTCTGTGATAAAGGGCTTGTATTGTATACACTATGAGGCATGGGATCTTCGATTAAAGGAAATCATAATATATTAACAATAGATTGAAAATTACAACTTTTAAACTGTCTTAAGGTCAATCTTTTTTGGCACGTGAAAATGAAGCAGGAAAATCCACTGAAACAGAAGGAAAAAATAAATAAATCAAATTCGTTCAAATTTCACTGCGAGGGTTTGCCGAGAAAAAGAAAATTGATTCGGGAAGCAAAAGTGCATTTTTATAGAAATATTGCATTATTGTTATGCCTGGTTATGGTCCTAAGGTCTTAATGCAATCCCTGGTGATGCCTCACTTCGACTACTGCGATTTTCTTAAACTCCAACTTAAGGCAAAAACTACAGCATGTTCATAATATGTGCATACGTTACATGTGCGATGTGCATCTGTTCGATCATGTAACACCCTCCCTCGATGTGGTTCCGCTGAAAGACCGAAGAAATATTCATTGTCTCACACTGCTTTTCCAAATTATCCATACAATTTCTCCATCTTATCTACCTTCTCGTTTTCAAAATCTATCATTCTCTCATAATCTTAACACACGTTCTGAATCCCAGCACGTACTATTATTGCATTACACCGAACATCACTTTACTCATCATCATTCACCGTAACTACTGCCTGTCTTGGGAATGCATTGCCAAAAATGTCAGAGACTGCCAAACTTTAGGAGCATTTCATAAGAAATTGTTAATATTACTAGAAATAATCGATTACCCTAGATTCCGATTCCTTTTGTTACAATGCATGTATTTGTTTGTTTTACCTGCTGTAGAATTATTCATTTTATTATTTTTATTATTATCTTAAATGTTCCTATCTCCTTCGAAGTATTGTCAGGGTTTAATTTGATGATTTGCTTGTATCTTTATTTCTACTTTCAGGATAGGTTGATATTTGTATAAGTTGTCATTGCTGGTGCTTGTATATTGTTGTTCTTTTATTTCTTACGTTTTTCTTCTTACGTTAATATTTTTTATTTTTCATTATCAATATTTTTACATTAGCATATATTTATTCATGTAGATCATTTTACATTGGTTTATATGTGTACGAGTATTGTTAACTTTACTGTCAATGTTGAGATTGTAATATTGTCGCTATAACTCCATTTAATTATTATTAGATAGGCAGAGCGAAACAGAAGGCCTGATGACCTTAGCTCTACCAGAATAAATAAATAAATAAATAAATAACTTGGGATAGTCCACCCTCTACAGTATAAAAAATAACTGAGGATAAGTGCAAAATGTTTTGCTTGTATAAATACAAGTTAAAGGAATTTTATGAATCTCATTTTGTCGACGTTTAATGTTAAGATCTGAGTCCTAAAATCTTGCAACCTTTAATACTAATATGGAACGCTATGCTTTTATATCTGCAAAATGCCGATAAGTGCAATAAAAGCAAACTCCAGGTGTTACTGGTGTTAGAACTGTAGTTCACAAAGGATTTTACATTGTTGTTATTATTAACATATTATAGGGCGAAACTGAGTAACTCCTACTTCACATCTACCTGAAACTTGTATCACTATAGTGATGGACCGATGACTTGTGTCGGTACCTTTGATGTGGTTGCTCGGAGTCGGGTACACTTCTCTGATGTACTTGTTTAGCGAACAGTGTTAAAAGAGGAAATTCAAGATTCACTGCAGTGAAAATGTATTTAATCCTTTCCAAAATAAACATGAAATTCCATTTTTTTTCCATTGAAATAAAAGTTAATTGTGTAGTATGCTGCATTAATTAAGATGTATAATTTGTCATTTTTCCCCCTCTCTCTTTGGTTTTCGGTTATGCTTGTTTATTGGTTTCTAAATGACGGTCAAAGCCCATGTTTATGCTAAAATACCACAAAAAGTTTGTCTGAGAAAGTATGAATGACAGACAAACATGTTAAAGCATTACTAGTATGCACCATTTTTATGTTTACCTGGGAAAGTATGACAATTCTTAACTATAATGTTTCAGGTTTTTTTTATTTGGTTTTGTTTTATTTACAGACGCTGTTTAACATACAGGTCAGCAACGTCATATTCAAATCAGGACGTGAAAGGGCTGACAAATTTTGCTCTGAAGCCTCTTCTTTTTTCAGGCTTGAGGTACTTAATCTAAATAAAGTAACTTTCCAAGTTGAGATTTATATAATTTTTGCTTTATCTATAACTTGAGAAGGAAGCATTTTTAACATTACATTAATAAGAAAAAAAAATATTTTTATGTCCTCTGCCACATCATAAAATTAGTAATATTTTTGCTGATACACTTTGTATACAGCATAAATTACTTGAGTATTTCGCGGGACCCAATTCAGAGTTAAATTAATGAAGTTGACTCTTCTACCTGCATTATCCTACAGATGACTCTGCACAAATAAAAACTTGAATTAATTGAATGCAAACCTACAGCATTTTTACTGCTTTTTAGTAAACGGCTATCAGATATACGAGATGTATATCTAGACCCTAATAATATTATTGCCAAATGTAACCATCTTACGCTAAAGATTAAGTCCTCGGTTTGGTGATGGTTGGCGATGTCACTGCCCCTCTTGTAAATTAACACTTGCAATTATTTTCTGGTTGTGCATGTTACGGCAGTGATACAAATAATACAAATTTACGTGGTAAAATGCTCCCAAGAATACAAATACGGGAAAATTAATAAATTGACATGGTATTTGTGCATTTAAATTTGGCAGAACATCAACCATATCTCTTTACGATATTCTCTCCTTCCCCCTCTTGATCGAGTAATGGATATCATTGTAATGCTCCTGTAAACCGCGAAAAACACAATATACGCTTTTACACATCTGTCATTTACGGAATTAAAAAACAGCTCCTGAGCCTAACATTTTATATCAGAAACATTATAGTCGGTCCTGGTGGTGTAGTGGTAACCATACTTGCCTTCTAACCCCAAGATCCGGGTTCAAAGCCGGCCAGGATCGATGTATTTTTTCTGGCGTAAAAATCCTAAGTATGGCTTCTTTCGGAAGGGAAGTAAAGCCGTGGGTCCCGTGTCGTACATTTACGGCACGAAAAAGAACCTCAAGCCTGAAAGAAGAGGCCTCTGAGCAAAATTTGTCGGTCGTTTCACGTCCTGATTTGAATGGGACGCTGGTGACCTGAGATGTTAAAGAGCGTCCGGGGAAACAGAAGAGAGAGAGAGAGAGAGGGAGAGAGAGAGAATCCATTCACAACTTTATATGTAACAACGTGTTTTTTCATTAAAACATTTCAGTTCTTCCATCTTAAATCCCTTTCTCTGTTAGGAACGACACTGAAAAGGTAGCACCATTTTCTAACTGCTAACGATTTCATTGTTAAACTTTTAACATAACGGAAAGGCAATGCTAACACGAGGTTAAATAATTTGTTGATGAAGTAGAATTCTTGTTAATTTGAATGTTAAAGTAGAACAGCAGCTTGTTTCCTGCGCGAAGTCCTAACTTCGATTCAACAATACTGTTAAACGCTATAGTATGTAGGTATATAAAACACGAGGCCATTGCTAATCTTAAGAGGCATTACTTATAGGAAACTGCAGAAAAGGTTTAATAAATCACAGCAAAATAAAACGAAAATGTGAAAAAATATATTACAGCAATCTTTCTGTGTATCGTGGGCTTCCTTCGTTTACAAAATATAAGCTAGAGGAGGAATAGAAAAAAAAAGGAAAAAAAAAAAGAAAGAAAGAAAGAAAGAAAGAAAGAAAGAAAGAAAGAGGAAAAAATAGAAAGCAAAGACACATACCGAGTTTTTACTCAGAAAGTAAACAATATCCGTCTTCTTCTTGTTCTTCCTCCCTTTCTTAATTTCCCCTCCCTTCCTTCTCTTCTTCTTTTACAAAAACAATATAGTTTTGGGAGCATATCTACGTCAGCCAATGGCAAATCTGTTCGTAACTATCAAATCCGCTGGAATTGTTCACGTGTGCGTATGCTGGAAACGAAGGGTTGCCAACATAGAGATTGCTGCAGCAGATAAACTGACCTGATCGACAGCCTGCCTGTGACGTGATTCTCCCTTTCATCATTTCCCACGTAAATTAATGTCAGAGCTGCCAATCAACGAGTGCGAAAATACCATACTACGCCCAGTTAATAACAGGTTTCTTTTCTTCTAAAAGGTGAGCAACAACCGGGCAGTGTATACTTAAATAAAAATGGTATGCTTAAAGCAATGAGCATTTATTACCGACAGAGGTAAAAATAATACACATTGCGGAATGATTGGTTTGGAAGAAAATGTTCTCTCCCACCCCTTGTGTTTTGTGGTAGGCTATTAGCCTGCACAGTGCCAAGAGGATTTGTACTCGTTCAACCCGAATGTTATTCTCTAACGATTTTCACAGTTTGGTTGTCCCACTGCATTACCTCCAAAACTGAGAGTGTACATTTGTAGATTTACAGCACTTTGTTTCATATTTAGTTTCAGAAACCCTGAAAATGCCATTCTCTATTAGATTCCGATGCCTATTACCCTATGTAATAAACAAACATAATTTTAATAATAAATAATAATACAAAGAAGGTCTATATTGCTGCAGAATTTCTAAAAATCAAGTTATGATAAGTGAATAAGGCATATATATATATATATATATATATATACACACACACAATTAGATAATTAGTATATTTAGTCAGTAGCCCCTGTGGTTCTCATTTTTATGCAAAATGCCTACTAAATATTATTTTTAGCTTATCTGTCAAGTGAATGCCCTTTATGAAGTCTGTTCAATAAGGAACATAAATTTATACGGCATATTTATTAAAGCTGTACGTCTTTGTGTGTCTCTTGTTTTGCACTTCACATTTATTTAAAATACCGTGAACTGCAGTTTCCAAGGAACATTTATACTCTAAGTACGTTGCTCTAAAGATTTCTCGAATGAATTTAGACGGCGATTGCTCTGAAGTTAAAGAACAGGTAGACAGGCACGCAAGGGGTCTGAATGGGGAGAGAAGCCGGCCCTTGCCCAGATGCAAAGCCCCGTGCGAGCGGCGAGGACATATTCTGGAAGCGCGGTATTACAGTGCTCTAGTGCACATGCAGAAAACCAGATGCGCTAGCCTTCAATGAAAAATACATCTACGAGCAGACCAGCTGGCATAGTATTGGGAATAGTAAGCTGCATAAATGTATTATCTTAATAGTTCATCCACATTAACCGTGTGTAGGCCATGAATTGAAAAGAAATAATTAGATTTAAAAAATTCGGGTCATAAAACTATTATACAGAATGTTTATGAACTAGAACGCAATAATTTCAGAGATTGTAGAGAAATCTTAGTCAAGCAATTTCAGATAGGGAGTCTGTGATCTGCCTGTTCATATTTCAAAGTTACGGCATTAAGTTTCTAAATCACTGACTAATACAGCTTCCATTCGAAATGATACCACACAATAACGGGTGGAAGTTGTGAAGACAAATAAACATTATAGAGGGTGCCAAAAGATGTATACACACTTCAAACAAAGAAACAATAACAAAACTGAATTCACACAAACAGAAAATGATGAGCACTAATCATCTTACACGTTTACAGTTACAACAGTGACTCAAAATACCTACCATCGGCGTCGATACACTTCCGAGTACGTTGAACTACTGATTGAGCAACGTTGCGGGCGATTGCAGCACATGCCGTTTCTTCCCGAAGTGCTGTCAGTGTAGCTGGTTTTCTACGGTATACAACATCCTTAAGAGTTCCCCATAGTTAGAAGTCCAACGGAGTTACATCCGCAGAACGCGGTGGAAACTCAATAGGGCCTCTTCGTCCTATCCAATGCCTTGGAAGATTGTCATCAAGGTACACACGTACGTTTCGGTAGTAATGTGGTGGTGCACCATTCTGTTGGAAGTAAAATACCTCATTTCCATAGGGTGTATGACTGGCGGGTAAGACGGATATGTGTATCGTGTTCAGATACACAGGGCCAGTTACTGTTCCTTCAAAAATGTATGGTCCAATTAGACCCCTAGATGACAACCCACACCAAACATTAATTCCAGGTAAATTAACAGCCTTTCCAAAATAGCATGTGGATTGTTTGCATACTAGTGGGCACAGTTAGGCCGGTTAACAGTTCCGTTGAACTTAAATTGTGCCTCATTGGAGCAATAACTTTCTCTCATTCGTTTGCACCATGTTCCGAAGCCACTCACAGTACTGCATTCTCCGGTCAGGGTTATTTTCATTTAATGCATGAAAAAGTTTTGGGATGAAACTTTCAACTTTGCTGTCTTAATAATGCGACGTACGCTGGTTCTGCTAATCCCGGTCTCATGTGTACATTGCTTTGTAGATTTCTGCGGTGAGTGCTCAAAGCGTTTCGAAACAATAACCGAGGTCTCCCAGATCTGCCCTTGTGAACATCGCATACGGTACCATGAGTCTCAAATTTGTCTCCAACGCGTGCAATTGTTACTCGTGTTTGCGGTTCTGTTCTGTACATACGTCACTATTGCATTTGAACTTCAAAAACATTCTCGGTTTTGCAATTCCGTTCAAAATTGTTTTTCCGCTGTTCAAACGATAATCTTGGCTATATTTTGTTGCAGCAACGCTAGCATAACGCAATGTGAGTCATCTGGTTCACCCGTCACCTGAAAATACACCTGAATTTTTAAATGTTTCATTTCTGTCTCAAATCGTAATTTTAGTATTATTGCATTTGTTTCTCTTTTAGAAATTACAGAAGTTCCCAAACAGCAGAGTAACCAATCTCTGTCAATAATAAGACCATAGTACTCGCATAGAAATTGCAAGGGCATGCTGGCAGTACTGGCAGCCGAACAGACAGTGTCACCATCTGCATCTGTAGCACGTAATTTACATTTCATAAAAACAATAACAAGAGAAGGGTGCATAAATCCATCTCAAATACGTATTTCATATTAGTATCCTTATTGTTTATTTAAAGTGCCTCTAGTTTCCGGAGTAGGCGGAAGTTCCTGATGTACTTTATAACTTAAGGCATTTATAAGAAAGAAGTGCACCTAATAAACCGTTAAATGTACTGAAATAATGTTTTCCACCAAAACCAATAACTTATTATTTTCATATTTAACTATCGATTCAATAATATCTAACCAACGGGAAGAAGAGATGATTTGCATATAATATGTCATTACTTCTTATTGAAGAAAATATTCCAGATTTTCTGCGAGTAAAATCCGAGTTGTAAGTCCATACCATGCAAGATTCATTTGAGTGAACATTAACCGTGTTCTTAGGGCATCATCTGCTATATAATAGTAATTTGTTTAAAACTTGATTAGATGTAAATTTATGCACTTTTGCAACTAGGTCGTTATTTAAAAAAAATTAAATTGAAGAGTTGAATTCAATTTTATTTCCAGCGGTATTTGTAATTGAAGTTAACTGTTTCGAATAATATGGTTGTTATAAATGTTAATATTTTAGCGCGTTCTTTTTATTTATATAAAAAGTTAATTTTATATAAGGTATTAAAGTTATAAAACTTTATCAATGCAACTTTTAAATCATTATTAAGTGGTAAGAAAGTTCGTTTTTTTAAAATAAAAAATTTGGCTTACAGATTGAATAAGATATGTTATTTACTATAACTATTCCTTCTTTTTATCATCATATGAACACTGCTCTCGTAAGTTTAGAAAAATAGCTTTTTTATAACTTATTTAGATAAAAAAGTCGTTACATATGTCAAAGGATTAAAACAGCAGAAATCCGTTTTTAGAATCTTCATCCGTTGCAATATAGATGGCCGGCCGTCCGGTCTAACAAAAGAATCTTGAGTGTGTTCCGATTAGAGGTACAAGGAAATAAATGAGGAAATGTGAGTGGGTGCTGTGGTTAGCATAACAGAAATCTGTTACGTGTATACAATGCCGAGTTCGCCGTGAGATGTGCAATTGGAGGGGTGCAAATCCAGCTGCATTGACTATTTTCCTAAACTTGGAGAAAATGCACATCAAGTTATGTAAAAAGATATATTAATTATCGATTATTTACACTTCACATTATTACTTACTTATTGACACCTCTAAATGGAACACTGTGTATCGGGAACTAATAACTTTTTTCTCCCCCTAAGTCTAGGTTCGACCTTGATGAATTTTAAAAGTATTATATATCGCATAAATACGGACAGCTTTCATTTGAAAATACCTTCCCTTTCCTCTTTCACACCAAACACAATTGTGATGCTAAAGATATTTCTGATATAATTTAGATCCTCTACATCATACTTGTTGGTTGGCGAAATAAACGCTAATTAATCGGTTTTCTTCAACATCGCATATTGATAGTTCTTTTTGATCTCAACAACGTTTTCAATTCTAAAATCATATTTTGGATACTGTATAGTAATGATCCAATTCACCTAAACCTTTTTGTTTTTCCTGATGTTTGTAATAGATAATAATGCTGGTGATAAGGACCCATATCCTTTACAGTTAAAGAAACGCCCTATGGTACTCTTTAGTTTTGATGCCGATTTCGTTCAGCACTTCTTATTTTTTTTTTTTTTTTTTTTGATCATAGTTTATATCTCTGTTTTGTACTTTTGTTCCCCCACCCCCAGATATCTCTCATTTCTCATTTCATTCAATTAGTCCTGCAAACATTTCACTTCCTGCACCTTGTTTGAATATTTCATTTTTTTATGTTACCCACTCTAATTGCTTTAATTTTTGTTCCAATACATTCTGTCTCAAATTCTGTTTACTTTGCATTTTCTTACAATAAAGTCAACAAGTCACCTTTTATGTTGGTTTCTGTTAATTTAGTTTCACTATAATTCAGTTTGGTCATCAACATCATCTATTGTATTTCGCACACCACTCTCTCAACGTGATAATTTTAAAAGGACCGGCATTATTTTATCTGCATTATAGATAACTTTAATTCTTTTGTGGTGATGATTAATTTTAGGTGCAAAAGTGGAGATTAAAACGTTTAAAAACATCAAAATTTACAGTTGAACTTTGCATTTTTTCGATTCCTTCCGTGATCGCTCAGAAACACATGGTCTCTAATCTTGAAAATGTTTTATATAAACTTATGGTAAGAAAAGCAATGCATTGTTGAGTTCCTTTTTGGCTGTTAGTTTTCTTCACACAACTTCCTCTCTTCCTTTATGTAGCTAAATTACAGCTTAATCCTGCATAAGTTTTGCATAAATCATGTGACTGCAATAACTTCTGCAATTAATGGGTGAAGTAGTAGGCACAAAACCTTCATAATGCATTTGTGAATGCATGCTTTATTAACACCTTCTCTGTTTACCTCCGTAGAGTACCAACAGCATATAAAAGTACAGATCAGCAACTAAATAATTAATCAACCGGCAGACACAGTAAGCAATACCTGTGCCTTATTGACGCTTCTGAGAACGTTTTAAATAATGAATACTGCTAGTGACTTTGGGGCTGGCCTTTTCGTGGTTTCTCCTCGTCACTCAGGAGTATGCAAGAATGGATAGTAATATTCCACGAATCTTCCATTCTTCCACTTTCTTTCATTTCTTTCCATAGCATCAATTATTAGGACGAAAGCGTCAGGCGAGGCGGCTGATGCCATTGGTGTGGCGGTGACTTGCTCAGGAAAAGTTACTGTCCTAGCGTCTGGTAGGCTCCGTCTGGGGGTCTTCTTGGGGGGACGTCGGGACATCTAAAGTAAGACCTTGGTAAACCGACCGCCACGGGTAGTAAAGGTCGTTAAGGCGCGGACTCGTGAGCGGGAGGTCTCGGGTTCGAATCCCACCAGGACCGTCCTCCCTGACTGAGGTATTTTCCAAGTTTTCCTCATTCCTCATAAATGGCAAATGCCGGGGAGGAACCCTAAAGTTAGTCCTGGAACGTTTCCTTCCTTAAAAAAAAAAAGTTTTCCTACTATATCATTTCATCTCATCATCAGTGTCCACCGCCTGTGGTGCCTCAGTAGTAAAAACGGCGTTAAACACTACTAAAAAAATGGTAAACCGAGAACGTTCTCGCGTATCGGACTGGTCATCTGGATCCCGCCTGCGCCCGTGCATCGCCTTCTTGCATTCCTGACCGCACGATGTATACTTCACCTCATCCCTTCCTCTGCTTTCTCGGGAGCATAAGTTTAATAGCCTCATCAGCGACCGCGGTGCGAAATCCTAGAGGAAGAAAAAGGCTAGTAATATTTATATGTTTGTTATTTATTTACCCTGGCAAGGACTTCTCTTCTACCAGACAATTAAAACCAGCAAAATTATAGAGTACAATATGCATAGTTATATATAACTAAATTAAAGATATATCTTCTTCTCTTCTCATTTGGCGCTACAACCCCATGGTGAGCTATGGCCTGCCACAGTGACCTCTGCTTCCTCCACCTCCGTCTTCCGACTTCATTGAGAGAGGGCAGTATTGCAGGAGGGCGTGTGATCAACATGTCGACATCCCGCCGGTCGCCTCTCACGCGGTTTTCGTGATCGAAGAACGCCACGTTACGACCTCGCGAGGCTGAGTGGACTCGGTAGCGGACCTCCGCAACTTAGAAAAATTCTTAAGATCAGCACAAGGAGGTGGCTATTAAAGCTCTATAATGGATGTAATATATTTAGAAAAGTTACAGAGATAGTGTAACAATTCCACTTGTTCTTCAATAATTTTTCTCGAGTACAAGGGGGAGGAAGGAGGGGAAGAAGAAAAAGAGGAAGAAGAAGCAAGGGACTGACTGTTTGGAATTCCCAGAGTTAAGACCACTTAATCTACGTTTTAAATGCTTTATTGTCCGACAATCTCTTGACTTCAGAAGGAAGGGAGTTCCAGATTCTGGGAACTGACATGCTGAATGAGGCTGACCAGAAATGTTTTCGGTCATTTATTAGAACACAGTAATCGATTTTTCCAATAATTTTTTTCTTCCTGACATTTGCAACACTTAATCGTTTGATTACAAACCCTCTCCCAAATATTATTGTAAATACTTTATCAGCTTTATGTCTAGATTCTAAATAGTGTTACTATATCAGTAGTTCTCAAACCTTTTGGGAACATGTCCTTTGAGCGATTCCTCCACTGCCATACATGGGCTCATTCGGAAATAAAAGCGCATAGAAATCGAAAACCAGCGATTTTACTAATAACCAATGGGCATCATCCTTAGAATGACCATTTGTGGCGCTGCAATAATTATGATAGTACGATAGTTCAATACAAATAGAAAATTACACTTGCGGCATTTTGTTATGCGCTGGCACCAATTTAATAACATGCATTAACAAAATGTTGGGCGGCTGTTGTACAGCGGGAACTGTCAAAAATGGCTTTAACGATATTTGACAGGAGGGTATTGAAAACAAGACATGGTATAGTCAAAGGATGCCTGTCTGACATAAACCGGCAGGAAATAGAGGCGCGATGCGTGCAGATGTCATCTCTGGACCTGCAGAGCGAAATTAAAATTAGATGGGGAAAAGAGACTATAGAATGGAGCTAGGCATGAAACAGAGGTCGAGAATAGCATGGCATAGACTGGGAGGCTGGAAGGCGCATAAGGTTTTTGACGACCAAGGCAGGAGGATATGCCCATTATGCTTGGAACCCGGCGACTGTGTCACATTTTGGCTAAGTGTGCACAGACAGAAAATGCTGGGATAAATTTTCTCCAGTATTCATATTTGACTTCCAGTAGGGCGAGTGTTGGGACTTAATTGTAAATAGACAAAACTTGCTAAACCTGGGCATTTTCTTAAATGAAATATGCAGGGCAAATAATTTCTACAAGCATTGTACATAGGAAAATGTATATGAATATCAGAATTATTTATGTATGTCTGTTTCATGTTGTTTGTGTGTTTGAATGGGTTCTTCCTTCTTTTGTATGAATTAATTACAGAAATGACTTTTATTTTAAAACTCGCCATTTTGACTGTGTTGCAATATATTCCTCCGTCTATACCACTGGTCTACTTCCATCGATTTTCCTTCATATTGACCACCAGGTTGTGTTATTTCAGACGAGATACATTCCATTAATATGATCGTGTGAATAGGTATTTCACAAGAGCATGAATGGTCTTGCGACCTATGCTACTGTGGTATGCAACATATGTAGGAATAACTACTACCGCCGCCGCCACCGCTACCACCACTACTACTATTGCTGCTACTACCTGAGCATGCCAGAACCACGAATTTGAACCGCTTAGATAGCTAACATAAAATGAAATTCAAGACCTTTTAATCACAACAAATGTCACAAACTATGAATAACCATAGAATGAGAGTCATTTGTTTGCTCATTAAACAGTAAATTCCGATAAACTGATTCAGCATTGCCAACAGAGAAATGGAAAGTGTCTCCACAAATTTAAGCACTTCAAAAATCCCGATGTCAACTTGAATTTTACATTCCCCCCCCCCCTCATGAAAACATGAAAGAGGACATCACTTTAAAGCATGTACAACGAACAGTAAATAGGGATAATTTTCAGGAAGATTTAAAACGCAACAATAAACTGAGTTTTGTTAAGCGATCGCTTCGTCGTTGTACTGTTGCATGTTTTGCAATTTTCAGCCTGGTATTACAAGACTTCTGAATGTTACAAAAGTGAATATGAAGTTTATCTAGTACCTCTAGCACTTCAAATATCACATCACTGACAACAAATGCTAATGAGAAAGCTACCAAACATGTCTCTTGTTATTACGGGGAAACAATAGCTTCATTTCGTGTGAAGCTCGGCAAACCTGTAATTAAACCCTGGGCGTCAAGTAAGCACAGATCACACGACATTCACACAAAGCAGCTAAGCGACAGTGACGCCTATTTCTCTCACATATGAACCATCAAAATACCACAATTTAGATTCCTTGAAACCGTTTTATAATTTTAATGTATAAATCATCGTGTTTACTTTACATTGAAACACCCCCGCCACCAACACGTACTACAACTGTGCCCACAAGTCGTACAACCACCACCACTATTATCACAACCACTACAATCACTACTTTTGCTCTATAATGCCAGAAGTTAAACTAATATAACCAACTGCATCAAAGTTCTGCATATTTATTTTCATTTCTTGATGAACCATCTACTATATCTATGCTCGTGCATTTATCTAATAAAGATTAACGACCTTTAGCTCTTTTAAAGAAGCAGAGTGTATATACAAATTGAAATAGAAAATAAAGATACATGTTTAAGATAAGGAATTGGAAATCAAAAATCATGTTTTGTACCATTTTAATATTTAGAATTTTCTGTTTATTTTGATATAAATTTCATTGATGTTTCTTGGTTATCAATATTTTCAATACAGTTTTAATTACGTGGCTGCAGCAGCGGTTTTCCCCCTTCCTTTGCGAAAAGTTTTTCACTTAAAATACTAATTCTCATAAACTATTTGCTCAAGATGATTTGTTTTGAATGATAGAAAAAATTGCATTTCATAAATTGGCAGTGTTTGTTTCTGTAACAACATCCTTTGTTGTTACAATGTCGGAGGGTTTTAGCTGGTACTTCCCTTAAAAAGTTAGTTTTTCTGTAAAAATATTTTTGGCTGCAATTATTGAAAAACTAAATTTTTGCTATCACTTTGATACTTTTGCCACTTATTCATGATATTATATTAATGTAACAATGTAAAAAATTGTTAAAATATAAAAAATAAAACAACTGAAAGTAATTTATAATTTTCTTGAGGGTTATGGTAGAGTAGAGAAAACAGATTAGCCAATTTCAATTATGTGCATCTGTATGCTGTAAAAGTTTCATTTCATTAGCTTTAATAATCCTCGAGATAATGGGTAAATTTAACAATACATGCCTTTCATACTCCCCTTAATAATGTTTTTTTGTGGATCCGCCGTTCTTGCACAAATAAGTAAGTCACACATATTCCATATGGTCTGCTAACAGCTATATTCTAATGCAAAATATTTTATTATCACTCTCAGGAAAGAAATGTAAGTGATGAAACCCGTATTCCTAGATATACGGCACGTTAAAAAGCTCCATAACTTAGAGGTCCTTGAGCAAAATTATCTCACGACCCACGTTCAAGTAATACCTTAGATTCGTACTAGACGGCAACGAAGGCGATGGGTTCACCATCTGTCACTCCACCCTCTGTAGAAAAATACATTCTCCTTGTTATGGTAACTTCTCTCTTTGTAGTAGTGGTAATGGACGTTTTATTGAACCAGTTTTAGAATACATTCAAATCAATACAACTTTCGCATGGGCCTTACCGCCGTACATGCTAATGTCGTCCCGATAACAATCAAAAGGGTTATACATACAAATCTACATGCATTTATACAATACTTCGATATATTTACGTTTTCTATTAATAATTCTACACACAAAAACATAAACATGAATGGAACCTTTACTCTTCAGCCCCCTTCCATTTACTCACACTCCCTCTCCAACTCCCCCTCTTCATTATAATCATTAACCTCCTATGTCGGGTCTTCTATAGATATATTCCCAAATTGTGTATCTCGCATGCACCAACACTTCCCGGCAAATGTTCAAACTTCTATTGGAATTCAGAAATTGCGGTAATAAATGCTCATTTCTTAAAACCTCCGTTCCCTGCATTCTGCCAAAATATCTCCAGGTATCGCTTTCTCCGCACAATGGAAAAATTCTTTCCCCGGGAGCATTAACTGTTTTGCTTCCTTTGCAAGTCCCTAATGAGAACCATGCGAGCCCACTTCTTTCTTCCCTGCCACAGATATCTAAGAGAAGAGGCCAATGCTCTAAATAGACTATGATGCCATAGTACAGGGAGAAATAATATATTGCTGAGATATATACGCGATTTTCCAGCCTTGATCGATAGGCTTTCTGGGTTAGGAGTACTTTAAGACCGTAATGTCGCAAGATCATAGACAAGCTGGGACATTTAAATCGAGAACTGAGAAGCCTAGCATCAAGCTCACTGGCGACTCCTTTACAGCCCCCAAGCATATGTTTTACAATGAAGTTCATGTAGCTTGGTTCTTAATTGATATCTCTTGTATTCAATGCCGGAATTCCCAGGAATCTGCGCAGCAGAGGAACGCATATGTGCAACACTTAATAGCAGCGATGGACAGGGCTGATAGGCCAGGAAAAAGAAGTTTCCGAGTACCGAGCCAAGGCTATTTATGTAAGTAATGTCTGGTGTTTCACTCGCTCGCCCTTCTAGTGACTGACTGTTGCGCTCTCAATAAAAGACATGTGACACCTTTTGTCGACACGAAGAAGATTTTAATCTGAATCATTTATTCTTTTTTCTAGTGCGATGAGTAATTAAATACTTCCTCTGTTTCCTGATGTAAATTGGTACAGGATACATTCATATTTTGTATTTGTGTTCTCTTCTTCATAATCTTGAGATTTATGTAGTTGTATTTTTATATCTATCAACACGAACAATTACTTCCCTATTCAAAGCTGGTATGTTACACGAAGTTTACAATTCCCACAAAGATCGTGTTTTTTATTTTTTGTCCCACATCTAAGTGGTTAACATGTCTCGATACACTCTTTCAATACTTACATTACTCTACCGCTCTTATTTTAATGGGGATTTAAAATTTTCCCAGGATTGAGGAACTGCAGGTGCCCTAAGATAATGAAGTCACTCCTCTTTGACTTATGTCTCACAACAACAAATGTGGCTTATGTTATTAATTCCATTAATATATTCTGAAATAAAGACGAATGATTAATTTTCAGTGAAATATTAATTATTAGTATGCTAACATAATATACAATTAATGACAGCAGTGCAAACAATTTAAGGACGTTATTGTGACAATTTTATGCAACTAATATAATTTATTCTTTTATTAAATATTTGACTAACAGTAAAGATTTTATAATTCTGTTATACAAAGAAAAAAAACGCTTAAAATAGTCGCGGGTTCCACTTTGGACAACATCTAGCGCTTCCTTAGAGCGAATATCCAATTAGTCCTAAGGTAGCCATGCATTTCCTACATACAGACTCGTTTTAATTTGATGAACTCACTTCGTTTGACTGGAAGTACTGCGAAATTGATTTATTCATAGCCAATGACCTATACACTCAGACATTTAGAGCATGAACAGGTAAGTATAACGGTACGTATCAGTGAGAGAGAACCAGAGACCAACATCGAACAGGTGGCTTTCAGCACGTTAAATTTAACTGAATATGTTTATTTGTGAAGTATTCCGTCATCCATTCGGGCATTTATTCCCAGAGGAGGGAGTTGTTTAACATGCCCCCTCCCCCGAATGCTTCACACATCATTTGAATTCACTTTAGGAATATCTGGCATCTTGTGCCCATGATTAAACTGCCTTTCTGCACTCTACTGATTTCATCAATATAACCCACGCCTCCTACTAAAAAGATGTCAATATCAGGAAGTTTTTCCGTATGCTCTACGTATTATTTCAAAACTTATCTTGCTTAACCCCTCGCCCCCCCCCCCCCACCACAAAGCGGATATGCTTCTAATAAAACTCTGCATCACAGAATGTGATTCTATACAATTTCCATTTGCACTTGGGTTCTGGAGTACACATTTCTTTACTTATTGCACACTATGTCTGGTTCACTTCTCATTCAGGAAAAGGGTCATTAGATGCACAAGCTCAAGGCTTATATAAACTGCTGCCACATGGCTACCATAAAATACGCAGCTTTTCCATTCAGCGCCTGAAGTAATGGGCAGGGCTGCTGATATCCTGCATTACCAGAGCTTTCACAGCCCCGTTCTCGGCAGTAATTAATCCGTCAAGCATACAGTTACCTTTTTCATTAGAGGCGTCGCTTTGAAATGCAGAGTGAAAACTTGAGAGCCAAGGCAAAGTGTTGGGTTAGGTTAAAGAATTGGAAACATGCTCAGAACCATACTCCCGTTCTATTTACACAGCATTAATGTGCACTGATAGGATGCTAAAATGCGCCAGTTTAGCCAAATTTTGAACAGGAAACTTTTAGTTCATAGCCTCAAATCAAGATACTATACTAATTTTCTAGGATGGTGCAGCAAGATTAGCAATTGGG
This sequence comes from Metallyticus violacea, assembly GCA_030762175.1. Classification (NCBI taxonomy): domain Eukaryota; kingdom Metazoa; phylum Arthropoda; class Insecta; order Mantodea; family Metallyticidae; genus Metallyticus; species Metallyticus violacea. The sequence goes on along the minus strand of CM060839.1, from coordinate 67,135,137 downwards.
GCATGAACATTCCAGCTGTCTATTGCTTGTACAAATCTCCCCCTCCCCTAAAAGAGCGTCTTCTCCTCGTTTTCCACCAGCCACTACATCACGGGCATCGAAACATCGTCCAGGTTGACTTAAGCTTGCCGCTTCATCCTCGTTCTGTGTATAAACGGAACAAAGGTAGATATTGTAACTAACAAACTTGCTTCCACGTCAAATTTAATCAATCTGTAGGGTAAACCTCAAGGAGTTCTCGTAAAGGGGCCAGCTTCTTTACCTTCCATTAATTACAAATCATAAGCGTTCTATATCCTTCATCTTATGCAGTGGTTAAAGTGAACACGCAAGCTCGCAGACTACCCGGCTGACTTAGATTTAGCCTGCCATCTTAAGGGCCGAACTGTCGCAGAAATCAAACTGCTAATTGCCTTGAGTTCACCGGTTTTGAAGAACGGAAGTGATGAATATGAACAAATTTCGAGGTTCTTTTACTTTATTTGAAAGAGTTTCACTAACTATTGTTGAAGCATTAGTAATTTGTAACACATATAAATACCGAGGGTGCCAAAAAAGGCATACACACTTCGTGTTTTTGTCAGTTTCTTAAGCTGACCAACTGTTACTTTCTTTGTCTTCAGTCAACGTAGCTCTTGCTCTTGTTTCTGATTAAACAACTGGCGTCTGTGATTTGTCAAGTACGACAGAATAATGGCCAACCAATCTCACCAATCCTCGTCCGATAATGACATTGCGCCAAACAGAAAATGCGAACTGGCTCATGTTCTTACAGTCGCCTCGGCAGCACTCGCATAGGTCAATATCAGCTTTAACATGCAACAATAATAGTCAGTACAATAACATAACGAAAATATGAAAAGTTTATATTACAACCTGACTAATGAGAATGTGTAAATTATACACAACAATCAAACCCTAACATATCAACAATTACGTAGTAAATATCACGAAGGGTAGAATGAGCAAATTGCTGATTCAACTTGAAATTAGTTTATGTTAAAGGTTATCAAATACTGGCTACTAGCTAGTATTTGCTTTTTTTTTTTTTTCTGGGCGGCCTAGCATTCACTATTTTGAAAAGTAATTTATCTCGTTTTTAGCAAGTGCTAAAACTATTTAGCTCTTGTTAGATAGATTTTAATACTTTATTCTCATTTACCAATGTCTTCCTTTCATGAACAGATCAGTAATTACTTAACATCAATCTCTCTCTTTGATTTACATGTTACGTAAAAATCCCACCACAGATGGAAATATTTTTCTGCAAATTTGTTCAATATACCAGCTTCCTGTAGGCAAATGACCACTGCCTGGTTAATAAAGATGAAATGAATAAACAAAGGGCAAAGGTGGTATGCATGAACAAACTTTAAAAGCAAATATAACACATTTGTCACATCCTTCAAATTAAATCAGCTTTTCTTCAATGCTACCACTGCCTAGCGAGAATGTAGCCGACTTCTGAGGTTGGGATCCCTAGAAGGCCCGACTACATTTTTTTTCAAAGATAGCTGCAGGGCTATCATAGATAATTCCACCGAATGAGCTAAGGAGACTTTATAGCCTAAGTTTCCCAGCAATTCACCTTAAGAGCTAAAAAATCTCAATCATGAATTGAATCCGTTCGCCGCGTAGGAAACACGAATACTACCACCAATCCCAGGCTATTGTACGTTAAATAAGTAATAAAATTGACTTAAATTATTATTTCCTTTTCACTTTATGTCAATTCAAATATGTACATGTTTTATTGTGCATATTATGAAGATTTTTAGTCTTTAATGCAACCGATTTTAAAATTTTAGTGTCTATTGATCTTAACGCGGTTTTCTCGAATTATAAAGAAATAAAAAACTTGCTAAAATACCCATGCCTGAAGTGAAGCTCTCTCAAGCATGACTATTAAACCAGTGCCGATTCTTTATTATTATTTAAGACTATGTAAAACGAATACGTAGCATTCTGGCAAACTGGAACAAGTATGATGATTAGTATGTTGGCTGAGGTGGTACACCGCCAGTATCATGACCGCATACTCCAGCACAAGTGGTGACTAATTAATGTGTTCCGTGCTGGACTATCTCAGGGGTACACCGAACTTCCTCGCATTAATCTGAACTCCCTCATTGAAATCCCATTTTGCAGACTCAATTTCACATAACTCGGTTACATGCCTGGACTGGAGCCTCCACGATATGCACATTACAGAATTAATGACAGTTTGCAGTGTTACGCTACTTGAAAATATGTAACCTCCCACAACAACACGATCAGCGTGCTGTGGCTTGCAACTGAGGGGAATATTGGATAGATTAAAAACAAACAATCATATGATAATTAATCACACTATAGAAACATTAGTAATTAACGATAAAATTTCATAAACAACAGGCTGAAAAACCTCTGTTCTATAAATTAATAGTTATTAATAAAGTAAAGTAAACAAATATTTGAAAAGATTCGTGACAAACGACTATCACACAGCAAACTTACTAGCAATTAAATACTCTAATGATTGGGTGATAGCCGCAGAAATTACAATACTAAGTCATACTTATGCCTTCCTGCTGGGCTTAACATCTCTCGTTCATATCAAGAATGAGTAACATAATAATTATTTCCTAATATTCAGACGACCGACAATAGTATATCAGCAGCCTTTACGTGCCTATTTCTAAACCCGACTCTACTGAAAGCTTATTAAATTGTTAAAAGTGTTCTTGTTTCGTTTGTTTTAATAAAATCAGCCTCGCTTATTAGCACACAATTTATTACAATAAAAAAACGCTCTTAATTCCTTATGCCTGCTAATATTCGTACATATTCATAAATTACTTCCAGCATTTACATGTCGCAAATTGTTATAAATATAAGAATGAAGGAAAATGAGCCATGTTCTAAGCAAAGGTGTGGAGGTTATCATTTTTACTGACTGAAACAACATGAAAAAATCCCTCAAAAGTTGGCTTCTGTGTTTTATGATAACAGAATATTAATTCACTTTTTCTTAAAATTATGCCTTCTATTCTTATTTTAGATTGTAAGAGTTAATTGCCTGCTTGACAGAGCTACACCAACTTACGCAAGGCATATATTTCCTAACCCAATAATTTGAAAATAATCGAGTTATTTACATATAAGGATCTCTGCAATCCAAAAGTTCTGAAAAGTGTTTATATAAAATGTAAACCCCTCTATAAATTCCTTTATTTGGAACAGATGCCCTAAGACAATTCCACATATAAGCCAACAACAGAAAGCTGTTAATGAGGCAGCAGAAAAAAACAGAAATTAGAAGCAAAGAGGGTGGAAAAAATATAAGGCTGATTATAGAGCAGTAAACTACAACAGGCACACTTAAGACGACCCTGGTGGTGTAGTGGTAACCATACTTGCCTCCTAAACCCAAGACCCCGGGTTCTATCCCGGCCAGGATCGTAAGTATGGCTTCCTTCGGAACGGAAGTAAAGCCGTGGGTCCCGTGTCGTACATTTACGACACGATAAAGAACCTCAAGCGTGAAAGAAGAGGCCTCTGAGCAAAATTTGTCGACCATTTCACGCCCTCAATTGACTGGGACGCTGATGACCTGAGATGTTAAAGAGCGTCCAAAAAAAAAAAAATAAATAAATAAATAAATAAAAAAGACATGAAGGAGGAAACTGCAGTTCCATTGCACTATAGGTTTGCTTAGAGTGAATGCAATAAATGCCTTAGCACGTGGGTCCAACGTTTACACGACCGCCATGGGTGACCGAGGTCGTTAAGGTGCACATTCGTGAGCGGGAGGTATGGAATTCGAATCCGGCCAGGACCGTTCGCCCTGGTTTTTTTTTTTTCCTCCCTCAGTCTTCGTAAATGGCAAATGCCGGGGAGGTACTCTAAATTTAGCCCTGGAACGTTTCCTTCCTTAAAAATCCTTTCCAATGTATCATTTCATCTCATGCATCATCAGTGTCCATTGCCTGTAGTGTCTCAGTAGTAAAAACGGGAGTTAAACACCTTAAAAAAAAAGTTTGGACTCACTCAACTGAGCTCTGTCACACTCGAGGAGGAACGCAGTGATTGGTCTACTAGTTTATTTTGTGTTGGAGACGCAACTCCTGGTCGATTAAACCAAGCTATATATCTAGTTTGATGCGAATAATTTTATATTTAGTAATGGTTTTGATTATTATTTGACCAGAGTCGTAAGTGATGCTTTTACATTCGCCAAGTTAACGGCAACGCTTCTAGTGACCTTATTTAATGAAATTGTGCTTTTTTTTTTCCCTTGATATTTTATCTGTACACCATCTACAAGCTTCAGACAAGAATATACCAGGTAAGTGTCCAATTGTGGGCGATGTGTAGTGCGCTGGACAACTGCTGTGCAGAGCACAGTGGCTATTTTGTTTAAATTCATTGATAGCAAAAAGTAATGAATCACATCACCCTGCAATGGCTGCGGACACTTTAGCAAACGTTGCTCAATCAGTTCAAGGTACTCAGAAGTGTATCGACGCCGATGGTGGGCATTTTAAGCAACTGCTGTAACTGTAAAAGTCTAAGATGATTAGTGCTCATCATTTTCTGTTTGTGTGAATTCAGTTTTGTTATGTTAACATAGCTGTCTTCTTTACTTGAAGTGTGTATGCATTTTTATGGCACCCTCTGTATTTACCATATTTGTAGTAATGTAAGCCAATGCATGAATAATACATTAAAAACTATTTGTGAATGTAATTAAAAAAACTTCTTTTATTGCGATTCACTGAACACTACTAAGGGCAGAAAAGAGCAATCTTACTTCATAAAGTGCTTGTTTACCCTAGAGAATTAAGAGAAAAAGGATTAAAGAATACAATGTAAATAATATTAAAAGTGTAAAGGTTACACAAAAATATGTTAATAACTTAATAAACAAAAGTTCCCCACAAACACCTACATACGAATAAAACCTAATTAATTAATGTGATATATTAAGGACAAAGATACGCAGTAAATGCGAATTATAATATAAATGGGTTATAATGTCAACTCACTTGTCGGCTAGATATTGGTGTTTCGCACATTAACGATAGAGGACAGTAGATAATGGACCAACGGCGGAACGAGTGACGGGAAAAACCGAAATACTCAAAGAAAGCATGCCAAGGCACCGTTTCGTCCTTCATAAATCTCACTTACGGCCACTATAATCGAACCCGGGCTGCCTTGGTGGGAGGCAAGCAGTTTAACTACACTGTCACGGGGTCGCAAGGGGCTAATACGAATAATATAATATTTAGTAACTTTTTGATTGTTCTGTAGTTTGCATCCTACATCTTTTTAAGCATTTATTATAAAGAAAACAGAGTAACGTAATAAAATAATATGAAAATTTAATGTATATTTCCAAATTATCCAATCATAAACCGAGTTATGTAAAAACCAAATCTGTTTTATTTCGCATTATAATGCTTGCTATATGACTGTTGCAAGTTATTCAACTGTCGAGAACGGTAGTGTCTTTAATAAAGCATGGAATTGGGGGGTTTTGTTGTTGTTGTTTTTTTTTTGTTGTTGTTTCAAACTGTTGTTCAAATATTGTGAACAATAATATACATATGAAACAAATATATAATGTATGTTAAAATTATAAACCATAGGGTAAAAGCTTAAAAGACTACAGACTGGCGACTAAAATAAGTAGATTTAGTCTTCAACTGATGATACTGGGTATTTATAGAACAACTTAGTGCTCTCGTGCTTAATATGGCATTAATAAATATTCTTTCCTAGTGTAAGTTAACTGCTGATAGTGAAGAGAGAACAATTTCACTTCCAATGAAAAGTATAGCAAGGAGATAAGCGACAATTGTGGCGTTATGTCACCTTATACAATTCCTCGTTCCTTCCTTTCCCCTTTCTTTTCTTTCCTGCTTATCATGGTGGCCCACTCTATGACATTTTCTCCAAAATATGATTAGTTCCCATTGTTTACAACATGTAGCGTCAATCGTTATTGCTTGGTTGCGGTATGTGGCGTCATCCTCCCTTTCTGATTGCCTTTCATTAATGAGTTGCTCGCCGGCTGCCTAGCGCAGAACAACTTTTCGGCTTCTGGTTTGGATATCGGCATAACCCACCATTTCATGCCTTGGGCTAATTTTCAATGATAGCATTTTCTTAGTTTTATTACCTCTATTTTGGGGGGGGGAGGTGGGGGGGGGAGCAGCTATCAACTCCTGCATTTACTACCAGAGACCCTTCTGTTTGTTTTCCTTTTCTTTGTGTAAAGAATTCTATTGTCAAATAGGGTAATTATAGAACTTCTTTGTTACAACTGTTTTTAATCCAGGCTCAGAAAGATAGCAAATGAGGAATTCGTTTTTATAAGCAAAATTATAAAATTTCCACTTGCACATTATTATAAATTTGAATACTGATAGGTTCTTCTTCTTCTTCCTCTTCTTTGTTAATAGTTAAATAAGGAATTCTTTTCATTATGATGGAATCTATGGAAAATTCTTTTGACTTACTTCATCACTTTTGGGTAATAATTTGGTGAAAATAGGTAAGAAAGTCTTCCTTTTTGGAATTTGGGTGAAATCCCTCTGGAATTACTTTGGTATATTTTATAGGCTGATGTATTTTATGGTTACTTTAATAATTTGGGGGTAAAATTCTGGTAAGTGTCGTTCTTACATAAATTTCATGTCAGATCTATTTGGGTTTTGTTTTACCGACATAAATATAAATTATTGTTTAAAGTGAAATATTTTAATGCTCTTGCTCTCTGCAATCATTTTAATGTGCACCAAATTGTTTGTATTAATTATTAAAGGAGTGCATTTATTAAATTGTTAATTTAGATAAGCTTTCTACATAAATTTAAGACCATTATATAAGAAAGTTCTCCTCCCGTGAAATTTATACATTAACCTTTCCAACAACGAATCCTGGGGGTTTATTAATTAGGTAAATTGGAGATTGCCGAAGATATAGCAGTACTGCGTACCAGCTGTTCGTATCATCTTATAATATCCTCTAGAGCATCTAGGAACTAGATTCTTTGAAAAGCTCGTAACTCTACAATAGGTTATCAACAAAGAGTTCCAGCATTAAAACAGCACAGAGCTCAAAACAAACCAAAGTGTAATTATATAAATGGATATACAGGGGTCAAGGAAACTGAAGTGTGGAGTAATAAGTGAATGAATAAGAAAATATTCGACCTAGCCAAAGGTAAAGCTAAATGGAACACGCCAATCTGATTAGAAATAACGGAAGGATGTTTACCATAATAAAAGCAATTAAGGTAAAGCAAAAAAGAAAAATAAAAGTAAGAAAGCAATTTTAAACAAAAACCTGCCACAAAAGAAATGGATTGTTGGATAGAAAAAAGAATGCAAAGAAAGTTATACAATCCCCAAAAGAGGAACGAAAGAAGTGGAAAGAACTAAAATTGCCGACGCAGAGCTACATAATCCAGTCCAAAAGCAACAAACTAAGTAAACAACCGCAAGAAAATAACAAAATGTAAAAATAAAGTTAAGAATAAGACTAACCATACACAGACATTTAACGAAAGGAGGAAGGAAAGAAAACGTGCACTACACAAAATGCACAGAACGAATAAAAGAATAAAGTTGTTCTGACCAAACAAAATGCAAGTGAAGCAAACAAAGCAATGTCTGTTCAATCTTAAGAGGGTGGCTGTAGTGAGAACTGTATGTCTCTGCTCCGAGGCCGGAATAACATTTCCATACAAATACGCACATCTGAATATACACAGCTGAGAAAATTTTCACTACAAATTTTCATTGTGCAAAGTATATGAGAACAATCCAGGAACATTGCGCTAATATATATATATATATATATATATATATATATATATATATATATTATTGCCAAACTACTTTGTTCAGCCAAAGTTGGCAAGCTGCCTGCCAGAGCTCAGTTCATTTTCATCACGTGACCAAGAGCCAAGCTCGAAATTTTAGCGTTCAATTTTACGGTTTTTAGTGTGAAAGTTTATGTGAACCTTTTTATATTGCACTCTGAGTGTTTTTTATGAGTTTTTATGCTTTTTAGAAGTTTTTATTACTCTATTAATAGTATATATATATATATATATATAGAGAGAGAGAGAGAGAGAGAGAGAGAGAGAGGGGGGGGGGGAGACGCACGCGCGCACACACCGAGAGTGTCAAAAATGTGTACACACTTTCACAGTAGATCTCTATTTAATATATTTAAAAGTTGGAACGAAAAACAACATAATGTGTAGTATGATGTTCTGTAAACAGATGTGACTCACATTCATTATGATAGCGTTCTTATGTCACAGGTACATTAACAATGAACAAATGAAGCCAAGGTTATCGTATGATGTTCAGTAAACAGATGTGACTCATATTACGTTATGCTAGCGTTGCTATAACAAAAATGGAGTCAAGATTATCGTTTGAACAGCGGAAAGCAATTCTGAAATGGTACTGGAAAACCGAGAATGTTGTTGAAGTTCAAAGCCAATGTACACGTATGCACAGAACAAAACCGCCAATGCGAGTAATATTTGCACGCATTCGAGACCAATTTGAGACTCATGGTACCATATGCGATGTTCACAAGGGCAGATCTAGGAGACTTCGCACAGCAACAAACCCCGCATTCTCGGCTATGGTTTTGGAACGTTTTGAGCACTCACCGCAGAGCACTCAGGAAGAGGTCCGATTGAGTTTCCACCGCTTTCTCCGGATTTAACTCCGTTGGACTTCTACCTATGGGGAACTCTTAAGGATGTTGTACACCGCAGAAAACCAGCTACCCTGACAGCACTTCGGGAAGAAATTGAAACGGCATGTGCTGCAATCGCTTTCGCAAACGTTGCTCAATCAGTAGTTCAACGTACTCAGAAGTGTATCGACGCCGATGGTGGACATTTTGAGCAACTGTTGTACCTGTAAAAGTCTAAGATGATTAGTGCTCATCATTTTCTATTAGGCGAATTCAGTTTTGGTAATTAAAAAAAAAAAAAAACGCACGCGCACACAAATACTGGCTTAAATGAAAGTCAAGGAAAACGCCATTATTTGGAAACTGGCGTATTCAAGCTATCAGAATGAACTGTTAGTTTTCCTGAAAAACTGTAGTTTCTTAACTCTTCATTTAAAAACGACAGCTACAAATATCAGTATGTTTAACACACTTGCGCTGATGTGATCCAGATACTGAGGTATTAAAAAATGATGGATCTAATAAATTAATACGTACATCCAATCATTAGCTAGTTGATCTTCCAACAACCCAATGTAGTGCACTTGGTAAATAAACCAAGTTTTGTTACTCTGACAGTAGAACTACTTGTGGTAGCACCTTCTTGCCTTGTTATACAGAATGTTTCGCTTAGAGATATCAACAATTAAATGTACATCGTTTAAAGGGAAGAATTGTTATGATTTGCGTTTACAAGATACAGAACCTCTTACAATTTGTAAAACAAAAATGCCGTGCGAAGAACTTGTGCGTGCGAGCTCGTGGGCACCTATGCCAATGTTTAATGTCAGGACAAGCCTGCAGCAATGCATTTAGTACAGCAACAGACACGCTACATCTGCACGTCATAACTAAAAGTTTAATGCGTGCTGTGGTGAGTAGAACAGAAATGCCTTACGCTTGTACAACGCGATTTTCGCCTTAAGTGGGATGAGAGGGGTCCAGATGTCTGCAGAGTAACTGGAGGCGCACACACCGAACTGCATTGACCATTCTCCTACATTAAATTATGTAAATATGTAGTCTAATAAACCATTACGTATACTTAAAAATATACCTTATTTCTCTACCTCTAAGTGGAACACCCTATATTGCATGCTGTTCTCTGTGCTTTGCTTTAGGGTTCAAAAAGCACTGCAAAACAGAATTTATAGCCGAAATTGGAGAACAGGGGAAGTGCAATTCCAACATACAATCGCATTCATTCATTTTAGCCCCATTGTGGGAAGGAAAAAATAAATTCTAAATTAAGGAACATACCTATGCAATTACATGACCCGAACTCTTAGACTAGTTAAAACACTTCAGAGATTGACGTCTCTGCAGGCATCTATAGATCTGCATTTTATTTTCAATAACAAAGCCCCCCTCCCCTTTTAACTGCAATTCGTTGTTATGAGCATTTCTTTCTTACAGCTTTGCTTGCATTTACACAATTATGAACTACAGCATCTGGTTTGGGGAAACTCATTATTAGAGAAAAAACATTTCCAGATATCAATATATTAAATATATATAAAATAAAAAAATATTCATAATATGGCCGCCTAGTGGTTAGCATTACCGACTTCTACCGGGGTTCGATTACTGGTACCTACTTATGAATCTTTCTAAGTTAGCGAGGCTCTGGAACGTAGTCTATCCAACCTTGTGAGGACAATTGGGGAACTGCCTGATGAAGAGGGGGCGTTCTTCGTTCTCGAAAGCCAGTAATAAGCAATCATCGAGGTGGCGGCATGCTGATCACGACTCCCTGTAATTCTTCTTCTTCTTCTTCTTCTTCTTCTTCTTCTTCTTCTTCTTCTTCTTCTTCAGTGCTAATCGGAGATGGGGTCATGGCTTGCCGCAGCAATCTCAGCTTGCTCTACCTCCGTCTTACGACTTCAAGGATATAGAGCAGTATTGCAGGGGGCCTGTGATCAGCATGCAGGCACCCCAAAGGTCGCTAATCACGCGGATTTCTAGACTGAAGAAAGTCACCACTCCATCAGGCAACTTCACAACCTCGGTCCCCTGTAATATCAACGAAATCGCTGCGGCAGCCCAAGGCCTGATTCCCGGCTGACGCGCCATAGAGGAGGTTAATTCTTGGCCCTCTTCATTTTCTTTTGGGTCTTCTAGACATTTCCCTAAACAGTTCTGTCTCTGTTTTCTCCTAAACGTTCTTTCAGGTAATGTAACCAATATAACTTAGCTTTATACGAGGGTGGATCAAATATAAACATTATTTTATTTGCTGTTACAAAATAACCAAATGCATATCACTCTACTATATAGAATGCACCTAGCCGAGCGTGTTGGGAGCTCATCGTAAAAAGAGGATTTTTGTCATAATCAGCCAATTGAGCACGAGGCCTTTCACGCTCGCATCATCCTCGAATCGTTTGCTCCTAGAGCTTAAAGAAGAGTTTAAAATCGCAGGGCGATTGGCCAGGGATATAGAGAGGGTCGTCGAGTAGTGTCCATCTCATTTCTTCCGTTATTTCGCGAGTAGGAGGCACAATATTAGGTCGAGCGTTGTTATCAAGAAGAATCACTTCTCGTGTTGGTAACGCCTATTGCGGCGATAATCAAGTCTAACCTCGCTAAAATGTCGCAGTGTTAAGTCGCGTTTATCGCGCGACGCTCGTGCAAAACATCACTGTGCAAAACGCCACGCCGGTCAAAAAACAATTGGTAGCACCCTGCCAGCTGATAGCCGAATCTTAGCCCAAACCATACTGGCCTGTAATGGTTATACCCAAGGTGACGATGCGATTAAAAATGCATTCCCTTCTTCTGCAAACCTCGCTGAGAGCGTCTCTCAGACCTGAAAACGCGCCAGCTTGTGTTCTGCAGTGAAAAGCCGAAGGGCGCACACATTACGGAGGCCTAAGTCCTTTGTGATGACTTTATCGCTCCTGGTGATGTAGTGATAACCCTACTTGACTTCTACACACAAGGTCGCGGGTTCAAACCCGGCCAGGATCGATGGATTTTTTTCAGGCGTAAAAATCCTAAGTATGACTTCCTTCGTAAGGGAAATTAAGTCGTGGTTCCCGTGTCGTACATTTACGGCACGAAAAAGAACCTCAAGCCTGAAAGAAGAGGCCTCTGAGCAAAATATGTCGGCCGTTTCACGCTAATGACCTGAGATGTTAAAGAGCGTCCATAAATAAACCAAATCAACATGATGACTTGATAACTCTCATAACTTATTCTGACCTGAAAAGCGATTTGGGAAACCGCCAAACGTCAGTAACCTTCTTGAATACCGCGATGTTCTGCTACGTAATGGAGCACGATGACCGCTGTACTCATTTTCAACCCGTTCACGGCCTCATTCCAAGCAAACACACGAGGCCTTGTATCTAAATACACAACAATACATGTACATGAAACAGAACTATTTGCAATGAAGTAACGTAGCGAAATAACATTCCCTAAGTAAAGAGTAATTAGGATTTCTAATACATTCTGAGTTGCACAGCATTTGTGTTATATATCGACTGCATACTTCGGAAAGGAGATTGAAAATAACTCTTAGAGCAAGCAGAGAATGTAACCTTGCGAACGTACAAGAGAATACTCTCCTTGCAAGACAATTATTAATATGATCAATGCCGAAAAATGCTTGAAGTGTCGGTTACAGAACTATATGCTTTAAGAAAACCAGATGCAAAAATTTAGGCGCAAGATCTACACACTGTAGTCATAAAACGAAAGAAAGAAAAAGTTCGTCACGCAGGAGCTGTGTAAACTAAATGAATTCCTCGCCGGCTGAATAACTTTCAATACAACATTCAAATTATGTCTTATTAATTAATAAAATTAAATAAGTAAATGGCATTACTGTGTGGTATTAGGGGATAAAATTAGAATTCTTGCAACCTATAAGTATTAGAAAAGAGAAATCATATTTTTAAACATTATTATTATTATTATTATTATTATTATTATTATTGAGATTAAACCACAAGAATTAATTCCATACTATTAATTAAATTAAATATATGACAAAGCTATATTGTGTGTTTATTTATAAACATTTTAATATAATTATATTCATGAACTTACCCATTAATACCTTCACATTCACTAAAGTACAGAAAAATAACAAGACATTTTAGAGTTACACTGTGTATTTAAGAACATAATGTTTATATGTTTTAATAAAGCAAAAACATGTTATTATTTAAAATAAATTTCGGTGTACTAAGCAAATATACAGCATCAGCATAAAACAGTCGAAAGTTTCATCGATTTTCATTGGGTTTGAAAATTAATTTAAATGTTATTGTAGTATTGTAGTTAAAACACATAACTCAAACGTTTTCTGAAGGTCATTACAGAGTTCTCTTACATACCAATATATTTCTCAAACACATATTAGATTAATATTTCACATTTGCTATCTTTACGATGATACTTTTGCCAAATACAAAACATATGTAACGTTATAAATACAATTTATAAGCTGAATTACTTTCTCATTTTATTTTAAAAGTAGAGAAAATTAAAGTCAAGATCACTTTTTAAATTTCGGTTTTCAAGTATACCTTTACTTCCAATAGTCCAAATTCTCTGATTTTCAAATACTACTTATCTTAATTATCTAAATTGCATATGTGAAATTTTGTTGTGAAGAAACAAATATTGCTGCCAATTGAGCAAATTTTAAAATTTAAAATTTAAAGTTTTTCAGGCATTCCCCATATCGCAATGATCTGATAATTTTCAAAAAAAAAAAAATTAGCACTTGATTTAAATGCTGTATGCCGAGTTTTATTGTGAAAAAAAATATATATTGGTGCTGCTAGAGTGATTTTAAATTTTGCGTTTCAGGTAACCCCCTGATTTTCAGAAAAGATTTTTGTTAATCTATTTAAATAACATTTATGAAGTTTCTTTGCGAAAAAACATTGTCACATAACGATTTTTATATTTTGGTGTGCAGGCAAGCTCCTACCCTATGCTAATAGTTCAATTTTATTGATTTTCTTATATTATTTCAAGGAATATATCAAGTATCCTTTAAAAATATTAAAATTGGGGCCTTTGAGCTATTTTAAAAATTTGGCTTAAGCCTCAAAAGTATATTAGAAGTGGCCCACTCCCAATAATTTGATAATTTTCAAAAAAAATTTTTTATTTGATTTAAATCGTATATGCCGAGTTTTGTTGTGAAAAAAACAATTATTTGTGATGCTAGAGCGATTTTTAAATTTTGAGTTTCAGCGAATTTCTTGATGTATTTAAATGGCACATACGCAATTTCGTTGCGAAAAATCGTATATTAACAACTCTAGAGCGATTTTTAAATTTTGGGTTTCAGGTAAACCCCCTCCTAAATCTAATTTCACTTATTTTCAAAAACTATTATTCCTACTTTATTTTAATGACATATACCAAGTTTCCTTTAAAAACGCTTAAAATTACAGTGCTAGAGCGATTTTTAAATTTCACTTTAACAAAATTCTTCGAGTGGGCCGATTGCCATGATTTGCGAAAATACTTTTGTCAATTTATTTAAAAGTTTTTTAGTGAGTTTTATTCACGTAAAGCAAAAATTGCGGACGTTTGAACATTGTTTCATTTTTTTTTTTTTTTTTTTTTTTTTTTTTTTTAACAATTTTTGCTAGGATAGCACCTACCGCCAATGGTGTGCAGGCAAGCTGTATTTGCTGGTTAACGAACTCGACGAATCGTTTGTTAATTGACGGATCTGTGCTGAGTTTCGTTGAGAGAAAACAATCTTTTGACAGCTAGAGAGAGAATGGACATACACACACAAACAAGATAAGCATATTTTTAGAAATATTTATTTTTTTAAAAAAGATTTAGGTGTTTACTGGGTACGATCGATACAGATTTGGAAAAACTCTTTCCATTGGTAGAGCAGCAATAGCTTACATTCCTTCGGAATTCGCTAAAACAAAACTAAATTTCCGAAAAATAAGTAGGTTTTTCACGGTGCCAACCGCAATAACTTCGAAATTCGCTACAATGTGACGAAGTTTGTGTATACTTTCCGCCGATTTTCTTTCTGCTTGCTCCTCGCTCGACTTGCGGTTGAAGGGTCAAGGTTGTCCAGTTCACTTGTGGCTAATGCTACAGACTTTTCTTCCTGTCGTTTACATCAAGTTGAACTCTTTATAAGCTACAGTGCCTCGATTATGTCACCGAAATTTCAATACATGTAGGTTTCTCATTACACGCCGATGCCTTTATTGTTATGCCAATTGATTGATTATGGGTATTAATAGGTTAATGTTTTTACTATGAATTTGGCTTTGCTTTGTTTTATAGCGGGCAATTGGGTTAAGGGATTTATAATATGGGTATTCAGAAAGCGTACATTTATTATACGCAGGGTAAACTATGCACTTACAAAAGTTGAAGCTAATCAAAACATCGTGAGAAGGTTGGGAAAGAAACAGCCTGGAAAACAAATTGTTGGTTGTTGAAAACTTAATGTTCAAGAGAAAGTTCTAGAAATGGAGCAGAACAAAGGCTTAACTCAAGTACCATTTTTCTATTCTGTACAAGCGGTTCTAAATACCATGGTTTAGCAGTCAATGTTTCACTCTGGTTTATTTATTTAAGCTTGAAATAGTCGCTTTACTATCGGTCCGTGCTGCATTTCTTAGTCTCGGAGAACGTCACAATGCAGAATCGTAATTTTTGCTACTGGTTTGACGCTCTTCCGTGAAACATGAGCCAATTATCCCCCTAAAACGTGCTTATTCTCAACTAGCATGCACAAGTACGCTTGTGTACTGGCGTCGTACTTTTCTTTGCCATGTCAATGAATTAATTTTGTTACAATGGTGCAATACACTAACAAAAATAAAGTATAACAGACCAAGAAGTATTTCATCACACATTCTTACGTAATCTTGGGACTATTAGTCGGTCCTGATGGTGTAGTGGTGCCTTGTAAACCCAAGATCGCGGGTTCGATCCCGGCCAGGATCGATGGATTTTTTCGGGCGTAAAAATGTATTGCGACAAGTATAGTAAACTATCGCTGACCTCCGCGCCTACATTGTTCATGTCAATAACGCGTTCAGTCTCGAAAGTAACACTGGGGAATTCTCGCTTGAAGCAGTAAAAAAGGGGCATAGCCAGAGGGGAAGATTAGTGGCATAAATTCCCTTGAAATATCCCCCACCCCATTTACTTTAGTCCTTGTCCTTGACAACTATCAAGAACACAACGAAATTAATTCTGAATATAACTTTGGTGCTAATGCCAGTAATGTTAGTGAATCGTGCCGATGCATCGAGTCAGTACTACAAATCCGAGATTGGAAAGCGATTCCACGTTAGTATTTTCAGAATTTTACTGTCAATGTTGCCTAAATTCATCGATGTTTTCTAACTTCAACTTACATATAAATGGTTCTACACAGATCTATTCCATAGTGGGCAAATCGAATGTATTGGTTGTTAAACTATAGTGAACACATATAACGGAATGTTTTCGTTCGGATTTAATATTTGTATTATACGTAAATTGTTTTATTCGGTTACAAGTAAGTTTAAGCTTGTAATATGCTTGTGTTATTTACAAATATGAAATACATGGGCTGTTGCTCTAACCTAACTGTCTTTACCATTTATTAAGAAGCAAATTTCACCAGTTCAAACAGGTAACAGCGTTAATATATTGGAATCTGAGAATATGTCACTATATCCCGTACTAAAAGCTATTTTCACTTAATAGGCATCATATCACAAATAATATTAAGCCCAGAATAAGGCTATTGCAATTAATTAAATAATAAATTATGCATTTCATTTGAATTCTGCCAAATTACCAATATTAATGATAAAGTAAATTAAAGAGAGAGAGAGAGAGAGAGAGAGAGTGTGTGTGTGTGTGTGTGTGTGATATTTAGCGCTGCATAAATTAAGCAAATTTCTCCTAACTTAGTTAGATATATACCATTTTAAAAATCACATAAAAATTGCAATATAAGGAAGAGAAAAAAGTTAAATCTTTGATCTTTAAATAGCAGAACCCTCATTGGTGACGGCTACCTCGGACTTGTGAATACCAGGAAAGAGAGAGGATGACGGAAGTACTGTAGTTTAGAATAGCCTTGACGAATTACCTTCTATTGATCTGCGTGAGAGAATTTTAGGAAATTTGTGGTGGGGATACCTTCTCAGTTGCAAAAATGTAACAAACAATGGCACGCGAGAAAGACGAGAGCGGTACAGCTGTGCTATAAACCATCAGTACAATGTGTTCAGTACAGAAGTAAGAGAGATACTAACCTGATTGCCCCATAAAGGCATAAACAGAAAATGAACTCGACCAGAAACCACTACGCATCTTTTGCTTATTCGCCAGGACTATTCAAAACCACTTTAATTTGATGTCCTGAAAGGTGAAAGTTTTGTTGTACCTGATATGAGTCCCTCCAAAATAGCTTGTTTCAAATATATCCACTCACTTCAGTGGAAATAGATTGTTCTTTTTCCATGATGAAAAATGTTCAAGCGGCTGACCTGATCTTGAAAAAAATCTTCTAATCAAGAAAAGTAAGCTATAAGGACTTTAATTTAATTTAAAGATATTAAGTTATCTTAAATACCTTTTTTCATTAACAATGCATTATATTACTCTGTTTTTATTTTAAATAAATACCTATTGTAATTATATTACTGCCTATTTTAAGTGCCTTTTTGCCTGCCTGTTTTAACCAAAATAAATGCCTGAATTTTCGGGCTTTGGTGATTGTACTTTCGTCTTAACATTATAACCTTAGACCCAGGTTTTATCACCAGTAATTATTTTATTAATAACAGCTGCATGATCCAAAAGCTTCTGAAAGATCGCAACGCGGTTGTCTTTGTTCTTGTGTCAACAACAGAGGGACAAACTTTGCTGTAACACGATGCATACGAAGCTTTTTATTACACGATCTCGCAAGAGATTTACACTGTCCGACAATTTTGGAACAGTCAGGTGTAGGTGTTCAGGGATGATATCATAAGCATCATCAGTTGACGTGATGGGCGTCTGGAACGCAGGTCATCAACTACGAACTCCCGACCACTTCTACACCGCACGGCTTAAACAATTATCTACACAAGCTTCTTTAATCATTTCATGTGTATCGGCAAATGATTTACAAAGTTTCATGCAAATTTAATGTTAATGAGGTTTTCGCCATCTCAATAATAGTAGAACACTCCACACTGTTGCAAAGAAAGTAGAGTGGAACTCGGCTGAAATAAGATAACATTGATCGGCAAAAGGGAGCGTCTCGTCAAAATCAAAGCCAAACGCTGTTTACTGCGACATTTCTGGAGTAGAATTTTATTCTTTTAACATACACAAAGACTTTGAACAGTGATGCGATTTCTTGTTACAAAGAATGATTTAAGAAAGAGAGTGTTTTGGTACTGGCCATTGAGATTATAAATTCAGATTACTGCCGTCTAGCGAAATTATAGGGTCATTGTTTAATGAGTTGATTGTCAACATGTAAATGGATGTGCTTTTTGTTTTCATTATATATTGTATTTCTGTATACAAATCAAGTATAGCTTTTTTCAGCATCTACAGTTGCTTAAAACTCTTTTTATACAGAGAGTGCCAAAAAATGTATACGTACTTCAAGCAAAGAAAAACTGTGTTATTACAACAAAACTGGATTCACACAAATAGAAAGTGATGAGCACTAATCATCTTAGACTTTTACAGTTACAACAGTTGCTCAAAATGCCTACCATCGGAGTAGGCACGCACTTTTAAGTACGTTGAACTACTGATTGAGCAACGTTTGAGAAAGTGTCCTCAGCAATTGCAGCACATGCCGTTCTTTCCGAAATTCTGCCTGTGTAGCTGGTCTGCCCATATCTGCCCCTAATGAACATCGCATACGGTACCAAGAGTCTCAAATGTGTCTCAAATGCTTGCAATTGTTACTCGCGTTGGCGGTTCTGCTCTATACACACATCTCCATTGCCTTTGAACTTCAACAACATTCTCGGTTTTCCAATAGCACTTCAATTTGCTTTCCGCTATTCAAACGATAATTTTGGCTCCATTTTGTTGTAGCAGCGCTAGCATAACTTAATGTGTGTCACATCTGTCTGCCGAACATCATACGATAATCATGGCTTCCTTTGTTCGTTGTTGATTTACCTGTCACGTAGCAACGCTATCATAATGTATGTGAGTCACATCTGTTTACAGAACATCATACTACACCTTACTGTTGTTTTTTAGTCCAAGTTTGAAATATATTAAATAGATATCTACCGTGAAAGTGTGTGCACATTTTTGGCACTCTCGGTATGTATAAGAGCTATAACGATCTCAAAGTTAAAAGTTACATGCGCTTATGCCCCCCCCCCAATAATTAACATTTAACGTACGCATTGACTTATGCAGTATCTCATTGCATGATAACACATATGCAATTTACACACTCTTTCATGTTTAAGAGGAAATGCTGATACTTGTACAGTAAAACAGCCGCCTCACAAGAAATGCAAAGATAACATTTGATTCAATGTTCGTGTCCTCACAGTAGACGTGGTTGTAACATCTCTCGGTGCAATTTTTATACTTCAGTCATGCCTGTAACCAAACATGGTGGTACCACATTGCGAGTTGTGACAGGTGAAGGGAAAGAGCGCAAAATGAGAAACTGAATAAACAAGATTGGAGAAAAATACAAGAAACACATACAAAAGTGATTAAAGACACGATATTTTATAAAAGCAGATTTTTCCCCTTAAAAGCCGGAGCAAGAAAAGGTGTTCAGCGCCACATTCTCGACACCACAACTATTGCCTTTCGAAGAAAGTAATGCATTGGCAATAACTGCTTTAAATACGTTTATTCCTGTGTGTAAGGTTACACTTGTTTCACAGAGAATGGAATTATTTTCCATAATGCCAACTTCTTTCTGTTTCCGACGGAACCACTTTTCTTTTTGGCACATAAATCAGGTCATCAGAAATCTGCTGAATAGGCGCTATTGTCTCTCTCTATTCTTGCCAGAAAAAAAATTTTATCTTACCCAGTACCCTAAAGAATTCTTTATCTAAAGAATGTTCCATAAAGTGCTTAGAAGGCGTAAGCATTCGAGCATATCTTCTCCTGGTGTCAATTGCCTTACAATGCTGAAGCCTGTTCTTTTATGGTTGAAAGAAAACTGGTCTCTCTCATTAACATCAAGAGGTCTCATGAATAGCGTCACACTTCCTTCTAATGCAATACATTATTTCAACAATGTAGTCACAATAAAAGACATATCATGAACTTTTAAAAGAAATCTCTCCAGGGTCGTCTCCGCCTTTACTTTTATGAACAAAGTGGCAGGCAAATTTTTCCTACTGAACGCCGAATCTTCAGGCAAGTAAGATCGGAGTCCCTGGGCGTCTTAAAGCTATCTGGCATTCACCTGCTCAAGGTAAGGAAAAACTCTGGAAAAAAAAAGTTACTCAAGATAGCTTGATCTAATTGTGATTCGAACCCAGGCCTTCGAATTAGTCGTCGCAAATGCTACCACTAGACAACGGAAGTGGCCAATTATTTATATGTCGGGGCGTAAAAATCCTAAGTATCTTCTTCGGAAGGGAAGTAAAGCTGTGGGTCCCGTGTCGTACATTTACGGCACGAAAAAGAACCTCAAGCCTGAAAGAAGAGACTTCTGAGCAAAATTTGTCGTCCGTTTCACGCCTGGATTTGAACGGGACGCTGAGGACCTGAGACGTTAAAGAGCGTCCGTAAATAATTCAAATCAACAACAACCAATTACTTATTGTGCTGAAAACTAAGAAAATTTAGTGTATAATTCTGAAGTGTGACCATTAATTTTTCCTAGTTATCTATACCAGATCATGTTGTAATTTAAATTTTACTTCAAAAAGTTATTTTTATAGTTTACTTCTAAAAATGAAACAAAAACTATAAACGGTGTCAGTTAAACAATAACAGTGTGAATTTTCTCATTATTAAAACAATATTTTAAAAGAGCAATTTCTAGTTGCCATTTTTGAAGATCAAATTCAAGTAATTTTTTAGATTGTATATTTTCTGTATCCATTAAATGACGTATTTTTAAAATCTACTACAAGCACTTTTAAGCGTTAATTAAATGTGGATTATCAATTTGAAATTTAATGACCTAAGTCAATATGTATGCGGTTATGAAAGGTATACCAAAAAATATCTATCATGCATATTTTCAAATTTATCGCATTTATTTCTTATTTTTATGACTTTTTAGGCTCCAAAACCATTGTTTTAATTGCCCAAAAGTACATTTTAGATTAAAAATAAATCCATAAATATTACAGATTGATTCCTTACAGCTAAATTAAAAGTAATGAACCAAAATTAACTCTAAATAAATGTTTCCACAAGAAACGCGCGCTTGACTCTATATAGCGCGACATTCGCTTATCAAGTTCTGACACGTAAGCTGGCGGAGTCAAATAAAAACGAAATGCATTCCCCAATGGGTAGGTAGACTACGTACATTATTGATCGCGAGATATTGGCTTCACACGCAGGGTATTTATTAGCGAGATATATGCCAGGTCTCTTGCACATGACACGCACTTCTAGAACCCCCCAGCTCTTTGTTTAGATCAGAGCAGGGTAGACGCACCCCTCTGCTTCCCAAGCTGCTTTATCTATCGAACAGTTTCAAGGCAGTTCTTTCCTTTCCTCTGGTAGCTCATTAATTTCTGTATTTGGTATGAGCTGTGACAATACTCTCAAATTATTATTATGTAATAACATACATAATGAGATGTGTCGGTTCTGGTGGTGTATGGTAACCATACTTGCCTTCTAAACCCAATATCGCGGGTTCAAACCCGGCCTGGATCGATGGATGGGCGTAAAAATCCTAAGAATGGCTTCCTTCGGAAGGGAAGTAAAGCCGTGGGTCCCGTGTCATACATTTACGGCACGATAAAGAACCTCAAGACTGAAAGAAGAGGCCTCTGAGCAAAATTTGTCGGCCGTTGCACGCTCTGAATTGATGACGCTGATGACCTGAGATGTTAAAGAGCGTCCGTAAATAACCAAATTAAAATTATTAAATAAAAGAATAATAAGATGTGATGATTTCATATGAAAACCCCTGAATGTATGGGGTCAATTTTCTTCATTTAAACGTCAAAGCAATTCAGGGAGATAAACCTTACACTACTGTTGTTCACTGTTAATATGTGCCCATATTACATGTTTGATACGGGAGTTAAAATTTCACATGTACTTGGTAACCAGTAAGTTTAATATCCTTGGTTGGTATTTCTTCATGTTTTGTTTTCTATAACTTGGTTTGGAGTTTATTCACGGTCTAATAATACTAACAATAATTCATGTTGTGGAACTATTTTGTATCTAAAATAAAGAAAACCCTTATAAATTGGTTTCGTACCTAAAGATTGTGCTATGCTTAGGGATATTAAATTGTAACATGGGCCACTCTTCTTCTCATTTGACGCTACGGCCCGGGACGAGCCGTGGACCCCGTTCCAAACTGCCCTAATTTGGAAAAATGCCTAGGTAGGTACCGGGAATCGAACCCCTGCCTCCCAACTAGCAGTCAGCAACACTAACCACTAGACCAAGGAGCCATTACACATTAATAGCATTGTTAGTACAGCGCACAAGAATCTGGGATTTATTATTTGTATTAATTCATCATATTTTAATGATCTGCTTATTTTATACAATTCATTTGTCAGATCTAAACTAGAATATGATTCTATTATATGGAGTCCTTACATTGACAAAGTTGTTAAACTTTTGAAATAATTTCTTAAGTACGCATTTTTCTAAAAAAAAAAAAGTTTTTTTTTTTTTTTTTTTTTTCCCCCAAAGTTAATTTCTTATGACACTTTACTTCAATTATTTCAGACCAAAGTTTATCTCACAGAAGGAATCGTCACGTGTTACTTTTTCTTTAGCAACTATTACACAATAAGGTTGATGATTCAAACATAAGACAATCAATATGGTTTATATCCCAAATATCACACCAAACCGATTTCGTAATACCTTTTTTATTTCAAGGGTTAATACTGCTGCATATAAATATCCTCCTGTGCTTAGAATGCAAATATTGTATAATAAATTACATTATTTAACTACTGATATATCCAATATGAATCTGTAGACTTTTGCTTTATCCTGTGATCATTTATTACAAAATATACATTGATTAACTTACCATATACCAACATTACCAATGTCGCTTAGTTTTTTTTTTTTCTATTTATTTTTGTAACTTTTTTTGTCATATTTGATTTATTGTATTTTGTTTTATTTTTTTCATTGCCTTATAATTGCAAGGATTGTATCTGATTAAGTGAACATTGTAATTCGAAAGTCTGTAATGTTCACAAAATAAATAAATAAATAAATAAATTACATTATGTAGAGATGTCAATTATTGTGAAAAATGGTTCGTAAATATACATGAACTTCATTGTCTTGGAATATACCGGGTGTTAAATAAATACAATGCAATAATTTTAGTGATTGTAGAGAGATCTTAAAAAAAATTTTGAGATAGGAAATGTATGACATGAAGAGAAATAACGCACTAAATACGCTGGTAAGTCGAATGTGGTATAAATTTACCTTCGAATGCTATAAATTTGTTTATTCAACAATGAAATTCGGAATTTTAATCACCCATTATCAACGTTTTCAGGATTTGGTTTTATAAAATTCTCTAAAATCTTCAACTAATTATATGGCAATATAGATTGAAGTGATTTATCGTATTATGTGGTTAATTTCAGGTGCACAATTCACTTTACTTGCTGCATAAGGCAACAAGCTGTGGTTTAGAATACCACAGACTTGGATCCTGCGGGACAGATTTGTGAATGTATTTATTCGGATGTAATAGTAATTAAAAAGTGATTGACGAGACTCGAACCCGCTTTTACTTGACTTCTCAGCAGTTTCTGCATGTTGTGTGGCATCATTAGTAGCGTACTGGTCCTTTAGAAACTTGATATAACTTTGAAATATGAACAAGCAGACCACATATTTCCCCCATTTCAAATCGTTTGTCTAAAACACTACTACACTCTCTTAAATTATTGAGGTGTGGTTCATCAACATTCGCAATTTACAGAGGTAAATGACTTGTGGAGATATGTGCTGGAAATTAAATTTTATGTAAGTAGTGTGTTTATTTATTCCACTAGCAAAACAACACAGGTACCTTTAGCACTCGTCTGACTAAAACGGTTTATCAGTTGGACCTTGGAGGGAGCTTAAGAAGTAACTGTTATTTATAGATGGTAGAACTTCACTTTTATGAACTGTTAATTATGAATACATTAAAAATAATTTACAATTATAAACATAAGCGACTAATATAATGACCAGCTGTTATTTTCTGGTGTAGGAAAATTCATACTCATTTCGCGCCCCTTTGTATTAAGTCCCAGCATTAATGTACCTCTGTATAAATTCGTATATTAAATAAAAGTACACACTGAAAGAAAAGTACAAGAAAACGTAACACTGCCGAAGTATTATAATCTATGTAGCAGAAACAGAATAGTTAACACCGACATATCCTTAAGAAAAAGCATAGCTCTGAAATGCACATTAATATCCTTAAACCTCAAAGTAAACCCTAAAAGATATAACTAAATATTCCCAACTTTAGTTACACCGAGGAGACCGTGCAGTTATATACACAAAGTTCTGTAGGTTGTCTTCAGTCAGTGATGTGTTCGCCAGCATTCTCCAAGCCACCGCCTACATACCGTTAACAGAGGCTTCAGAAAAAATCGCGCTAAATTTCTCCAGTCTGGTCGGTCGGCGCCATGGCAATGACATACAAGGAGCACACCTCGACCGATGCCCCGGCAACGTCAACACGCATCTCTATCAATGTCATAGCAACGCACATCTCAGCTTACGTCAGAGCAACGGAAGCACCGAATTAAGCTTCCAAACTTGAACACTTGGTGTCGCGGCTTCTCCGCTAGTTGCTCGCGCCCACGTCCGCCGACGCCGTTGCAACCAGATCCAGTTTGGGCATCATCAACTTCTTCTGACCCTAAACAGCTCCTTCGTAGGATGAAATGCTTGTGCACACTGCACTGGCGGGCGCTTGGCAAATGTTTTTTGTGTCAAAGGCTTCTCTACAGCCTATTTATTTGGGCAATACCGAGCTAACAACAAAACAAAAGAAACGTTGCAATCTCAGCCAAGCGGGTAAGCTCGCCTTCACCTTAGGCCAGTGCACCATACTATTCAGGAGAAACACAAGGAAGGTATAAGAATAGGTTCTGCAACCTTCAAGAGTTTTATCGTTCGCCCTGAACCTCCAGACGAGCATCTAGTACAACATGCCAATGCAAAACAAAGGCCGATCACTGTAAACTACGTCTGCGACATAGCCGGTAGTAGGTCGTTTTACACCAACCGAGCTATTTACTTCGATATGGCAACACGCATAAATTCCAGATCCACATTATGTACTTTCTAAACAGAATCATTAATATCGACACGATTCCTTTAATTAATCCTTTCGGTCACGGGCTGAAATATTCTTTTAGAGGCGATAGAAAGTACACAAACAGTCTATTTTATTATAACTATTGTTTGAGTCCCACATTGCACAGGCTGTAGGTGAACTAAACCGCAATCATTTCAGAGATTGTAGAGGGACAAGCAATTGGAGAAGCGAATATGGTTCAATGCTCTGGCATTTAGTTAGTAAAGGACTGATGTGTCACTGAATAAAGTTTACATTCGAAATGATATCACTAAAGTTGTGGAGCATGTTACTTTGACGCACTGATACCAAATAAAAACTTATCATTGTTATTGATTACAGTTCTTAGTCTTTCACTACGTACAGTATATTCCGGGCTTGTGGGCCCTGGTCTAACAGTCGCGTAGGGACTTCTGTAAACACACTACCACTTTTCTACTCTATCTGAAGATGTGTACCGTAGATGTAGACGAAACGTTTGGGAAGAAGGAGCTCAATAGACCACAGGCCACAAGCTCGGAATATACTGCACTTAGTAATTGAGTTCGAATTTCGATGTTTAATTTCTTTAACGTTTATGATCAGCATATTTCATCATTAAAAATAAATAATTTAATCCGCACATCCGAGCCTATTATTTTACAGTTTTAGCCTTATGTAACTCAACATTAGGGAAAATGTAAAAAGATTCGGAAAGTAGCTACTTTTTGCACAAAAATGGTGTAAGCAGTATTCTTGGTGAAACTTACAAATATACACAGTAAGAAACAGTTTAAAGAGTGTAGGAAAAATACACATACGAGGGTAGGCCCACAAGTTTCCGGCCTAACCATTTTCTAGGTATGATAAAGACAACAACTATATTTCACTTTGCTATACACTTCTCACATCTTTGAATTAACATTTCAATCCCCCCTCCAAAATAGTCAGAAATATTGACTGCAAAATGGGCATAAACAGCATGCATCACTTTTTCGTCACACTTAGGTCCTTCTTGGGTTTCGAGAAGAGGAAATAGTCACTGAGAGCTAGATATGGGTTGTAGGGTGGATGGTCGATCTCCTTGAAGCCACATTTCTTCACAACTTCCTTTGCAAACAGAGCTGTGTGCACAGGCGCGTTGTTGCGAAGAAAGCACACATCAACACTCAGCTTTCCTCGCCTTTTCTCTTTGATGGAAGCGCGTAATCTGTGCAGTACAATCCAGCAGAGTACTCCCCATTTACTGTGGTGTTTCTTTCATTGAAGTCAATGAAGAATATTCCTTCACAGTCCCAAACGATTGTGGCCATGATTTTCTTGGTTGACTAAGTGACCTTGGGCTTTAGAGGCGGTGCTTCGCCAAGTTTACGCCACTTAATTAATTCTCTTTTGGACAAGGGTTCATAGTAGAGGACCATAGTTTCACCTCTGTAACAATTGGTTTGCACAACTTCTCTCTCGTCGCCACGGCAGAGTTCCAAAAACGACTGACAACAGATGACTGGTTGCTGCTTTTGGACTGCAGCCTAGATCTAGCTCCCAGTGACTATTTCTTCTTCTCATAACTCAAGAAGAACTCTCCAGGAAGGAAATTTAAGTGCGACGAAGAAGTAATGGATGCTGTTTATGCCCATTTTGCAGACGAAACTTCTCACTATTGGTGGGGGAGGTTAAAATGTTAATTCAAAGATGTGAGACGTGTATTGCAATAAACGGCAACTATATTGAAAAGTGAAATGTAGTTTTTGTCTTTATCATACCTAGAAAATGATTAGGCCGGAAACTTATGGACTACATTCTAGTATTGCAGAAAATATGAAATATTAATGGCATTGTGGTTCAACACACTTGGTTGTACAGCATTTGGAATTTTACAATAAGAAAAACTTCATAAAAAAAAGTCACATATTTAAGCTATGAGCCTCCTAAACCCAAGATCGCGGGCTCAAACCCGGCCAGGATGGATGGATTTTTCCATGCGTAAAAATCCAAAGTATGGCTTCTATCGGAAGGGAAATAAAGCCGTGGGTTCCATGTCGTAGATTTATGGCAGGTAAAATACCTCAAGCTTGAAAGAAGAGGCCTCTGAGCAAAATTTATCTGCAGTTTCATACCCTTAATTGAATGTGGTGCTGATGAGCTGGAAAAAAAAAAAAAAAAAAAAAAAACATGGTTCAAAGACAGAACCCATCTGGCAGCAATGCTGGAGCAAGAAAGAGTGACATGCATGTAAATGTGTTTGTGCATGCATGTTTTGTACATGCAACGCAGGCGTATTCTTTATGTTTGAATCTATAGAAATTATGTACATACCAAGTTCATTATCTTCAATGAGGTGGAAATCCACTTACCTGTAACAAAAACAAACAAATAAATATTCTACATACATAGGTCAGTAAATAAACAATAATTTATTTTTCTTCTCGATTCGAGTTAATCTAACCGTATCAAAGTACACGAACTAGCAATTCACAAGACATTTATCTGAATTGAACTCTCCCCATCAGCCGCGTGATTGCTAAGTTTATGAGGGCAATACTGAAAGTCGCGAGCAATTGTTAAAATTCAAATTGCAACAATGTAACAAAAAAGACTGCAGGATCGTAATCTACAGACTTTACACCACATGTTGGCATCGTCATTAGGTTCAATCACGTAATCATAAGCAATATTTTCAAAATGGCAGACTACAATGTTTCGTTTAGACAGCGTATTTTCATTAAATTCCTTGTTAAAGAGGGAAAATCTGCTGCTGAAATTCACTTCAGACTTCAACGTGCCTGTGGAGATGTCTGCATGGGTGCTAGCAGTGTTAGAGAGGGGTGAAACATTTCAAAGATGGGAAAACGAGTATTCAAGATGAGCCTCGTAGCGGTCGCCCGCGAACTGCAACAAGGAAAGAGTTGATGAGCTCATTAGAGAACATAGGCGTATCACTGTGGATGAAATCGCTGCAAAACTTGCAGTAGGGCATAGTGCAGTGCAACAAATGATAAAAAGCTTAGGTTATCGAAAAGTTTGTGCCCGTTGGGTCCCGCGTTTATTAACCGAAGACCGCAAACATCAGAGAATAACCATCAGCCAAAACCATCTTCAGAGATTTCAAACGGTGATTTTTTACGAGTATTGTGAGAAGCGATGAACGCTGGTTCCATCATTACGAGTCTGAAACAAAACGCCAGTTTTGGAATGGCACCATTTGGTTCGCTTTCGAAGAAAAAAGTGAAGACGGTGCGATCTTCTGGGAAGGTTGTGGGTAGCGTCTTCTGGGATGCACAGAAGCATTCTGGCTGATTTTCTTGAACCTGGACAAACCATAAATGCTGCCCGCTATATCCAGACACTTTGGAAGCTCCGTCGTGCATTGCGCGATAAATGCTTTGAAAGATGATCATTCTGCAACAGGATAATGCGCGTCCTCAAACTGCCCGTGTCAAAATGGAGAAGATCAGAACATTTGGATGGGAAACTGATTCACATCCGCCCAACAGTCCCGACTTGGCACCCTCCGACTACATTCTTTTTGGTTCTGTTAAGGAACAGATGCGAGGCCAACACTTCGAGACGGTGGAGGATATTCGGAAAGCAGTAAGTCAGTGTCTTCGTGCAGCCGGAACGGAGTTCTTCGTAAGGGTATTTTCAAACTAGCAGAACGATGGGAAAAATGTGTACAAAGAAATGGAGACTATGTTGAAAAGTGAGAGAAAAGCCTGTAGATTACGGTGATGTACTTGATTTATCTAAACAATAAATATTAAGAGGTTTAAAAATTGTTGTTCACTACTTTCAGTATGTCCCTCGTACAATGAACAATATAGAACTAGAACCACGAACTTAATCTTACATTTTACTTAGCAATGTTGAAATATAAACCTAACCGCAGTTTAACTGTATGAACAATAAGTAAAAATGTTTTGAAATATTAGGAGTGGATTTAACATTAGTAGATGTCTTTGCATGAATCTTAAAACTAACAACAGCTGATATACGATTCTCGATGCCAAATAATTCCAAAAAAAGTATGTAACCCAATGATCTTCTTGTTAACTTTCCAATATTCAGATTGGAATATTTTTAAAATAACAGCTGTTTTCACAAGATGGAAGACCACAGAAATGCTCACTAACTAAGCATATGCAAAGATTATGGCAAATGGTACTTTCCACAGAAATGTGCATATATTTACTGAAACATGATCATTGACCATCCAAAATTTAAAAGCAGACTAGAGCTTATTGACAGCGCCGTTTGCCAAATGTTTTTTAATATCGAGTTTGTCTCCCAGGTGCAACTACACTGACACACACAAAAGAAATGGATCACTTACAAAACATGGCGTTTAAATTGGATAATAATACACTTTAAAGTACCTCATTAACTAATTGCTTCTATTTTCTGAATTGTGATTTCTCTTCACTCATGAATTTCCGCCTCCTTTTTGTAAACTGTGTTATATTATCACCATTTCTTCCTAAAGCTTTTATGGCTCACTTCCTTGGGGGGAGGTCCCAGTCCACATTCAGTTGTTTTGACGATGATGCCAATTCAAACATGACCCAGTTTACTATAAGCTTTTGTGAAATCAAGAAGCCACTTAGTTGTGATGAGCCTTAGTGAACGACGAGAGAAACTTAGGTTACTCCTAAATGTCTCGAGGCATCGTATAAAAGCATAAGGCGTTTTCGAGAGCGAAAACCGTAAAAAACAATATATAGTTAAATATAATAAAAAATAAAAATTAGAAAAGCAGGAAAAGAAAAACACTGGAAGTCACAAAAAATAGCGCAATATTTCGACACTGCTGTCCTTGAAGAAGAAAACAAGCTGTGACTGTTTCATTGTTTTGTTTCTACTCTTATTTTAGCTCTATATACGAATGCGGAACGATGTTCAAAGTTTAAATCTTGAGCTACAAACAGCAATCGATCAGGTGCTGCCCTGATGGAGCGAGCGGATAACATGGCGCGTATGCTAACACCGCTCAGGGAGGTGTAGAGAGTTTTTTGTAGCCAAAAAGAAGAGTACAGAGTGAAATTCACAGAGAAATGTTGGAAATGCATTGTGGATCGCAACAACATCTCCAGATGGTGCAAATTCTTTGAAAAGGGTCAAGCATACGTTGCCAATGAACGTCACACCGGCGGCCTGTGCTGCTTGACCACTGCCCGTTATCAGAGGCATTAAGGCGACAATTCGAAACGATCGGTGACCACATTTCATGCGGCAGAGCGTGCGATATTGTACATGACAGTTTGGAATTTCGTTAAGTCAGTGCCCGCAGCTGGGTGACAAACGATCAGTCAGAAAAACAGAAAAAATTCTGTCATTACTTGAACCATTGAGAAGTATGCCAAATACCCACCACCGTAATCTCTTCGGCCCACTGAGGAAATTGGATTGATTTTTTTTTTTTTTTTTTTTTTTATTTATTTACGGACGCTCTTTAACATCTCAGGTCATCAGCGTCCCATTCAACTCAGGGCGTGAAACGGCCGACAAATTTTGCTCAGAGGCCTCTCTTTCAGGCGTGAGGTTCTTTTTCGTGCCACGGCTTTACTTCCCTTCCGAAGGAAGCCATACGTAGGATTTTTACGCCCGAAAAAATCCATCGGTCCTGGCCGGGTTCGAACCCGCAAGTTTAGGAGGCAAGTATGGTAACCACTATACCACCAGGACCGACAAATTCCTTGGAGATTACACTTAGATGAAGAAGTGCGTAAGTAGCTATGCTCCCAGGGAATGAATGGATGAATAGTGTGTAATGCCCGTTTTTGCTACAGATGCACCACAGGTGATGGACACTGCTAATACATGAAATGAAATGATATATTGGGAAAGGATTTATTTTTAAGGAAGGAAACGTTCCAGGCCTAAGTTTAGAGTACCTCCCGGTTTTTGCCATTTATGATGACTGGGAAAACCTGGAAAAAACCTCAGTCAGGGAGGGCGGTCCTGGCGGGATTCGAACTCCAGACCTCCCGTTCACAAGTCCACGCCTTAAGGACCTAGGCCACCCGTGGCGGGGCTGCCAGGGAACAAATTAATTTCACGAGGAGAAATGTGTCGAGATACTACGGTTCATATGTTGAAAAAGAGCTAAAAACTTGTGATTTTTTTTTTATTTCCTACTCAATAAGTATTTGCTAAAAAATGCGCGTTACTTTTCTATCCTCCCTTGTATAATATACTTATCTTGTGCCTTTGAAGAAGAACAAAAGTTGCTCAAAACATTGCTTTACTTGTATGTTTTGTTTATTTCTTCTTTTCTTCGTTTCTCTTGGCGCTACAACCCTCACGGACCTGGGCCGACCGCAGCGTCCTCTACCTCCGTTTTGCAGCTTCATCCGAGGAGCATGTGATTAGCACACAGATACCCCCGATCATGCGGCTTCCCTGATCTAAGAGACAGTTCCCAATTGTCCTCACAAACACAAGGCTCGGTGGATCAAAATTTCCAAGCAACGGGAATCGAACCCGGACCTCCCGGACAACAGTCAGCAACGCTGACCCCTAACTCTAGTTTACATTTTAGCTATATTGTTATTTGTTTCATTTTGTTTTTCATTTTTGTTTATTTATATTTTTATTTATTATATACTCGTATCTGTGCCGAAAATAGTTGCTCATTCATTAACTCTGTGCACTAAATGTTAGAGCGCCTGTTTGACTCATTTTTGGACATTTAATTAAAACTGCTCAGTAAAAATCCTCAGTATTTCAGTTTTAATAATAACTGTGTGGCAATTTACCTTCTAAGTACTAAATTGACAATACAGTGGTTTTGTTTAGCAGGGTACACAAATATAGAAAAGTGTAAGAATTCAGTTGCAATTTTAGTAGGTTAAAAAAATGTAAATTGCGAATTTGTTAATCCACTACTCTCAGAGCGGAGTCATATGATGATGGATACAAGGGTTTAGTCACTATCAACATTTTTTCTGTCTACGTGTTTGTTTTGTTTCAAATCCAGTTGCAGAAATAGAATCATTTCGTTTCGTTATGGTTACCCACGGGTATATGAATTATCATAAAGTACTGAGAGTGTTTAGGTATTTTGATTCTCATTAATAAATAGAACGGGAAGAATGTACAACTGCAGTTGTAATAACCGCTTTACTAAATTGGAACGTTATTCATTATAAACACAATTCCCAAGCTAAACAAACTTCACATAATGAGTAAGGTTACAACGGCACAGAAATAAGGAAAAGAATGCGAAACGGGGAGTGCGGAATTTTATATGCTGCATTTTTGTGAGTAAGCTCATAAACTTCAGCTAATTAAGGGTAGCGAGAGAGAAGCTAAATGAAATATGGTTATGACGCGACACCGCGATCTGCGAGAGATGACGATAATAAAAAGCCTGCTCTGTTCCTGGTTCCCAGAGGCACATCTGCATAATCGAGGTGGGCCATGAAACAATTTGCTCGCGTGCACTAGCCACATGCGTTAAATCCGTTGGCGTAACACAATGCCAAGGGCACTTCCGGGCTAACAGCTGACAGCGGAGACGGAAGCTGTTGATTAACGACCAATGCTCCCCACTCACAGTCGTGCGTTCTTTTCGTGTGCATTTTTGACTTGTATTACTTCGTAATGAAACTCCTTCCACCCGCAACAGATACTACGACACTGAATGGAACAGCGGAGAATTAAAGCTTCAAAGATGTCCCTTTCTATCGCTTTACCTTTACCTCCAGTCGCGATACACATTCTGATGAAGAAATATGTTATTCCAAAGTCAAGTCCGCCTTACTTTGCAATGTTTAAAAAAGGAATTGCAACAATAACCTTCCCCCCTCCGCCCTCAAATGCCTTTCCTTTCTTTTAACAGAATTCGCCATCTTTCACATCTCAGGTATTCAGCATCCCATTCAATTCAGGGCGTGAAACGACCGACAAATTTTGCTCAGAGGTCTCTACTTTCAGACTTGAGGTTCTGTTAATTACATGCCATAAATCTACGACATGGGACCCACGACTTTACTTCCTTTCCGGAGGAAGCATTGCTTAGGATTTTTACGCCCGTAAAAACCCATCGATCCTGGCCGCTTACCCGCCAAAGCAAGGTGACCACCCTGCGAGCCTGCGTTCTATTAAATATCTTTTAGGACATGCTGCCTTTTACTTGTACCGAAAAGATAAATGTTAGATATAGTTGTAAGCAAGCGCGGTGGCTTACATGGTATCGGCAGAAACTCGCATTCGGAGGTTCCGGGTTTAACTAACCTTTAGTTT
This sequence comes from Metallyticus violacea, assembly GCA_030762175.1. NCBI lineage: Eukaryota > Metazoa > Arthropoda > Insecta > Mantodea > Metallyticidae > Metallyticus > Metallyticus violacea. The sequence goes on along the minus strand of CM060839.1, from coordinate 67,101,674 downwards.
TTCGTGGATTCCCCTGGTCACTTACGAGAATGCTAAGATAGACATTTACATTCCACGAATTTTCCATTCTTTCATTTCATAAAATCCTTATGAAGTGTCAAGGTAAAATGGGCTGGCATGGCTATATCAATGTTAAAACAAGAAAAGGTGTAACACATTAAATATTTCTTCAGAATTTTGCGCCGGATAAAAGGAACACCATTACGCCTACTAGAGTTCCATTTAAACACAGTGGCGATGTGCGGATCGTCACAAGTGGGGCTAAAAGTGTACTGCTCTGCGAGCAAAAAGCTCTTCTTCCATGTGAAATTCACGAAAGATGGCCCAGTTAAAAGGAAGAGGTTTCATCTCCAGAGTTTGTTCCCACAGAGAGCAGACTGTTCCCTTCTCGCACCGGCAACACAATGGTAACCTCAAAGGAAACATGAGAAATAAAATAACTGCGAGGCTTGGCAGCGGTCTCTGCACATCTGCGTTGTTCAGGCACCAAGGCGAACATTATTGCGACACCAGCACGCATGTCCACCGTGGAATGGTATTGACTCAGCAATGCACTCACGAATCGGATACAATAACGTAATTTCTCAGTATCTGCGAAGGCACATTTGCAATGACTTCATAAATAGCACAGAGTTCCAAATTAGAAATATTTAATATTAGTCCTAACACCATATTTGCGAAATCAAAGGCATATTACACATCGGTGTCATCTTTGGAACGACTAGTAAAAGTTAAAAGTGGTCCGGAAGACATCCAGTGTTGGATGTCATTGGAGATATAGTCATCCCGAGATTTCTTTGTGTTACCAAGAGTGAAAATTCCCTTCTCTCTTGAATTGAGAACCAAGATGTAATGAAAGCATTAAAAACTGCACTAAAGTCACTGAGTCGATAAATCGATATATCTGGTAAGGAATGATGCTGTACAGGCTAGTAACATATCAAGGTCAAGGCGAATGGTTCCCGATTAGGACTGATGTTTGGTGATGTAGCACTGAAGCTATTATTCATTTCGATCGGAGCACCTAACTACAGTAAAACTGAGCAGGGAAATATCAAGTTCAAATCTGCGAGTTTAACGAATTTGGTCTCCAGCTGTACAGGTAGACCATTTTTTTACACATAAATTAATCCCCATCCGAAACATAAATTTGGGGTAGTAAATTATGAATTATTTTTTTTATTATTATATTTCTTTATATACTGTACTAAAATGCTCCTTAAAATGTACTTTTTCTCTCGCTGAAAGAAAGTATCAATGATGGAATCAACTGTTATTGATTTTCTTTTATCCGGACATAGTTCCAGGGTAGGCAACATAGCTACTTTTGCAAATAAATTTTGAAATAATGTTAATACTTATTATGTAATATCACTATATGCACTATGGCCTGACTTCGAAAGCCCCATACATAATGACACCTTTACTACGATGAACGTGGTTGCCTGAACACCGTAGCTGACTCTGTACTCTGTTAAACAGCAGGTTCGTAAACCCTGTAACAAAAGACGAGTCATCACCAAATTCTATGTGTCGATCGGAAAACTTCGGGGACGCTCATAAACTCTGTATTCATAAGCGAATGCACACTGCAGTGGGCGCTTTGCCTGTAAACGTAATGGTCAAAAACACAAGCGTCTGGAAAGAGAACGTTGGGTAGAGTAGCGTTGGCTTAGCGGTTTAAAAGGCATTGCTTTTCTGCGTAAGACGCTGGGTTCAATTTCCAGATTTTTTGTTTGTTATTATTGGTTTTAAAAGTATATGTAGAGCATTATGTTGCCTTAATATCATATTATATTTTAACGTATCATTCAATTTTATGACATTACCTATGCAGACACAAAAAAATAACCACATACAGCGTATTTTTTACAAATAAGTAAATAAATACCTGAAAATTTTTATCTTTAAAAATATTATTATTATTATTTTGGTTTTTTTTATGGACGCTCTTTAATATCTAATGTCACCAGCGTCCCATTCAATTCAGGAAGTGAAACGGCCGACACTTTTGCTCAGAGGCCTCTCAGACTTGAGGTTCTTTATCGTGCCGCAAATGTACGACACTGGACCCACGGCTTTACTTCCCTTCCGAAGGATTTTTACGCCCGAAAAAAATCCATCGATCCTATCCGGATTTGAACCCAGATCTTGGGTTTAGGAGGCAGGTATGGTTATCACTACACCACCAGAACCGACATCTTTAAAATGAAAACACATAACAATAAACACAAATTAATATCAGCATATGTAAGTGCCCTGAATCTTCGGGTATAGATGGTGTCAGATTTCTAAAGTAATGTTGACGAGAGGCTACAACATCCCAGGCTTCTTGCGTTTGTGCCCATATTTTGTCCTTGCATGTGCAGCATATTCCATTTAGATGGAATTATTATCGAAGAAAATAATATATATAACTTAAAAGCTTGTTGTATTTCGAAAACAATTTTACGAAACTAGTTTGTCATAATACGTCACAAAGGCTTATTAACATAAAAGAGGTGAATGTGGGCTCTTAACCACGATATCACTGCACATTCTGCCACAGAACTAACGGAACACACATCTAGATAGTGTCCTACACAGCCTTACTGCTTACCTTACGAACAACGATGTAACGAGCAGGACTTATCGTTAGAAGAATGTTGCGTTAAAGAGATGGCTTCCCCCCCCCTGCCTCCTAAACCCAAGATCGCGGGTTCATCCCCGGCAAGGAAAGTAAAGCCATGGGTCCCATGTCGTAGATTTACGGCTTGTAAAAGAACCTCAAGCTGAAAAAAGAAACCTCTGAGCTAAATTGAACGGCCCTTTCATACCCTGAATTGAATGGGACGCTGATGACCTCAGGATGTTAAAGAGTGTCCGTAAATAAAACAAACCAACTCCTACCTCTGACGTCATATATCCACACTTACATCAGGCTTGTGGTTATATCTTGCTATTGAAGAAATTGTTCCATCTCTAATTATAATTCATTAAAAATTAAGTAATTCATAAATATGTTAATAGTTTTCACAATATGTATTAATATAAAGTTCGTAAAACTAGTGTTTTAAAATATTTATAAGTGTTATTACAAAATGAACGTTCTTGTATTAAATGAACTACCTTATGTATGAGGTGTCTATATATTTATGAGTACTTATAGAGTTCTCTTATTTATAGTTTCTTACACAAAGCTGAAAGAAAGTACGGATATATGTACATATTATTGTAACTAATATTTAGAGTTTTCTTGGAGCCTTGGGATTCATTTTAACAAGGTTTTATTGTATACAGGCGCAGAAGCTCCGTTCGGTATTCTTCCCAATGTGCTCCTAAAAATAGATTAAATATTTAGATAATGCTCACTGCGCTGAATCGAAAACCAACAGTGTTTTGTTTCTGGCATGAAAGGTGTAGTGACGATCTATAAACATATCTTGGCTTCAGGAATTCGCTTAGAGTTTTAACAGAGAAGCGAAGGCTATTTTCAACACTTCAAACATAAAGAGATCGATCAGCATTAAAGGCAGCGTTCCAGCACAGAATTGCTGAGATGTCTGGTGGATTTATAGCGGTAGGAAAGGTACAGGGTACCAGTATTATTGAAGTTTTATTATTTTTCTCCTAATTTTATCTGTACTTTCAGATCTTGTTTTTGGTATAGGTTATTAATATCCGTTGTATTTACGGAAGTTTACAACATCTCCCATCATCAGCGTGAAAAGGCCGATATATTTTGCTCAGAGGTCTCTTCTTTCAGGGTTGAAGTTCTCTTAAATGCCGTAGATCTACGACAAGGGACCCACGGCTTTACTTCCCTTCCGAAGGAACCATACTCAGGATTTAAAAGCGCGGAAATAAAAACCATCGACTCTGACATTGCCTGAACCCGCAATCTTAACTCTGAGGCAATAAAACTAGACCACCAGGATCGACTATTGTATAGGGAACTATTGAAGAAAAGCATGATGATGTGAAAAGATAGAACATTGTTGAGCTTGAAAGTGAAAGGATTTCCAGATGCTATTGGACTTGCGGAAAACTATTAGAGGAAGGAGGGGGAGGGGGTATTTGTGTCGCTGCTTACGGCTCGTATTTATTAAACTTGACATGAGCACAACGTCCAGACTATAATGATCAAGATTACGCAAGATTACCATAAATTAAACAGCACTCCAAAATTTAAAGGCGTTAAAACTCACCAATCTTCGAAACAGCAGTGACCCGCGATCTTCTCATTGCTCGCCTTAATAAGCATGGCATTCGGATGGACAATATGTGCTTGAAAAATGTACAGCGTTCTTCAACTGAATGTTGTTGTACTATTTGGATCCAGGAAAGGCAGTCTAAAAAGAACTTCAGGAATTCGCTAATTCTGAAGTTTCCATTTTATCATCTATAACCTAATATGTTAAGAGTTACTCACTCATTAACCCTGGCAAGAGTTAAGGCCATGGGACTTTCTCTTCCACTCTACCAGGCGAATATCACCAGCGAATTACACAGTAGTATATAGTACATAAAAAGAGATAAATTAAAGATATACACTGCATGTAAATATTACATATTTTAGTATATTTAATATAATAATGTTAAAATTCCTCATGTTGTTCAATATTTTTACAAGTATAAAGGACAGAGGAGGAGGAACAGGATTAGGAGAAGGATAGAAGAAAAATATTAACTATTGATAGCTCTTTTGAGTCTCTCTGCAACTTCACTTGTGTACCATATAATGACAAAAGTTCATTATTCAATTTTTATTTATCTGGTAGCCTGAAAGCGTGGCTTGGGCACAGCATTACTGATTTTAATTGCTTTGCTACCTTAGGAAGATGACAATTCAATCTATTTATTGCATTATTTCCGACAATTTCCGACTTCTGGACGGAGTTCCAGATTCTGGAAAGTTGCACGCTGAACGAGTTCAGTGTAGATGTGTTCGGTGATGAGGGATGGATAGTGAAGTCATGTTTCGGGTTCGAGGTAGGGATCACGAAGCGAGAGGCGATATACTGAGGGAGGATTTTGAACAGGAGCATAAGCGAATGGAAAATTCTGCGTTCTTTTAGAATTACTCATGAGTTATGATCAAATTTGCGGATGATTAAGATGAAACGAGCACAGGCATTAAGAACGACTTGTAATTTGTAGATTTTCTCCGTATTCTTATTAGAATTCAAGACATCACAATATTCAAAGTGAGGCATAACAATGTTTTAAGATTGAGAGGTGGATATTTTGCTAAATATTTTAATGTGTGAATAAGAAAATGTTTTATTGCACGAATTAATGTCTAGTATTAGTAAATAGGCACATGTTTAGCCCTAGGCAGGTTAGGCAGCTCCCTAGAGTGACATCTCACTCACTGGTGACTTTTATTCAATTGCATTTATTATGCTTTATATTTTATTTGCCTTTATTTTGTATTTATGAATATTTGATTATTGTTCATTACAATGAATACACAGTGCAAAGTCATTTTGTAGTAAAATCACTGCTGTCCTTTCCGCACACTTCCTGCCACAAAACCCTTCAATAAATGCGTATCACTTTATCATTATACAAGCAGTGGGTGGGCCTAATGATTTATAAATAATAATATTCATGTTACCAGTCAACCTGTGTAAATATTGTATTAAAAATATATATAGTAGTGCCACTACGGGTGGCCAAGGTCGTGAGAGGAGGTCTGGGGTTCGAAACCCACTCGGACCGTCCTCCCTGCCTGGGTTTTTTTTTCAGGTTTTCCTTAATCCTAATAAATGGCAAATGCCGGATAGATACCATAAACTATGTTTGGAACGTTTCTTTCCTTAAAAAAAAAAATCCTTTCCCAATATGTCATTTCATCTCATGTATTATCAGTGTCACCGCCTGTGGTGCCTCAGTAGTAAAAACGGGCGTTAAACACTACTAAAAATAAATCATAGTAACACCAAAAGTATTTTGTTGTAAATGTTAACACGAACAATGCGGTTATTTAAGTTTATTAAATCACTCTTCTTTAATTTAAAATAGAGATAAAAGTGAGCGAAAGTCGGAAAGGAACACAAATTGTTGTTAATATTGGAAAATGACAGTTAAAAAGAACGAATTATGAGGAAACAAATGCAAAAATCAAAATGAAAAAAGTAATATAAAATGCCCTTGTTCCCACTCGATTTTAAATACACCAGTTTGTCATAACAACAGAGAATGTGTGTCAATGATGACATTTCCAAATTTTGCAAGATTTATTACAAAATGTTTTTCCTGTATATAATACAATGTGGTCAACTTTCCATGTTGATTTTTCTAAAAGTTCTTGAAAAAAATGTTATTTGCTTTTAAATGCTTATGTGCTAATGTTCTATACGATATAAAATTCATAAAGTTTTACCAAATAGAAATATCAACATATTGATTACATGTAGAGAAAACAAATTGCATTTCGATTTTTTCGTACTTTCCTGGCTATCTCAGAAAGAAAAAAAGAAGGAAAAAAATCATTTTCCACATTTTTTCATAATTGATCAAACTTCGCTCTTGAGAAATATGTTCTAAAACCACATGATTTATTATTTTATATATTAATTAATAAAATTTTGCTATAATTTCTAATTAATGTTTAAATCTAAAGCAAATTGAATAAAAATTGCATACTGTGGAATATTACGAATGTAAGAAATATTATATCCGAAATATTACTAATTGTTTTTTACAACACGCATGCTCTCCAGGGCGTTAAAAATCCTTTCATGTGAATAAGAACAGAAAGAACGTTTCATTTCAGTTCAGAAACGTTTCGGAGGTTTAAACATTTAAGTTGAAATGATGTTATTGTTAATAATGATTTGACTATTTCAGCTGAACCCGATGACACAAATGTGGTAGAAGATAATAATGGTACAATGTCTAACGATTCCTTATGGTGAATAACAAATGAATGTCTATGTAATCATATTAATAAACGAGGTTACATGATATATACAAAACACAGATAGTGATTTTAAAAATACACGCAAACAATGATTATTTAAATAAAACATTTTTTGCGGGCAGGTGAGAAATAAGAAACGATAAAGAAAAAATTTAGCATACTTCGAGTGAGATAAAAGTGTATTTTTTGTTAGGTTGTGTTAAGGAACATCACAATTGGAGGGGGAAAATAACCACCAGAGACCAAAAACACTTAATATCAGCACTGGTAGGACTGCGTAATTCTCGATCAGCTATTTCACTGTGTTAAATCATTACAAGAGAAAAAACCAATTGTGCATTTAGTGTAATAGCGGCATAGATTTACGTAAATAACCTGCAGAAACGAGCTAGCCAACACTATGGTCTCTATATTAACTGAGTAATCAAAAAAGTAAGACTAAGTTTAGAATCATGAGAGAACGTAGGCTCTCTTCCGGGCTATTGTGCCATGGTCTGGCGGAGAAAAGAATTCCAGACGATTCGTCCACAACTGCGGCGGACATGAGCACCAGCACAGGAGAGGCGAGGCTCCTCCCACCAGCCGACTGACCACCGCCCGCCCCGGGCCAACCAGCGGAGAGCACAGGCAGTATAAATATAGCGACTCTGACAGCCAACACTTCAGACGCAGTGATACCTTCTCCGAGAAGACTTCGTCCACGCCACCGAAGATGTCCGCTGTGGTTGCGGACGAAAGTCTGGAATTCTCTTCTCCAGCAGATCATGGCACAACAGCCGGAAGAAAATTGTAGTTACATCTATGTTTAGAGTACCTCCCAGACATTTGCTATTAATGAGGACTCGGGCTTCAGTCCACCGAACCCCGGTCTCTTGCTCGCCACTCCGTGCTTTAAAATAGGGCCAGATTTTCAGGTGCAGCAGGCATAGCCCGGCTGCACCAACATTTTATCCAGTATATCCTTAATTATTAATTTCATAATTTTCCGTTTTAATCTCAAATTTAAACTGTTTTCGAGTTCTGACATACAAATTTATTGGTAACAGCGCCCTGCTTTGACACGATTCTTACACCAGTATCCTCTGGTACGGCCCAATCTCATCAGAACGAATTTGGCTGCCTCGTGACCTATTTCTTAGAGGAAGACGCTTGCTTTGTGCTCTGGAATAGCAAGTAGAGCCAAAATTGAGAATCGGACAATGGGTAACATCCAGCGCGGGGAAAAATGACTATCGTAGATTGTCTGTTCCACTTCCATACATCTAAGTACGGTGCGCGAGTCAATGATTTATTGTTGATTTGTTTTATTTATGCACGCTCTTTAACATCTCAGGTCATCAGCATCCCACCATTCTATTCAGGGCGTGAAATGGCGGACAAATTTTTCTCAAGAGGTCTCTTTATTCACGCTGGAAGTTCTTTGTCGTGCCGTAAATGTACGACACGGGACCCCGGCTTTACCTCCCTTCCGAAGGAAGCCACACTTAGGATTTTTACGTTCAGTTTGCTACATATAATTTTTTAAAACTTCGTTTAGCTAAAACATTTTACGTCTCTTACGTTTAATCGTATAGCGATTTAGATATTTGCTTTATAGTCCGTGGTTACAAAAAAAAAAAAAAAAAAATATTGTTAATGTATTACTTTAATTGTAATTAGATTTAGTTCCCGCAATATTGAGGCAACTGGTGGCTACAGCAGAGAATCTTTTGTAAGTAAGTCAATATATTTTCCAAAAGTTCATTGATTTGTTATACACGTGCTATAGTACCTCTGATGTGTTGTATTTAATAATTTTATTTATCACCTTTTTGTAGTGTTATAAGTAATCTAAAAATATTTTATGCTGAAACTATGTAATAAATACTCAGCATTATTTTCAAATTAAAGCCATGTTTTTTTTGTTGTTTTTTTTCCCCCCTCTCCTGAGGCACCACAGACGATGAACACTGATACATGAAACAAAATGATATACTGGGAAAAGTTTTTTTTTTTAAAAAGGAAACAGGCCAAAGTTTAGGGTACTTCCCCGGCATTTGCCATTTATGAGCACTGAGGAAAACCTGGAAAAAACCTGTCAGGGAGGACGGTCGTGGCGGGATTCGAACCCTAGACCTCACGAGTCCGCACCTTAACGACCTCGACCTCTCGTGGTGGTAAGTCCGTAAGTGGAAGTAGGACTAGCTTTTGACGTCACAACCTGCCACCCTTATCGATATTTTGCGTTTGAAAACGGTGAAACGATTGCGTTCTCTTGCAACATTAGTAGATAGCAGTGTTTAGATTGTTTAGTTCCACAGCTTTTTAAAGGAAAAATATTTTCTAACACAATTCTATAATCAAAAAGACAATACTTCTTATCTTCTCCATAATCGTATATTAGTGTAATCAGAAGCATTTCCTTCCGGTATCTTCAACCCAAACACGTATCTTCAATTCATCTTTCCCTTCTCTGTTTGTGAGACTCTCAATGCGACCCAAATGTAAATCCCCGGCTAAGATGTAAGTAGGGCTGCTTTGGAGGACAGCTGTCTAGTTAGAATGACATGCTTGAGGGTACCATAGGGGAAGTCAATGGGGCATGATTCTGAAGATGGCGCGCTAGAAAACATTTAGTAGTACGGCTGCACTTAAGAGATGGGGGAGAGAGTATAAACAAAGTCGCCCGGATGTTAGAATAACTCGACGATAATGAAGGGCTGTGAAGGCGTAATAACCCTTAACGTTAATTACTACAAGAGAAAGCGATCAGAATTGAGAAAGTAACTGTACAAGTTGCAGAGGCTGTAACATTAAAATGCATTCTCCTATCTACAGCGCCGAAAGTTGTTTTTTGACGCAATACTGTGGTCTCTTTATAGCCCGACCACTCAAGACGTTTAGAGAACACAAATGCAGTTAGCAATACACCATTCTTATGTAGCTGTTGTTTGGGTAATACTTAAGAAGTAAACCATGCCAGGCCCACCACTTCGATATTGATTTCTCTCCAGCAAATCCTTAACTCATCTACACTCCATACTAGAAACCCTTGGAGATGACTGTTGCGAGCTGGAGAGATGGCTAGTCAGAGGAATGTGCTGATAGCGCAATGTGTCAGAGGAGCGCACGTATCGTAAACAGAGTCTGTGCTTGTGCTATGATGCGTTTAGAAAACTTTGACCACTTACATGCTGAAGTTCATATGTTTAACATTTCCTAATTTAACGAATTAATAAAATATATTGTTTATTAACGCATACCATTTATAGAGATTTACTTTTTAATTACAGCGCAGCGAACACTTACAAACGTTGTGTTGTGGTTAATATCGCTGACGTGTGTATTTGCAAATATCTCAAAGGGAGGTTGCTTCCTATCCCCAATATATAATAGAAATCGGCGCCTATGTTCAGGAGTGAAGGAAGAAAAGGACACAAGTGTATGTTTCAGTAACGCTTGCATGTTAATGCCTCCACTAACATTTTTTTCTCTCTTAGCAAGAGCTTTACTTTGGACCATGCAAGCTCACACATATATGTGGGCAAACTTAATGCTTCGTGGCCATGTAATTGTAATATTTTTCAAAGCAGAATCCTTTTTCTTGCCATTTATGGATATCTATCAATGTGTAAATATTACATTTTCTCACGTTTCTTGACGAAAGAGGAATGCTATTTTGCAGCCATAATTTCACCTCTTCTTTTATGGCGTGTTTTCCTGAATATTCCGGAGCATTATTGGTAACTACAACACTCTCCTATGTGAGGTTGAAAAGAAACTGATTGTTAATCCAAAGCTCAGCTTCTGAAATTCAATTAGCCATGATAGTGTCCCGAGCTTTTGCCTGGTTGAAAAATTAATAATGACTTCTTCACAAATGTCATTTTGGTTCCTGCATAAATGACAATGAGACGCTTATGGAAATTCGATTTAGTCAATGCGTCTGGTTAACTTTCATTTTGCCAGCAGTTCCTCAATGATTGTCCACCTAAGTCTCATTAATATATATATTAAATGAACAATGTAACTAAAATAACAAGATTACATGAACTCTTAAGGAAATTTGGACATGTAGAAACTTCCTTTCTTACTAAATAAAATTCGTCTATACACCAGCGTGTCCCATTCTTGTTAAAAACATTAGAATTTACTTTTGTACGCTCCGGTCTGTTTCCTGGAGTAGACAGAAGACTTGCCGGTTTCAACCGCTTCTCTTCTTACCCGGTACTTGCATAGTGGCATACACGTAAGTTTGATTATTTTAATCTACATTTTATTGCCTCGATCCATTACATATTTTCAATTCCTCGAGCTTTACTATGTATCATTTTCCCTTTCTTTCTTGTTGTGGCACATACATTATTGGTATGTACTTATAATTAGTAGTAATAAATACAGAGTGAGGCATTTATAGTGCCCCGGCCATTTTCCTCCGAAACGTAGGAGAAAATTTAAAAAAAAAAAAGGCTTCAGACAAAATTTGCAGTGCCATTTTCCTCAAAATGCCATTGTCAAGGTCATTTCAAGGTCAAATTATTTTTTTCAAATAGAATGGTGTATTTATTTTTCCGGGAATGGAAAGAGCATTAACTTTTCAGTATAAAAATTCTGGTACATCTATCAGCTAGGGATGATAGATGATGAGATATTGGACAAATAAGAAGCAAATATTTTTCTTTCACTCTCACTTCTCTCTCTTTTATTTTGTTAATGCTATGAAGAAAACTATTTGTTTATACATCCGGTGCTCATCATTGCCAATCGAAACCCCAAATGAGATCATTCTCAGTCAGTTTCACTTCGTTTTTCAATCATGGATGTTCGATACACGATCAACGAGAGGATCGATGTGGTTTACATTTATGGCGAAGCTCATAAGAACGTTTGATCAGCTTGCAACTTATACGGAATCGATATCCTGAAAACAGGCAGCCATCTGATAGAAATGTTCAAGGACTTGCAAATTATTTTCTGAAATGGGAGGTGTCGCATCAAGAAAACACCATGAGAAGTGCTGCTAGGGAGAATTCGGAAGTCGCTGTATTAATAGCAGTCCCGTCAAATGGAACATGATTCGGGAATCTCTCAAAGGAGAGAGATTAAGCGTCACAAATACCATCCCTATCACATTAGTCTACTTCAAGCCCTTCATGTCGGTCCTGGTAGTGTAGTGGTAATCACCATACTTGCTTCCATCGCGGTAATCGCGGCGGCGATATCCCACCGTGATCCAAAACGGCGTACAGCATTTCTGCCTTGTCTGGCCAGCTTACTAATGACTCGACAACACGTTGCTGAGCACTCGACGTGATAAGATATAGTACCTTCAGTTGTTAGGAATTCTCACATTTTATATATCTCAGTTACCACATCTACATAAAATGCATTCTGCGTTTGAAAAAATGGAAAATACCTATGTCAGATACACGTATCCCAAGTAAAAAGTGAGGTTCATTTTCAAAAAAACCTTGAAAGGTTATGGGATTACGTAGTGAAAATTAAGTTTTTTACAGGTAATCGATGGAGCAGAAACTTATCTCACGTCATATGTATAAAAGGAATGTACGCAATGTTGTTCGGGAAAAATCAGATTTTAACTTTGAGGAAATATCCTTTTGCAAACACAAAATATTTTCACACAATGATTTACTATTACCATGGCGAATGGAGTGAGAAAAAAAAATATGGCAGCACTTAACTCATATAACTTAAATGATTTATTAAAAAAAAAAGCTTGTTACGGGAACAGAGCGGCTATCCCATTGCAAAGGTGAAATTAGGGTTTTTACAGATATTGTACTGGGCGAAAATACTCATATACACTTGACATAAAGTTAAAAAGGAATGCAATATACGTTATGCTGTTGGGGAAAAATCAGATTTAACTTCGAAAAAAATGTTATTTTGCGAGTAAAAGATAGTTTAACTCAATGATATAGTATTAGGAGAAAATGAAATAAAGATGTTATACTTGGAGTAAATGATATCAGAAGTGTAGTAAATATGATGATGAATGCTCCGAAAACATAGCACGTGTCGTTATAATTTTATATTTAAACCAACACAAGTAAAACTTTTTGTCGGCATTAGACATAATATCAACCCCCATGCAGCAAGGCAAATGTGACGAACAAACTTTTCCCTCTCGAACATCTTCAGTGTATGGAAATGCACATGTCATTAGAAAAAGCTCTCTCATTAGGTGTATTTTATCGTAAATATATCGAAATAGACTAAAATTCGTACCTAATATAAATTAAAATACATTTATTATAATTAAAACATACCTTTACCTTTTAATTTTCCTCCTAAAAAAACATTTTCGTGTCAAATTTTCAATTAATGATTTTTAAAGTAATACAACCCATCGAACGTTGCAACTTGCAACATTGCTGCCTGTAGAAAAATATGAATAGATATATAAAGATATAACGAAACATTATAATGTAACGTCATGTTGCATAAAGTAACGGAAAGACTCTGAACCATTGAAGTTAACATGATACACGCTAAGATGAACTAAATAAAAAAACTTGCTGGACCCAACAATACACACCAACATGCAATGAAATTAAATAAAACATTTTCTGTTTGTGAAAAAAAGAAAAAGAATCGGCAATTAAAAAAAAATATGTTAACTATTACAACAGGGTAAAACAGGCTTCGGCGTGCTCAAAAGGGGGTTATGAGGTGCACGATCATTAGGTTCTGTTTTATACTTTTACGTAATTGTACGTGTGTCGCGACACACTCGATCCTTTCGCCGACAAGATGCACCAAGTCAATTATTCAGAAAGTACTGGACTTCGACTTCTGTTTAGCCTGTGTACTTTGAGTAGTGTTCGAGTATCTTTGCAAATTTTGTAATTCTGCAATTTTGACTATGCTTTTGTTAGGTGATTCTGACATTTTATTTTCGACTTGTTTCAGATTGAACTTCTGAATTATACTCTTCACTAGATAAAACAATTCATTTCCATTGCACCCATCTCATTCCAAAACTTTTATAACAAATTCCAGATCTTTCATTTTTGTCAATTCCATTTTACTAATATGCTCGTAGATGAAATAAATTTTATATGCACCAACGGTAATGGGTGATGCGTAACCTTAGGCGACATCCGTCGCACATAAACTGCGAAGCAGTTTTCTTATCGGAATGACTGCTGATTGACTGACTCAGTCCATAGATTGACTGACTCATCCATGTAAAAGATACATGGCATAACAGATCACCCTTGTTACACCGCCACGGGTGGCCGAGGTCGTTAAGGCGCGAACTCGTGAGCGGGAAGTCTGGGGTTTGAATCCGTCAGGACCGTCCTTCCTGACTGAGGTTTTTTCCAGGTTTTCCTCAGTCATAAATGGCAAATGTCGGGGAGGTACCCTAAACTTAGGCCTGGAACGTTTCCTTCCTAAAAATCCTTTCCTAATATATCATTTCATCTCATGTATTCACCTGTGTCCACCGCCTATGGTGCCTCAGAAGTAAAAACGGGCGTTAAACAATATTTTGGACTTTTATTTCCCTTTCTTTCTTTTTTGTCTCAACATTTCTTACAAAATGCAATTGTTATCTCGTATAATGTAATATAATTGTTTTTATTATAGCACAGAACAGTTATAAACAGTTTTGACACTTTTGACACATAACAGAAGAATAAGAATGCAACGTACTTACTAACAGAAAGAGCACACAGTAAACATTGAAATGAAACAAAGTCGCTGCTAACTTATTGGAACAGCGTAGTCTTATCAGCTCTAGCAGATGACCCTCCGGAACTAAATGCTGCTTACATAAAGTTCATCCATAGGAAATATTTCTTCCTGTGAATTTCTTGGAAGAAAAATAAAAAAGATTTGAAAGTATAAAGTTGTAAATTTAAATCTGTGTAAGCATTTCTTCCAAATAATGTCTAGTAGCTTAAAACAAGAATAAACAATCCTATTTTTGGAAACGTTGCGGCTCATTTTGCCTTTCAAATAATAAACACTACTACAGATAACAACAAAACCTTGTATTACACTTAGTGGGTCCATTTCAATATTCTGAGACTTCCAGAGACCACATTACGAAAGGAAGTGCAGCAAAAAATTTTCACATGACACGCTTTCTTTAAAACTAATGCATAAAAACGGTCAGAGATTTTAACATGAATTTATGTATTTGTAGTAGTGCCGGTTGAACGTTCAAAGCTAACGAGGCCCTCAGGACATCTCGAAGAAAGAAGGCTCAGAAACTGCAGTTGCAATCTTTAAAGTTGGTCAGGGCTTCTTTGTAAACTAGACGGAGTGGTGTAGATATGAAGGCTATTCATACAAACTGGAAATGTTGCGTTAGTAAACAGAAAAAAATCAACATGATGGAGCAATTTTCTAGACCAGTTACCGGATGTTAAAGCCATTGGTTTTTTTATGCATATTCCTTTTCGGGTTTCAAGGCTCTTAAAGATACCAAAGGGTTACGTTTAATTTGGAGCAAATGTTAATATTCTCTCAGGTGGAAGGATGAGGCCAGCTATAAATTAAATGGGTGCTTTTAAAAGCTGATAGCAATTTTAGTCCTAATTTTTTACACTAAGTCCAGAAAATTAACAAAGAAAAAATGCAAGAGTTTTCCTTCTCGTTGCTAGCCCTGCAATTAATGAGGGTACACTATTTCCAAGCGTTCCTGAGGGAAATTCATACCGGAAATTAAATTAAAAAGCCACTGTTGAGGTTTTGCTTCTCTCTGAACGGGCATTTATGCCCTGCTGCTAGCATTTCACATCCCTGCACAACTCCCTTTCTCTTTTTTCCTGGACTTATTCATAAATCTCAAACATAAACGTAATGAATAGCTTTCAACAGAACAGAAAAATATTAGCAAGCTCGCCACCAGCAGGGATAAGGTCCTGTGGAATAAACAGAAAATAGTTTGACCCTATATTAGCAAATACTTATATAAACAGAAGATTGTACAATTAAATTAAAAATGTGTGTATAACAGCCTTCTGATGCCTTTTTGTCACAATATAAAAATGTGTAGTGTTTGGGGAGAACAATTTCGTTCTTTTCCACCCAAAACCACTGATATGCCATATTGAAGGTCTTCAAGGTGACTAGCTTTGGTACTCAAAACATTTCTTTTCTTCCTTCCTTCCTGTATTATCTCCAAATTTGGCTATTGTGACCTCTGTGCTCTTTGTTTATTTTCTCGTTTTTATCGTTTCTGCCAAAAGGCGTTATAGTAGAAATTCGACTCCTACGCTAATTTCCTTGTCATTCATAACTGCCTAAAGTACGCGATAAACCTTGATGACATTTTCTCTTGGAATTGAAACGACAATTATCCAACTGCTTATTTATGTTACGTTCATATAATACGTGACGGGTGCGGTGTATCACAGTTCGCTCTGGAAAACAGCATTGTCACGTTTCTGCAACCTCTTTCAGCACATGTTCAGTGTTTCTAAACACACCATCAAATAAGTTAACGCAACTGTTCACCCTAAAGCGATAATAACATGCACTCGGGAGGGGGCGAGGTTATTAAGGTTTGTCACGCATTTTATCTGACGTCACACTTAGACTGAACATTTATTCGAGTCTATTTTCTTAATTTTAACGGTGATATTTGATTGAAAGCGATATAGGATATCTATATATAGCGTGCCGTCCTAAATAAAGCTCTTTTAGCATAAAATGTACTGAGGTCCTTATCAACAATTCTTGTATTCACTGCGCCAGGTTGAGAGTGAAAATGTACTAAATTGCAGTTGCAGTGTAAGTGGACGGTTTTCTTTCATGTATTTCAAAACGTTTCGTAATTCCGCAGATGCACCAATTTAAATTTATTCTTTCTCAGAAAATTCGCCAATTTGCATATAAATTAAGTTTTTTTGATCCAGTTGGAAAGTTTTGTCGATTTCTTTTGTAGTTTGCTAATATAGCTCAATGCAGTCAATATTTTGAAAGCGTCCCACAGTGAAAATAAATATACATTAGTGCTTGTTTATGCTGCATACATGAATGAATTATATACGAACATGCAACTTACGTGATTTTGAACATGTTAAGCAATATAAAATATAATTATGAATACAGGGGTCTCAAATTTATAGTTCTTCCGCTGTAACCACAATTGGGATAATCCAGTTCTGCTGCCATTTTTGTTGGTGAAACAGCAAGATGGGGAAAAGTCCACTATACTCAAAAGGAATGACTCACTCTTGAAAAAATCGGTCCTGGCGGTGTAGTGTTAACCTTACTTGCCTCCTAAACCTAAGATCGCGGGTTCAATCCTGCCCAGGTTCGATGGATTTTTTCGGGCGTAAAAATCCTAAGTATGGCTTCCTTCGGAAGGGAAGTAAAGTCGTGGGTTCCGTGTCGTACATTTACGGCACGATAAAGAACCTCAAGTCTGAAAGAAGAGGCCTCTAAGCAAAATTTGTCGGCCGTTTCACGCCGTAAATTGAATGGGACGCTGATGACCTGAGATGTTAAAGAGCGTCCGTAAATAAACAAAATAATAATAATAATAATAATAATAATAATAATAATACCCTTGAAAAAAAAACACCTGCTGTTTATCTTCCACAGCTGTACATCAAGTAGTCTTGATAAAACAAATTCATCAAAACGCTTATTAATAGTTCAAAGACAAGATTTCTAGAATATGAGAGGCAAAGATAAAAGGAACACGTTTTTTGGTTCACGTATAAGGACACTGATGAATAATCTTGCATTTGTAGAGAATTAAATAAAAGTGGTGTAGCTGCAGGATATTGCCAAAATGTGGAAAAAACGCATCTTGGGAGATCACAAAGCAGATAACCATATGAGGAACTTGCCAGTGAGCCTCTTCAGAATCACAGGAAATTAGAATACGATGTATCTCTGGAAATATTTTCTTAAATTCGGAAAATGTTCCCACCAATTTTAATGAAAAACATGGAGAACACTTCTATTAGGAAAAATATCCATCACTAGAAACCATTGTTCAACGTGTTCCTTGAGCTAAACACAGCAGAGCGTCTTCAAGAAGTACTTTCTGATCTGTATATGTAACATTTTTCAGAGTTAGTAAATGTTATTTCAATACTTAAAGAGAGTGTGCAACACAAAAAAATTGAGCAATAGGAAAAATGGCAAAAAATTTTCATTTGAAAACAGCGCAAATATGTCGTATGTTGCTGCTACCCCGTCGTTCTATTCAGGAAAATGAGCTCCTCCCATGAAGGTTTCATTTTCCTATAATAGATCAGCTGATCATGTGACAGGGAACTACTTGCACGTGAGGCAGTTAATAATATTGTCCTTGGACCTTTTTTCAGGTATGGAGTTCTTTAATGTGCCGTAAATTTACGACACGGAAATTATGGCCTAAAGTCTCTGCGGGAGAATTTGCGCTGGAGATGTTTACGTCCTGATATCTACCGCGATCGAATATTATTGTATACTAAAATAAAATAATAAAGCAGCTGGTGAAAGTAATGTGGCTAAAATAATAACCACTAAATAAGTGGAAATAAATAAAATAATGCAATATTTCGAACAGCTAGTATACTATTTCAAACATAGAAGATTGTGCGATTTGTGTAACTCTTTTCTGTATTTTATTTATTTTTTATTGTTTTGGCTATATTGTTTCTTCTGAATCACTTTATTTTTCTTTTCGTGTATAGGGTATATGCTCTATTTAAATAAGATTTTTTAAACTTTTATTTGCCTAACATTTACTGTGGATTGGTATATAAAATATTTTACTACCATCCAATTACACGATATGTACACAGTATTACTTATCTTGAGATATTTAGAATAAATGTAACATCTGTGCTGTAGAACACACACATCTGTTAACTGAAAAATGCTTACGAAACAAAAGGTTTTCTGATGTTCCAGCTACAAACATGCTACTTAGGCATAGTTAACTTTCTTTGCCGAATTTCCTGGCAATTATCTAAAACACAAGTGGTTGGCGTTACTCTCCCTAGACACCTTATAAAATACAAAAATATGGCGTATAAAATTAGGAAAAACTGCAGTTTTATGTAAAGCAGCCTTTCCAAAGTTTCCTTAAACGCAGATCTTGTTTAAACTTCTCTCATTGCCGCGAACATTTCACTCAAAGTTTAAAATCTTAAATTTGTGTTATATATTAATTGTTCCATCACCGATTTACAAAAGTATAAGCTATAAAAACAAACAAATGTACATTTTTATCAATATTTTCCGTTATTGTTGCGTATCTTTACATATAAATAACTCTAAGAATAACATTAGGTTAAAAGCATAAAACATTAATATGAGTAAACAGAATGCGTTAGTTTTAATTTCTGCATAAGAGGAATGATGGGAAGATACAGGAGACATTTCTTTGCAGAGTTCTGGTTCTACGTTTCTGTGTTGTTACGAATGGCATAATACTTTCATGACCTTCTTTGACAGTACAAGATCTGCCGCTCCGCACTCGGCCTAAGAAAATAGCCGCTGGAAGATAAAGTTTGCGTAGCCCGCAAACTACGAGGTACACGTGAGTGTACGTTTTGCCTGTCCTGTTTGAAAGTTCCCTCCGGAACAAATATTCGTCTTCAATTTGACCCTAGCTTACTTTACACGTCGAAATTTTTTTTTCTTTCTTTTTCTCGTAATTCATTACATATACGGTCTCTTACCGACAGACAGCGGCACGGTACAGCAATATGCCAAGCGAAAATGTAGAGGAAGATAACACTGAGAGACAAGATCTCCAACACTAGACTGCAGGAAATCACATAATCAGAAAGCATCATGGACAGAGCTGCAGTGATAAAATGGAAATGGGGCGGGCACTGGCAATGTGACAGCAGGACAGATGGACATAATCATCACCATGTGGGACCCCTACCAGGACATACGACCAAGAAGAAGATGGTCAAACACACTCAAGGAAGATCTCGGAGTTCACTGATTCGCAATAGAAGTGAGTAGAGTGAAAAGTGGCGAGGACTCAAAAAGGACAAGAAACTATAAAACAATTTTTTTTGCTAACTCTCACGTAAAATGAGCCTTTCCCTCTAGCAGGAAGCCCTGCCCTTTCATTTCATTTCATTACACATACATAAATACATGTTAACAACTACTCCAAAGCTTCATAGATCCCCTGGAAGTTCCTATCACACCACGATTATAGAGCTTGCTGATATAAATTATTTACAAAATTAAAAGGTTAATGTGAAATCTGGCTTTGCTTGTGCATCAAAGTTTATTTCCATCGACGATATTGCAACACGTAAACAAATTTCAAGATATACGTCAGTAACTCTGGACCACAGTTCTGGTTTCTTTTAAAATATTTTCACACAAGTAAGCGTTTGCTAACATATAACTTGTATGTATTAAATACAGATAAAATATTGCTTGTGCAATTGTATTAACTGAACATGAAATATACCTAAATCACAATGAAGTTCCATCTGAGGCTCTCCTCTGGCAATTTACCAATGGCGTTGTAAATGCATCTGTAGTCCTAAATCTTCCCATTTCTTTGTATTTTGTCTCTTTCCTACATTTTGGTAGCGGGAGCGTTGCTTCTCGTAGATTGCCGGTACTCTCTAATATGGGATTTCAGTAAAATGTGTCCAAGGGGGAGGTTTGTGGGTCGCCTGAAGGGATCCTGAATACGAGGAGTCGCCTCTGTACTTGTCAGTTCGGGAAATTCCTCGCATAATGGGGATGTCCTGCTGTCAACATATAAGCAAAATGCACATATGTGATCGTAAATTAAAACGTATTCCATTATGTCGTTTATATCCCAAAGAAATTCATGATAAATCTATTAATTACAAGGGAATTGATATATTATGAGCATATTATTATATTATAACCTTTTTCGCGTGGTTTTAACAGCATGTTTAAAATTTTTGCACAGCAAAGGGGGAAAAAAAAATTAAGAAACTATTAGAATTATAAAGAAAATAGCACTGAGGTGGCCACTTGTACTTAGGTTTGAATTTGAAACCTATACAAAAGAAAGTTGTATGCATAAGGGTAACATAACAAGGAAAATTAACTAATACCCATCCTTTGAGAAATACTTATTAGAAAAATATATATCAGACTAGCAGATATTTGGGGGGCTAACGCCAGTTCGAAGACATTAAAAATTCGTTGTAATGTTCTAAGAAAGTTTAATTTATAGCTATAAAAAAACTTCTGCTCCTGCAGTGCGAATTTCGGAATACTTAACACAAACAATGTCGACATATCAGTTGTATATTGCTTTTGATACACCTGCCGGTAAGAATTTTTTACTTTTGATATATGAATAAAATCAACTAATGCATCGGTAAAGGCAACATCATCGAAATGGTTTCACCCTTTGTTTACATTAAATGAAATAATAAGGAGAAGGAATACCGAGGAGGGGGGGGGGTGGTTTACAGTATAACAATTTTGAGTATGGAGTGCCCTGTCTAGAGGTTCAAGCGTAAGAGTTCAACGGTATAGAAAAACGGAGAAAATGTTAAATTGGGAACAGATTTGACTTAAATTAATGAACAAATAGAATAGCAGAATTTTTGCACAGAGTAGTCACGAGCAATATGCCAGTCATTCAATTTGTCACTGCGACATATTAACATTTTATATTATTATATTTCTTGATATTAAATGTTAAAATGGGTGTTTACACCTTAAAAATGCCTGATCATTTTGAGACAATTAGTTTTTTTATAAGCATATTAAAAACTACCTCTTTTTCTAAATTTGACGATGGAAATATTTTAAAAAGGAAAATATAGCCGGATTTACAAGCATATTCTCAAAGTTTTTACTCTCAAAATGAGCAGATTGGTGAACACTTTGTTTCGATTGCTAAGATAAGGACTCTGACTCTATTTATACAACTTCATGCCAACGTCGGTCCTGGTGGTTTAGTAGTAACCTACAACAGAGATCGCGGGTTCAATCCCGGCCAAAGTTGATGGATTTTTTTTCGGGCGAAAAATCTTAGTATGGTTTCCTACTATGATCCCTTGTCCAAAAGAGAGAGTCAATGGAGTGGCGTAAACTTGGCGAAGCACCGCCTCTAAAGGCCAAGGTCAGTCAGTCAATCAAGAAGATCATGGCCACAATCTTTTGGGACTGTGAAGGAATACTCTTCATTGACTTCAAGGAGAGGAACACCACAATAAATGGGGAGTCCTATGCTGGCCTATTACACATACTAAGTGCTTCCATCAAACAGAAAAGGCGAGGAAAGCTGAGTGTTGGTGTGCGCCTTTTTCACGACAACCTCCTGTGCACACAGCTCTTGTTGCAAAGGAAGCTGTGAAGGAATGTGGCTTCAAGGAGAATGACCATCCACCCTACAGCCCAGATCTAGCTCCCAGTGACTATTTCCTCTTCTCAAAACTCAACAAGAACCTTCGAGGAAGGAAATTTAAGCGTGACGAAGACGTGATGGATGCTATTTATGCCCATTTTGCAGACAAGACTTCCGACTATTTTTGATGGTCAATCATACCTACAAAATGGTTAGGCCAGAAACTTATGGAACTACCCTCGTATAAACCAATAAAATTCACTAAAACATTCTATTTCCTTTTTCAATAATAACTTCTAGTTAAGTAGGCCGTTAAAAATATACTGAAGTGGACGGCAACTAATACTAACTTGACCATACAAACCAGGGGAATTGACATGTTGGAAAACTTTGGAAAACTAAATACTTTAGAAAACAATATAGATACACTTGTCAAGAGAAAGAAGCAATTACAAATATATGATTTTGAGTCAATAGTTTATAATAGATGTGAAATAAAGACATTGGAGAGCTATAGGATAAATTGAGATCAGGCGGAGTGCATGCTTTATGAAATATTATGATTTATATCTCCTTGTCTTTAAGAGTACTTTCAAAAGCCAAAGGAGATAAAGCTAGTTGAGCAACCGGTAACGGAGACTTAGTTTTAACGGACCGTTTATGTTTATTCATCAGACTCCTGTCCCTGAAAGTTGCATCAGAGATAGAGAGAGCAGATACATTTTTGCATAAAGCTCGTGCCCCACCTTAATATTTCCCTTTCTACTTTTTATTGGTTTTTATTTTTTCTGTTATTAATATATATACCTCTTTGTTATTCTTTCCCTCGCATTTGTTTACCCTTTTTGCTGGTTTAATTTGTTTCCATACGCTAAGCACCCTTCGAGATTCAATATTTACTTATACCACCTTCACTTGTTTTCTGCCTTTGAGCGGCTAGAAATATTGCGATATTTTTGTTACTCTTTTAATGTTTTATCAATTCCTACTACTTCAGTTCTTGTTATAGCCTAGCTACATTGTTCCAGGAATATCAAAATGCAACATTAGCCTATTAGCTTAGATTAACATCTTTCAAGCACCAACCTAAAATGTTATATGTGTACTGAATAAAAACGCAGACAAAAACTCCATTGCATTAAATTAGTAATATCACGTGTAACTTGGAATTACTGAAAGTTGTGTACTTTGCTCAAATTCACGTCACCTGCTATACGGACTATGGGGAATCACACTTCTGAGAAACATTGTTCAACCTGCAGAAGAAACCAGACATGTTAACAAGTAGACCACATTTTACTAAATTACATATTCACGCTACGTTTGTTTTTCGATGTCTACTATATGTAAACGAAAACTATAATAAACATGAACAACAAGGTGCGTCCTATGGATGTAGTGCAAGATGTGATTTAGGTCCATAACCGTCACTCTGATAGTATATATATATATATATATAATATTAATGAAACATAAAAATAAAGAAACACTATTAACAATGTAACAAATTAACACTAAAAATAAAAGTAGATAAAGATAAAACACAGAGAAAGAGTCACACTTGAAATTGCAAGTGTGACTCTTTCTCTGTGTTTTATCTTTATCTACTTTTATTTTTAGTGTTAATTTATATATATATATATATATATATATATATAATGTGAACATTGCACACGGTGCCATGAGTCTCAAATTTGTCTCGAATGCATGCAATTGTTACTCGCGTTGGCGGTTCTGTTCTGTACACACGTCTCCATTGCCTTTGAACTTCAACAGCATAATCGGTTTTCCAATACCACTTCAAAATGGATTTTCGCTTAGCTCCATTTTGTTGTAGCAACGCTAGGCATAACGTAATGTGAGTCACATCTGTTTACAGAACATCATACTACACATTACTGTTGTTTTTCGGTTCAACTTAGAGATATATTAAATAGATATCTATTTGAAAGTGAGTATACATTTTTTGGCACCCTCGGTATATGTATTCTATAAAATCTCTTAATGCTCTTCCACTTTCTATTACACTTATTTAAGGAAGGATCAAGTACTTGTATAACTGTGTATATAAAGCAGAACATTTTCTTGGTTTTTTCTTTCTTTCTTTCTTTTCTTTCTTTCTTTCTTTTTTTTTTTTTTTTTTTTTTTTTTTTAACAAGAACTACCACACTGGAAGAGAGTTATATTATTAAAGAATGTTTCAGTATTCAAGAGAAATATAAGTGGAAAGGATTGTGATACCTCAAAGTGCAGAAAAGTTTGCAATAAATAGGTATGGTAAACTTATGGATAAACAGGGAATAAAACAAAGGATTCTGGGAACAAATAAACCTAAGGTTGGAAGATGATGAAAGGCAAAACATATTTGTTAGTATGAGAGAAAACCGACCACTGAGACTTTATAGGGAAATAAAAATAGTGTGGGGTACGGAAAAATATATAGAACAGTGTGACAAGGCACATGGGGAAGTGTTTGTATGTGCTAGAACCGGAGTTGTGAATTTAAAAGGATTAGGAGGCTATGATAAAAAGTTAGAAAAATATCCAATATGTGGAGAAAACGATACGGATTTTCATTGCTTATTGTACTTTAGACAAAGTTATGGAGAGAACGGGCTTGGCAACAAAAATGGAAGAATTTAGATAGGGAAATATTAATTCGTTTTTAACTGTAAAAGGAGAAATGAATATAAAATGATAAGAAACTATTTGGTAAAAGTTAGAAATTGATAAGAATGACAGGTTTAGAAGTACAATAGATCAGATAAGTATAAACAATGATAAGATAATACAGCAATATGATGGTCACCAATACACATGGAGTTGTGTGTATTGGGATAAGAGTGTAAACAAGTAACTCTAAAAAGAAAATGTGTAGAGGAGATAAATAAGATTATTTTATTTCATTTTTAGATCTTATTTTGTAATGGACTGCTAATGTATTCAACTTCAATTTCAATAGAATGGTTGAACCCAAGTCTTCCAGGCATTCCAGTAGGAACTTGCTGATGAGCCGAGGACAAGAGTTCAGTAATCAGTTAAATAAGCAACAATAAATAATGTACTTAATAATTAATTTCTCAGTTGATCCAAATTAGTTATAGATGCAATTTATTAGGTAGGGAGAAAAAATGCAAATTTAATACCGGATTTATCCTTAGATATTTATGTTCTATTTAGTTATTTTGTCACATATTGTTATAGATGGTAAAAAAACTCCATAGATGAATGAGTTTATTTCCAACAAACACAAAGAAAATTACAATTAAGTCTGCATATTTCTATTATTTCATAAACAATCAAGTATTATTATTTTGAACCCTAGGTCCCGGTTCGTCAGTGGTACCGTAATGGAATATCCAAGGGATAGGCTATTTATTGTTGTATTATCCTATCCTTATTATACTCATTCTATTGTAGATAGATATCAGCATCAGAAATATAAGAATTGGGATGCATTACGTCAGGAGAAGATGTATGAAATCAATAGGCGTACGCTTTGTTTCACTTAGGTTTCAGTTTACATGATCAGCGCAATGTATCGCATTCGTGCCTAAACATTATCGGCACAATGTACCGCAGTATCATGATCAGCGCAATATACCGGAGTATACTTGGTATTCGTACCTAAACATGATCAGCGCAATGTATCGCATTCGTGCTAAACATTATCAGCACAATGTACCGGAGTATACTTGGTATTCGTGCCTAAACACGATCAGCGCAATGTATCGCAATATACTTGGTATTCATGCCTAAACATTTTTTTTTTTTGATTGATTTATTTATGGAAACTCTTCAACATCTCTGGTCATCAGCGTCCCATTCAAATCAGGGCGTGAAACGGCTGACAAATTTTGCTCAGAGGCCTCTTCTTTCAGGCTTGAGGTTTTTTTCGTGCCGTAAATGTACAACACGGGACCCACGGCTTTACTTCCGTTCCGAAGGAAGCCATACTTAGGATTTTTACGCCCGAAAAAAATCCATCGATCCTGGCCGGGTTCGAATCCACGATCTTGGGTTTAGGAGGCAAGTATGGTAACCACTACACCACCAGGACCGACGTGCCTAAACATGACCAGCGCAATGTACCGCAGTAAACTTGGTATTTTTCTCTTCCATCTCAAGGTAAGGACAACGTTTCCTTATCGTTAAGTGACATATGCTATCTGAATATATCTACTTTTATAATGAGATAGTAGTTTGTCATGCATTACTTCCAATCACAGACCTGTCAAGTGTTAGCTGTGTGTATTATATGTAACCTCTTGCTATAACATGCACAGCATTGGTTTATCACACACTGTATTTAATAAAACAGTTTTTCGTATATTGGAGTTTGTAAGGCATCTAACGATCTAATAAATATATATGAGAAACCAGTTTACACTCTACCTGAAAGAAAATAATGTACCTAATTATATTTAATTCTTATTCAAAGTTCTCGTTAAATGTGATTCAAAAGCAAAGTACCAATTCAACAGTTTTTAAATGTGAGCACTCTAACACCTGTCTAATGTTTCCCAAAATGGCCGTTAGATCCGATATCGAAAGTATAGGGAATCTCAGTCCGTTTCAGCATATTTCTGGCCTAAACCGAAAATGTCTGGTTTTGGGATATAACAATTTTACTTTACTGTGTAAACGGCATTTGTCTTCAAAAGAAGTCCTTTGATTTATTAGTAAAACACTCAAGAGCAATAAATTCAGCGCTCAGAAAAAATTGTATACAGCAAGTACAATCTTCTGAATATGGAATATATTTTTGTAGTATTTCTCTTTGAACTGTACGCTTCCAACACAGATGTCAGTGATGCCGAAGTGAACATGCTTTAAAAAGTAAACAAACCCAGACTACACAGACGTAGTAAAGTAATGTAAAAACATAATTAAAAACATGTTTAAATCTTTTAGCATGCGAGATGAAACTGGGAAAGGATTTTTCTTTTTAAAGGAAGGAAGCATTCCAAACCTACGTTTAGGGACCTCCCCGGCATTTGCCATTTATGAGGACTGAGGAAAACCTGGGAGGAAAAAAAAATGTCAAGTCAAGGAAAAGACGGCTCTGCTGGAAACCGAACCCCAAACCTCCCGCTTATGAATCCACTTGAATATACCACAATTATTCTCGAATGTAATAAGACATGTCGGAAAGCTCTGAAAAATTGTTACAGAACCCAAAAAAAGCAAAAAATGTTTATATAAACATATCGTCAAAATTGCCTGGTTTCTGAGTTGAGGTATTGTTTCTGATTTGCAAATAAACAAACTAAGTGTACTTTTTTTTTTACAATTCAAGTTATTGCAAATTTGTTTTTTAGATTAGAACAAACGGTAAAACAAGCACTATTTCTTATGAAAGGATTGTTCCCGAGTTTAAGGGGAGTTGAAAGTAAAACATTTCATATTTGTATATTACAAATGAATTACAAAGTATTTCGAACTTTTCTGAATTATATGAGATATTTTATTGTAATATGTAACCTAGCTTTTTTAATATTTGAAAACGCATCTGCAAAAAAACTCCTGATTTTGACACCATTTATTTCAAGTTTATATAGTTCTCGAATCAATTTAGCTAGAAGGAGCTGGTTTTTAGGGAAAATTTTGCTTAGTCTGCTTATTCCGACGTAAACTTTCTAAACAGACCCTGACTATGGCGCAGGCAACTTTACGTTTCGGGTTGACGAGTGAGTTTTGTAATAATTTTCTCAAAACTACATTTTGCTTCATGTACATACTCCTAGCGGAAGGAGGGGGAAAAAAACTACTGTATTAATTGCCTTGAAATATTCAATGGTGTTTTGGACATATTATACAGCTACTAAAGTAATTTAAGTACATTTTCATAGCCAAGGATTTAAAGAACTTTTGTATAAAATGACAAAAATTAGCTTCAGATAAAAAGGTAATTAACATTTTAATACTTAATATTTAAATTTCATCAATTATGCCATTATTTGTGTTTTTCCCTAATAGTCCTGCCACAGTAGATAATTAACATTGGTAAGATAGTAAGACCTTCTGATCCCCTTAAATACAGACCAGGTTTGGAAACAGTAACGTAATATTTAAAGTTTTTCCATTACGCTGCAAGTTAATCAAGTACTAATAAAAATGAGAAGGGTTTGTTAACGGCTGCGTAATTTTGTTATTTATAAAATAAACTTGATATTTCGTAGTTATCTTATTTTATTTTCTGTCTACATTGGGCGTGTGTAATAGTTCCAAGACTCAAAGACAGTGCAACTGTAGAACTGAAAGCAGGAGCAGACCCAAGCCCAGTTTCAAAGTCTAATAAAACATTTAACAACTTAAAAGACGTTTTTTCTGTGTAGAAACTTCTACAGAAAGTGCTTAATATGCTGCCATGAGCTCTTATACAGGCTTCTGGGCGCCACGTCATCCATCTGCTTTACTTTCTCCCAAATTTCAGGTGTCTGCCGTATTTGCTGAGCCCTTGTTCAAGTCGCAGGCGAAGAATCGTGTTATGACTATGTCTTGAATACATAACACCGCCACGGGTGGCCGAGATCATTAAGGCACAGACTCGTGAGCGGGAAGTCTGGGGTTCGAATTCCGCCAGGACCGTCTTCCCTGACTGAGGTTTTTTTCAGGTTTTCCTCAGTCCTCATAAATGGCAAATGCCGGGGAGGTACCCTAAACTTAGGCCTAGAACGTTTCCTTCCTTAAAAAAAAAAATCCTTTCCCAATATATCATTTCATCTCATGTATCATCAGTGTTTACCGCCTGTGGTGCCTCAATAGTAAAAATGGGCGTTAACCACAATTAAGAAAAAAAAGAATACATAATGACCTTTAAATGATCTCTTAGGTAAAACTGCAACGGAGTGAGATCAGAAGAACAATAAAGTAAATTCCCCAAGATCTATCCATTTGTTTAAGAATTCCTCTAGCAGCAACAGCAAAATGAGGCGGTGCTCAATCATGCATTGACCACTTGCAGATTATGTGTCACCAATCAGATATTTATCTGTTTTATCTTGTTTCCAAAACTGCATGGGGATTTCCTTCAGCCCATACACGATAAGTGTGAAAGTTCTGCGTTTCATTTATGGTAAACTGCGATTTATAATGAGGAGTATAGCAAAAAGTGTTTATCCTGAAGTTGGTTGTAACCAGGTACAATCAGCTTCACCAAGACAAGATGGTATGTATAAAAGGGTGTCTTTCGTAAGATACAACTTACATTCTCGTTTGCTGCTGCAATATCTATTACCTCAATCTCAGCTAGGCTTTAGTTAGTACTCCTTGGTCGAAACACTTTCATTTATTCCCTGGAAAGTGTTGTTAAGTATGGTCTATTCGGAAATTTTAAATAACATGTAATTGCATTCCAGAAATTCAGGCACAGAAACAGTTTGAACATAAAATATGTCACGTTTTGTGTTAAGCTTACATACATTGCTCAGAATAATTAATTATATATGATTATACTTTTTGTGGCACATGCAATATTTACCAGATTTATATTCGTTTATAGGAAAAGTATAGTTATATCTATTAAAATATTTATTATATTCAGTTCCTTGTCAAAGTGTATTAGATATATTTTGTAAAACATAGTTAATGTTTTGTGAAAGGAAAAAAAAAATTCTACATGTTCTTTTACACAGTAATAGGCCTAGTTTCATAGGTATTCTATAAGTGCAGATGTGTACACACACACACATATACATTGCCGGCTAATAATAATAATACCTAATAATAATAACATAATAATAATTTGAAATAGTTTGGGAAAGGATAATTTTGAGTTGTAAAAAGCACATACAAGGTGCATTACTGCGATTTTCTGATTACGGTAATCTGTTCGCCCACTGGTTATAATGTAATTACTAGGTTCGTGCCTATAGAGCACGAGCCTAGGTATGAAGCATTCCTCCGAATGCAAGGACATAGCATGTGCTGGAAGACGCAAACAGACAATTGCAGAATAGAGTTCCTCAATGTGGCTAAACATGAAAGAAATACGTCTTGTAAAGTATGGGGGATGGGTGTTGTAAAGTGTTTCGTGATTTGTGCCCCGGCCAAAATAAAAATTACATCATTATTCGTCTTATTTATGCTATGGTTCATAAATACAATAGATTGGAATCAATACAAGTGACTTTTTCATTGTTGCAATTGCGTTTGCTTGTAAGAGGGAAAATAAAGTCGAAAGACGTGTGCACAAGCGTCTCTGCCTGCATCAAATTCGACATTTTACAAAGATATGTGCAACGTGTTTATATCAGTAAATACACTTTCAGACATTTATGGAGAAATACGCTGTCATAAACAATTTTCAACCATCCACGTTACGGAGGTACTGTGTCTACAAAGTTTATAAGTACATTAGGACATTGGAGGTAAAATAGAAACCCATTCAATATGGGTTTTACTTTATGAGACGATTTATTCTGTTGGTAGACATGCGAAAATGTGGTTTTTGAGCTATGGGACCGGAAAATCCTGGCGGACGATACCTACATGACACTACATGTGAAGTTGTATATACAGTGAACAAGTGTCCATATGTAAGGTGGAATTGTTACAGTCATTAGATGTAGAGCAAGAAAAAAATATATTACTGACGCTTCCAATACCGAGGGTGCCAAACAATGTATACACACTTTCACAGTAGATATCTATTTAATATATTTCAAAGTTGAACAACAGTAATGTGTAGTATGATGTTCTGTAAACAGATGTGACTCACATACATTATGATAGCGTTGCTACGTGACAGGTAAATCAACAATGAACAAATGAAGCCAAGATCATCGTAAACAGACGTGACTCACATTACGTTATGCTAGCGTTTCTACAACAAAATGGAGCCAAGATTATCGTTTGAACAGCGGAAAGCAATTTTGAAGTGATATTGTAAAACCGAGAATGTTGTTGAAGTTCAAAGGCAACGTAGACGTGTGCACAGAACAGAATCGTCAACGCGCGTAACAACTGCACGCATTCGAGACAAATTTGAGACTTATGGTACAACATACAGTTTTTTTTTTTTTATTCGTCTTATTTACGGACACTCTTTAACATCTCAGGTCATCAGCGTCCCACTCAATTCCGGGCGTGAAACGGCCGATAAATTTTGCTCAGAGGCCTCTTCTTTCAGGCTTCAGTGCCGTAAATGTACGACACGGGACCCACGCCTTTACTTCTCTTCCGAAGGAAGTCCGAAAAAAATCATCGACTCTGGCCGGGATTGAACCCGCGATCTTGGGTTTAGAAGGCAAGTATGGTTACCACTACACCACCAGGACTGACAACATACCGTAGAAAATCAGCTACACCGGCAGCACTTCGGGAAGAAATTTAAACGCCATGTGCTGAAATCGCTGAGGAAACTTTCGCAAACGTTGCTCAATCAAAGTTCAACGTACTCACAAGTGTATCGATGCCGTTGGTGATCATTTTCCGCAACTGTTTTAAACTGTAAAAGTCTAAGATGATTATGCTCATCATTTTCAGTTTGTGTGAATTCAGTTTCGTTATGTTACCACAGTTTTTTCTTTGCTTGAAGTGTGTATACATTTTTGGCATCCTCTGTATTTTAACAGCAGTAACCAACCGCAGAAAGAAGAAGCATATCACTGCAGAGCAATACGCAGATGTGGCCAATGTTAAAGCACCAGCTCGCGTTACAATGTCCTGCAGTGTCCCTTCCTCCCGTTCCCGTTTTAATACGAAGATGTAAATTGACTGCTTGCAAATACTTGAATGAGACTTTTGCCAGCCCTTAGACGATTACATGTTCGTTATCAACGATGCAGCTTCAATGCGTATTGTCCAATCTCTTCTATGTGCCTCAAATATTGAAGATAAAAATGTTAACCCATTCCTTTCGCAATTGAACATTTCGAAAATATTGGGGTAAAACTGGATGAACAACTTTCAATACTGAATAGTTATGCCTAAGTTAAGTAATATATAAGATTACATAAGTAAAAAACTGTGAGAAAAAGTGAAAACTTTACTGGGTAAAAATAATGGATTCAGTTTACTCTGTAAAGCAGATATGTTCTTTCAGGTGACAATGTAGATGTAGAGGTCGAAATGAATGATACTAAATATTAATATGCTCTTGTAGTTTCAGCAGATGGAAAACGCCACGTTTCTGCTGATAAGAAGTGATAGCTGATATTAGACCGTCATTTGTCTCAGATAATTTCAAAAGTTCGTCATGCAGGAACCACGTAAAGCGAATTCCTCACCAAGTTGAATAACTTTAAAAATGAATATAAAATCCAAAGTACTGCCTTATTAATTAATTAAATGAAATTAAGTTATGGCATTTGTGGTATTAGAGGAATAAACTTAGAACTCTATATATAAATATATAAATATATATAAATATATGCAATATATAAATATTGCAAAAGGAAAACATTTTTGGAAATATTATTACTATTGAGATTAAACTATAAAATTTTAAATATACAACCACTGATAGACAAAGCTATACTGTATGAGTATTTTTAAATATTCTAAATGTATTAATATCATCTTTACATTCACTAAAATAGAGAAAAATAACAGAACGTTTCTATTTACAATGTGTAATTAAGAAGATGTTCATATGTTTCAATAAAACAAAAACATGTTACTAATCAGAAACAATTACAATGTACTAAGCAAATATTCACAATCAACAATACACAATCAAATGTTTCAACTACTTTCATTGGCTTTCAAATTTAATTTAAACGTTATTGTAGTAAAAACATGCAATGTAAACGCCTATGAAGATTATTATAGAGCGCTCTTACATACAAATATAATTCTTAAACATGTATTAATATCTCATTTTCTACCTTCCCGGCATTACTTTTGTTAAAATATAAATCATGTGCATCGTTATAAATACTGTTTATATGCTGAATTAATTTGTCCTTTTGTTTTAAAACACCAGAGAGAAAATTATACGCAAGAGCGCATTTTAAAATTCGGTTTTCAAGTATACCATTTACTCCTATTATCCGATTTCACTACTTTTCAGAAATTATTTTTCTTATTTGATTTAAATGGTATACACCGAATTTCGTTGAGAAGAAACAACTATTCGTGTCGCTAGAGCGATTTTTAAATGTTGGGTTTCAGGTAAACCTCAATTCCTAATACTCCGATTTCACTTATTTTCAGAAATTATTTATCGTATTTGATTTCAACGGCATATACGAGTTTCTTTAGAAAAATTTAAAATTGCGGCCGCTAGAGCGATTTTTAAATTTCGCTTTAACCCCCACTCGGCATTCAGGTATACCCCCTGACTCGATTTCCCTGACTTTAGAAACTGTTTTATTAATTAATTTTAATGAAATATGCTTAGTTTAGTTAAGAAAAAACAAAACTTTCGGCTGCTAGGGCGTTAACACACACACGTACTTCATATAAGGTGCAGTCTGCTGACATCTGGCATTGTGTTCTTGCATGACAATGCTCACCTTCACAGTGCTCAGCAAACACTGAACCTTTTGAGGCAATTCAAATGGGACTTTTAGATCCTCCCCCATACAGACCAGTCTTGGCTCCATCGGATTTTCATCTGTATGTATGTATATATACACATACATACATACATACATACATACATACATACATACATACGCGCGCGCGCGCGCGTGTGTGTGTGTGGATCGCTATATTTGAACTATTCGTGTTCTTCACAGGCAAGAAGACAAGTGTTTTATACTTATTTTGCTTCTTTAGTTATTGTTATTTTAGTTACGTGTTCAAAGTGTTACTTTATTTTTCATTATATTATGCATATGTATGCATATATAATTTATTTCATTGTCTTTTCGGTACCTAATAAGATCGATGGAGATTTGCATAAATTTTTCAAAAATAATTCATTTTAGTTTACCACCCTCGGAATTCGGTAAAGGAACAGAAACTTCAGAGATAACAAAATATGACAGTTGTATTTTAATCTAATAAAGAAACATTAAAAGGGACAGCATTTTCTAATGTAAACAGAAGGTAATGTTTTTTAGAGAGATGTGTGTGTTATTCTCTTCTGAAGACCGTGAGACAGGATAGCATTGCGCTCCACAGCTTCCTTGCCTGACATGCGTTTTGTAAACAAAAGTGGGCGCTGTACTGGATCGGCTCTAGTAATTGCACAAAACAACAAATCTTCATAATTATCAACAAAACATCTATGCCTTATGAATACAAAACAAATTCGCGATAATTAATTAGAGAGGCTTTGATATTTCCTTCATTGGATGCTTTCCACAAATTATAAAGAAATGTATTGCGTTATAGAAATAATAACTTTGTGCAGTTAATCGAATACGGGATTATTAAACGCGGCAGGAAGAATCAGACTTGAAAAATTCGAGTCACGGCCGGGATTTGAACCATGGAACTTCGGCCAACCGTATCAAAGTCCAAACCAATTAAATGTTGTGTCCTCCTCGTTGGTGGTTACACTAAAAGCCTGGGTCAAAGGTACTCGCCTCGTAAGGTAGAGAAAAGCTTAGGAAGGTCTGCTGAGAGAGGTTTGGCTTCCGTACGGCAGTTCAGTTAGAGAGTTGGCTGGAAAGCTCGAAAATCCGTGTCGCTCCTGGTGGTGTAGTGGTAACCCACATGCCTTCTAAACCCAAGTTCGCGGGTTTGATCCAGGCCAAGACAAACGGATATTTTTCGGGCGTAAAAATCCTAAGTATGGCTTCCTTCGGAAGGGAAGTAAAGTCGTGGGTCCCGTGTCGTACATTTACGGCACGAAAAAGAACCTCAAGCCTGAAAGAAGAGGCCTCCGAGTTTCACTCCTGAATTGAATGGATCGCTGATGATATTGAAGAGCGTTCGTAAATAAACCAAATAAAAAATTCGAAGATCCGTGGTTCGAATCCCGTTCCTTTCCAACAAATGCCCTATTAACTTCTAATGTGAAATAGCTACTTCTACGATGCATATAATGACATGACATGGTATAAAAATCATGACTTAATTGTAATTAATATTTTTTCAATATACAATTTAATTTCAATGAAATCTGCTCTTAAAACTCTCTCCTAAAATGTTCACTACGGTTTTCCTTAAGTATATTTTGCTACCGCCACTGCTCGGCAGTGTTGTGCCGGGTTACGCTTGAGTGGGTGGCAGAGTTTGTATGTATTCAATCTATATATAGGATTTTCGAGAATAACTCTACCAAGTGTACACGTAGAGGGGAATAGGCAAGTTTTATCGAAAAATCGATAGCAACATAAATTGGCTACCGCTCGCTGTACAGTCGCGTGTTAAAGACTACCTAAAAGCATAGCCTTCTCAATTATGCAGTTCTATTCAGGTGGGCATGCTCAGCTTTTAATCGAGGGAACAGACACCCTTGCCGCTTGTTTCTGCTGTCATAAAGGAAACATTTTTCTCGTAAATAAGCCGGCAATTAACGCGATATTAATTATGGTTTAATGGAAACGCGACCTTGCGAAAGGAAATTGCTTTCATCCTATTAAATTATTGTTTATTTTGCTCGTTACGGCACTTAGTAGCGTCGCTACTACCAACAGAACATTAATAGCAAAGGGAGGTGTTAAAGTATTTTTGAGCATTTCCCCCCTAGACAGTCCAGAATATCCTGCGGGAACTACTAAACCCTCCATAGCTCAGTTAAGAGTATCGGGCCCAAATTGACTACAAAGATGGAGAGCCTGTTCAATTCCTGTTCAGTTTTCTTTTTTTCTCTCTTTTCCAAAGCTTCCCTTATCCTGGAAAAGCGAATTAGTAACAGAGATACGGCAAGGAGCTCGTAGGCAATATCCTCATAAGTTATTCGCTGTTCTATTCATCCTCTTGCACGCCTGTGTTGGTATGGAATTGATAACACTCATAAAACTGTCAGAATATATTTCTATTACTTTATTCACACAAGACCCTTACTCACACATGTTCCGAATAATACAGGAATTTAAGCTTATATGTAAAACAAAAGACAAGCTACTAACGAGAAAATTAGTTCCAATGAGCAAAAGTTAGCAGCTCTGAAAGCTTTTAACCAAACTGATGTTCATTAAAATCAAAAGTTCTTCCATATATGTTAATAAGTAACAAATGTATAGCTAGCAAGCTGATTTATGTTTCATAAATAAAAAATTACAATTTGCAAATCAGAAATGAAAGTTCACAATTTACGAAATTAACAATTTATTTTATTTAACAACATTTATATTAGTGTAAACATAACATTTGTGGACAAATTCCTATCTATTTTTCAGTTCTCGGTAGCGCATATCGGAACCACCAGATGAAAAGGTTAATCCCAGAAGAGAAAGAACATTTAAAACTCAGACTAACATGAAGTTTGAACACAACAAACGTTTCAGAACGAGTTCTAAAAATGTAAGCTCTTTTAAAGAAATATCACATTTTGATGCAACCAAGAATAAAGTCCTAACTCATTTAGTTGCAAATGAAAGACAATATCATGCAAGTGTTTCTCGAACAAGTTTCGTCATGTTAAGCACAGCATTACAGAAGCTATTGAAGTAAAGTTTCCAGAATTCTTAACGGACCAGAAGTTGAATTCAACATGATCATCAATTTTTTAATTTTTCAAGAATATCATACAGCACAAGAATTGTTGATGACACTTTCATAAACATCGATGCCCCTAATGAACAGTGGGGTTAGGGTATGTAGACCGTCACGAAACGTTCAAATCTCAACGCAATATGTGACTGATTTACTTTTATTATGTAAGTGCTAATTGACAGTGCGTTCGTGATATAAAACTCTTATCAACTGATTTGAGAAATACATTTACAAGTACAGCTACTTTACAAATGCCAGAATAGACATTTATAAAACGAAACCCTTACCTTGTAATGTTTATGAAACAGGCCTCAGGTGTCAGATGTGTCGCATATTACAACGGCATGCGTGTAAAGTATCTACAGAAAGTGCCAAAAACATACACACACTTCAAGCAAAGAAAAAACTGTGTTAACATAACAAAACTGAATTCATACAAACAGAAAATGATGTGCACTAATCATCTTAAACTTTTAAGTTACAACAGTTGCTCAAAATGCTCATCATCGACGTCGATACACTTCTGAGTACGTTGAACTGCTGATTGAGCAACGTTTGCAAATACGTCCTCAGCGATTGCAGCACATGCCGTTTCAATTTCTTCCCGAAGTGCTACCAGTGTTGTTGGTTTTCTATATACAACATCCTTAAGAGTTCCCCATAGGTAGAAGTCCAACGGAGTAGATCCGGAGAACGCCGTGGAAACCTCTTTGCCTTTGAACTTCAACAACATTCTCGGTTTTCCAATATCACCTCAAAATTGTTTACGGAACATCATACATGAATATCTTGGCTTCATTTGTTCATTGTTGATTTACCTGTTACGTAGCAACGCTATCATAATGTATATGAAACATGTGTTTAGAAAACATCATACTACACATTACTGTTGTTTTTCAGTTCAACTTTGAAATATATTAAATAGATATCTACTGTGAAAGTGTGCATACATTCCTTCGGTATACTGCATTCAGGGAAGCGTCAGTCACCAGTGGATATCATAGCAAATGGAACACGCTCCGTCTAGGTACCTACGTATTAATCGTCCATTCTTGACAACATTGTTTCAACAAAGATTTTCCACACTTGCTCATTATTCCGTAATTTTCTGGTAGGAATGGTTCTTATATGTAAACGTTGTAAAGTATGCACTGTTGTTTGCATGTTAAACTGCACAATAGCTTTGGGTTTCTTTGAAATGCCTCTCGAATGTACTCGTTTTTTTCCGACACAATGCTAGGCGTGATTTCCTGCCATCCATAACAAACTTCCCATGGAGACGGATGCTTTCCCACATGCGCGACACTAACACTACACATAGATGGATTTAAAATTTTTCTAAGCCGCTCTTTACAACGGTGCTGAAACTGTCCCCTTGGAACTTTCTCGTTATTACAATAAAGAATGATAATTTTTATACGCATAGTTTCTAGCGCTAAAGTTCGACTTTATAATATTTTGTTAGCCTAATGCACAACATACACAGAGTGATAGTTTCATTGTTGTCACTTCCGGTTCCTGCCTGTGAGAAGTGTTGCAAGCTGAGACATGTTCAGACACCCATCCGAAGTACCTGGATTCGATTCCTGGTCCTGGTCAAGCTATATGGGTATGGTTTTATTCGAGTTTTTCCTTACCCTGAGAAGGTGAATGCCAAATAATTTTAAGGCGCCAAGGACTCCCATCTCATTTCGCTATCATTAATTAATTTCATTTCATGGCATTCATAGCTACAGACTTATGCCTGCAGAATTCACGTCTAGCCTACAGACGTGCAGTCAAAGCGACACTAATCAGCACATTAAAAAAAAAGTCTTCAGTTAAGGCACTGCTCAAAGGTAGTTTAAAACACTTAAAAGGTATGCACTCTGCGTTCCAGTTTGCGCTTCAACAGAAGAAAACATTAACATCGCTGCGTGCGAGAGAAATGTTGAAACACTTGCAGAACTTCTGAATATTTCACTGGGTGTCACTCATACACTGATAACTGATGTGCCTGTTCATGGTGGGTTCCAAGGCTGCCGATTCCCGAACAAAAAAGGCGTTCTCGTGCAGGTTGCATGTAGTTAAAGATGATGTTTTTCTTTCAAAGATAATCACTGCTGATGAAACTTGGTTACATCATTTCGATCCGATCCTAAGAACTTCAGCAAAGCTCTGGGTGGGAAGCTTCATCATTCTGCAAGGAGAGTTTATGGGTCTCAACGTTCAAGGAATGTTTTATCAACATATCGTACCTGCATACAACTGTAACGGGCTATACTACAGAGATTTCCTGAAGCCTCTGCAAGGTCACATTTCCGTGCGACAAGTTGGATGCTGCATCACGATAATGCACGGCCGTATTTTGCACATGTTATTGCAGAATATACCACAAAATTTAGTGCGAAGTGTGTTTCTCACCTCCCTATAGTCTCATTTAGTCCTGTGAGACGTTTTTCTTGT
Organism: Metallyticus violacea; assembly: GCA_030762175.1. NCBI lineage: Eukaryota > Metazoa > Arthropoda > Insecta > Mantodea > Metallyticidae > Metallyticus > Metallyticus violacea. Next base: position 67,062,492 of record CM060839.1, on the reverse strand, counting down.
CTGAAAATTGAAGAAATGTCTTCAAGTGAGGATTTTCCATAATCAGGAGCAATGACAAAGGATGCGGAGATGATTTTGAAGAAATTGTCAAAAAATGGCTCCCAACATGTCTATGAAGACCGGTAGAAAGCTGGGTCAGGTGCATTGCATCCAACAGGGAATATTTTGAGAAAGCTCGCGGAGGGTAAAGATATGTGGTAAAAAAAACTATTATCATTTTTATTGAGCAGCCTTCGTAACTTATACATTTAAGCAGAGTACTAGCATTTTCACATAACACGTGTGACTAACCAGACTCCCGTATAGGTTTCATAGGAAGATTCAACAGGAGAAGAATAAATCCATGGGTGAAGAATAGCTGCTGTGACGATCAGCGTTTTTATCTAAAATACATTTATGCTCTAATAATGTGACTAATTTCCGTAACTGAGAATGTTGTAATTTCCCATGGGTGTTTATAATAACACAATTACGTTTACTCCCTGAGCTTCGGTTAGTATATCCATGGCACGAGGGTAGGTCCATAAGTTTCCGGCCCTCGCCTTCACCAAACCCTTATCTGGTGTCATACCTTATCTATTAAGTAAATACTTGCAGCTCGTAACTGTGTTCAGTTGTTTAGATATAGTTGCATACAGAAAGCTATACGTAAAAGTTTGTAACATGTTCAAAATGGAGTTTCCAGCTGTTATTGAGTTCTTCATAAAAAAAGGTCTTATTCCAAAAAATTAAAACATCGATTGAACGGCGTATCTGGGGAAGCATCCCCCTCATAAAACAATGGGCCAAACTTTTTCGAATGGGTCGAGAAAACATTGAAGACAAAGAGGGTGCTGCCAGCCTTGAAGGTGCTCACTCCTGAAAACATCGCTCTTGTGGAAGGAAAAATTATGGAACACTGGTGGCCTAAAGTTACAGAAATAGCAGCAAGTTGAGCCTTTCTAAAACAACAGTCCTTACGATTATTCATGAACATTTAAACATGAATAAGGTTAGTTCAAGATGGGTGCGTAGACTTCTTTCCTCAGCTCAAAAAATACCTTTTTGGAGCTCTCTTTGGCAACGAGAGAGAAGTTGTGCAAACCATTGTTACAGTAGATGAAACTATGGTCCTCTATTATGATCCCTTGTCCAAAAGAGAATCAAAAGAGTGGCATAAACCTGGCAAAGCACCGCCTCTAAAGAGCAAGGTCGCTAGGTCAACCAAGAAGATCATGGCCACAATCTTTCGGCACTGTGAAAGAATACTCTTCATTGACTTCAAGATGAGGAACATCACAGTAAATGGGGAGTACTACATTGGCCTACTGCACAGACTATATGCTTCCATCAAAGAGAAAAGGCGAGGAAAACTGAGTGGCGGTGTGCACCATTTGCACAGTACGCCTGTGCACACAACTCTTGTTGCAAAGGAAGCTGTGAAGAAATTTTGACTTAAAGGAGATCGATCATCCACCCTATTGGCCAGATCTAGCTCCCAGTGACCATTTCCTCTCCTCAAAACTCAAGGACTTTCGAGGAAGCAAATTTAAATGTGACAAAGAAGTGAGGGATGCTGTTTATGCCCATTTTGCAGACAATATTTCTGACCATTTTTGGCGGGGGATTGAAATGTTAATTCAAATATGTGAGAAGTGTATTGCATTAAAGGGTAAATATATTGAAAAGTGAAATATAGTTTTTGCCTTTATCATACCTAGAAAATGGTCAGGCCGGAAACTTGTGGACCAACCCTCATAACTGCCCTTCGCAATGCGAAGGAACGTTAGCACAGCGCTCAAATGTTAACAATGCTAAATGGTTACCGACTTGCACACTCCGTTTTGGAGTAGAAATGTGTAGTAGTCCTTCCCGGTTTTCTTATTCTTGATACTGTTTCCACAGACGAGAAACTAACCCTAGCCTTATTATCCACAGTTACCGATTATGTAATGGCGACATACCAGGGAAAGCAAGCATCTCTCCCTGAATGCTCTAAAAAGTTCAAGAAAAAATATGTTGCAAATATTTTGGTGCATAAACGATTCAGTACTTCTGTTTCAATTGGTTATAAATGTCATTACATCAAGGTTAATGAGCTCAAAATCTATTTAAAGAGTTATTTCTCTTATTAATGGACAATAAAGGGCTCAGAAAGGGTAGTGTGTGTTTGGGATTAAAAGCTCAACCAGTTGAACATGTTTATCTTGGATCGATAAAGTTCCTTTCCATCCCAACTTGTATGTATTGCCAATATGCTGTATTAAAAGAGTTTGCTTACGCAACTGCATTGAACAAGCAGTTCTCAAATATAAACGTTCCTTTTGTGCCTATTCAGCTCCCTTACGCGATTGCTCCTGCATAAGCCTGTACGTTGAGCGGTTATTTGCAGAACTCGTGGTGCGCCTTTTGAAGGAAGTTGATTCCTAAATTTCTGTGCCGATAAAAGCAAAAATTTAAAATGTGTTTATAAATATCAATTTATCTATTCCCTGTGTAAGTCTTGTAGAAAATTTCAAGGAAACAATAAATAGAAAAAAATGCGCACAAAAATGCATCGCGTTTCCAATAAACCAATCCTAGGTGACAAGGAAATAAATCATTAAGTTCGCAACGATTGCAAGAGTTTCTGCAGGTTGTATCCTTGCGGGTTTTCAAAAGAAACTGATGCTTTAAATTCTTCTCCCTTTTTCTTTCGTTAGATTTAATTTCATTCATTATTTCTGATCTGGAAGGTGTTTACAGAACATCATACTACACATTACTGTTGTTTTTCGGTTCAACTTTCAAATATATTAAATAGAAATCCACTGTGAAAGTGTGTACACGTTTTTTGGCACCCTCGGTATATTGTATTGAGGGAAGGGTCACTCACCAATGGATAGCATAGCAAATGGAACACACTCGGTCTAGATATGTATTAATCGTCCATTTTTGCCAATGTCGGTCCTGGTGGTCTAGAGGTAACCATACTTGCCTTCTAAACCCAAGATCGCGGGTTCAAACCCTGCCAGGATTGATGGATTTTTTCTGAAGTAAAAATCGTAAGTATGGCTTCCTTCGGAAGGGAAGTAAAGCCTTGGGTTCCGTAATGTACATTTAAGGCACGAAAAAGAACCTCAAGCCTGAAAGAAGAGGCCTCTGAGCAAAATTGTCGGCCGTTTCACTCCCTGAATAGAATGGAACGCTGATCACCCGTGATGTTAAAGAGCGTCCGTAAATAAAACAAATAAAAAATCATTCTTGCCAACATTGTTTCATCAATGATTTTCCACACACTCATCCATCGTTCAGTAATTTTCTGGTAGAGATGGTTTTTATAAGTGTGTAAACGTTGCAAAGTAACAACATTAGTGTTGTTGGGATGTTAAACTGCACAATAGCTTTGAGTTTCTTTGAAAATGCCTGTCGAATGCGTTCGTTTTCTTCGGATACAACGCTAGGCATGTTTTCCTGCTATCCATAACAAACTTTCCGTGAAGTGGTTCTTTACAACGGTGCTAAGACTATCCTCTTGGAACTTTCTTGTTATTACAAGGACTGTAATAAATAACGGTGATTTTTACACGCATAGTTTCTAGCGTTAAAATTTAACTTAGTATTTTGTTAGCTTAATGCATAACATAGACGCAGTAGTAGTTTAATTGTTGTCACTTCCGTTCCTGCCTGTGAGCCTGAAGTTATTGTTTTTATTGTTTCTAGTAGTCCTTGTAATATAAACTTGGTTTTATTCGTTGATTTGATTTATTTACGGATGCTCTTTAACATCTCAGGTCATCAGCGTCGGTTTTATTCGTATAGAGAAGATGCTTCCAAAATAATAAAGGGTAGAATCCACAAAAATATCGAAAATGGAGTGCTTCTCTATGAGCTCAATATAGAAATGTAATTTTAATCAGATAAAGAGGATGCTATACAAATAAATACGACAGTCGTTTGACAAATTCTCGGAATGAAGCACAAAATGGCAGTATACCTGTTTGAAATTGTTCTTATTTTTCAACTTAGTCTTCCTCGACACTAATGCACTTTGTCCAGCGAAGTTCCCATGCCTTTGTCCCATTACGAAAGTCAAATTCCTCTAGGCCTGCAAAATACGCCCCAGCTGAAGAGTTTAAGCTCTTCATCCGACGAAACTTCTTTCCATTAGGATGTTTTCTCACTTTGGGGAACAGATGAAAGTCTAATGGAGCGAAGTTAGGGATGAGGAAAATGTGGCAGCAAATCGGATCCCAGTTCGTTCATTTTCGCCATTGCAACGACTCTGTGTGAGGGCGAGCATTTTCTTGATGAGAGGTGACTTTCTTCTTCGATAAATCCGGTCTTTTCCTTCATTTTTGTCTTCAATAGATCCGGAAGAATGGCATAATACGCTCCAGTGACAGATATTCAACTAGTATCCCAGAAAACCGAGGCCATGATCACCCCGAGCAACTTCACATACTTTGCCTTCGTGATGTTCCCATTGTTTTGTTTCAGTTTGTAAGTAGTACTCCCATTTCTCATTATTGATCACAAATCACGCATAAAGTCGGCAGGATCTTAGAGAAAACGAACCAAACTTTGCTGAGAGAGTTGCGCTCTGATTAGCTTTCCATTCTGAGTCAGAGGTCGCCCAGAGAATTAAGTCATAACATTAACCGGCGATTCTCCGGGACCAAGTCGTGCACCTTGTCGATAATTTCTGAAGTCGTGACATATTTTGTTCGTTCGCTGCATGGATCATCTCCCAGGCTTTCACGGCCGCGTTTAAACTCCGAGGTTCAGTTGGAAACTGTTGAAAATGGTGTTTTGTCACGTCTTTATGAACTTTCGTTGCATTCACACCCTTCTTTACCAAGTATTTAATAATCACACGAAGCATTTGCCATTTGTCCCATAGACACCCACAAATACCTTTAGCCACTATGAATCTTGGCCAATCCATTGCACAAATGTTTCTATTGAAGGTTGTGGGTGTTGATAACAAAACTGCTTCGGAACTATTGCTGCAATCTGTGGGTCATTTCGAGAACTTTTAAAGTGACCCTTGTATAAACATGTACAAATACAATTGAGGAAAACAAAAGATAATATCGTCGTCGAACTATTTTAAAAAAGTATACTTAAGTTTAAAATACGATCCCTTACTACCTTATGCTTAACAAGAAAATTTTCTCAAAAAACGGTTATTTGGTATACAAGGAAGATATCAATATGCTGATTATAGTATTTTAATTTATTTTCCTATCACGTATAACCCCCCCCCCCCGTTGTAATTTTTCGCGAACACCCAAGTGCTTGGTGTTTCACAATAGTGTGACAGTGGTAGAAAGTTCCGCTCTGTTCCGTTAATTGGGTCTGTCAAATAGTAAATAAGTCACTGGTGAGGTTGTTTCCCCCAGATTAAGTAATTCAACTAAACGAATAGTTTATGAAATTATCAACATTATTGCTGTTTGCTGACCCTTCTTAATAAGCAACGGATCGTAAGTCTTAATTCGCGGTGCTTCTCACACCGTGTTACGATAAGTGCGTGGAAGAAGAAAAAATCGTTTCAAGTTGTCTCGTATCCGCAACGACAATTTCTTAACCATCCCAACAAATTTTACTACGTAAGTGATTCGTTCAAATCGAAATCAAACCTCGACACCAAAGTGTACCAGTTGTTCTTTGGGGCCAACATAAAGCGTGGTCTGTTAGATCGGGGGAGGGGGGGGGGATGTGCGTGGTCCAGGAGAAGAAAATAACCAGTATATACTATTGATAGATGTTACTAGTATGGTACGAGGGAGAAAGATAGGGTAAAGGATTTTGGAAAGAGATAACAATAAGAATTGAAGATATAGAAAAACAGGAAATATGGGCTTAAATCTCTGAAATTATGTAGTACACTAAAAATGTGTGGGGAAGAGAAAGATATATTGAAATTTGTGATAAGGTAGGAAGGGAAGGGTTGGCATGGTTTAGAACAGGAGTAAAATATTTAAGTGGATTAAAAATAGACACACTAAGGGGATATGTCCTATGTGTGAAGAACCAGATAGTACTTGGCATTGTTTACTAGAATGTAAACAAACTAAGTTTTGGAGGGAACAGTTCGTATTAAGAACATGGGAAAACCTACGAGATGAAATAAGAGGTAGAAGAGTTTTAAATTTAAAGTCAGATGAAAACATTAAGGAACTAGGAAAATACATAGGCAAAAATAGTTATGGGTATAAAATACTTAGGAAATGCGCTTGAGAATAATATTGTCAGATAGTGAAAGCAGGATGAAATGAGTAGGAGAAGGAATCTAGTATAAGTTAAACACGATCCTTATACACCAAAAACCAGGGTGTTAGTATGTATAAGGTCCTAAGGAATAAGCAAAGCTTAGGGATAGAAATTTAGCCAAATGGGTTTAATTAAAAAAGAAGGAAGGCTTGGTATTATAGGAAATATAACTTAATATTGTATTGAATGTATAAATTACTTTAATGTTGTGTTTTGATTTTGGTTGGGCCGAAGCCTGGTCCCCTGGATATTCCAGTGGGTAGCTGGTGACTGGGGGGTTGAGTAAATCAAATTGGAATAAAATTTGATTGGATTCAGTGCTTTCTAGAATTGATGAAGACACTGTTCCTAATTATGTTTAAAAGTAATGTTTTTTTTTATTTGTGTTTATTTTATATTTAAAAAAAGAGAAAAAATATGTATGTGATGCATGAGAAACCACCACCGCCGCCGCCGCAGCCACCACCACCAACACCACCACCACCACCACTATTATTGATAGACTCAACAAATATTTATTCCATGTCCTCCATACTAAGTTTGAATTAGAGAAAAATATCTTGAAAGCCTTGAGAGAACAAATTCAAAATGATTAAATTGTTTTGGCATAATTTTTTGGTAATGTTTCAGCTGCAAAACTAAAGGTATTTTATTGATATCATACATAAGGATGAATAATTTGAAGCCTTGAACAAGAGCGAAATGAGAGATTGGAAAAGATTCAAATGACTCTCCATGCCCCTTCTGGGTGAAACAAAGTCAGGGGGCTACAGACAAGGGGTGCAGGATGGCTACAAAGAATTCGGTTGTCTAATGTTGCTCAAACTCCATTTAATGACCTTGCATTTAGATATCGTCGCCATCGATGTATGTTTGAGCCTTTAACTATAGGAAATTCTATTTTGTTCTCTTATTTAAGATAGCATCAGGAACTCTTTCAGCAATGGTCTAGAAGTTCAGATCTCTTTAAATGTTGTGTTACAAAATTGTGTTGCTAAAATCTATAGTTTTCTCTTGTAGTGCAGATTAGAACAGTAAGGTATTATTTATTTAGTGAAAAACTCACAAAAAGTATGGCAGGTGTGAGCAAGAGAGTGTTGAACGATAAACAAAAATTAATTCTTTCCCCAGCATTTTCTCTGTGTCACCCGCTTTACAGACCAACGAAAGAAAAAACAACGCGTCATTTTTTTTCCCCTCCACAAAATGCTCCCTGGGTGCAAAAGGAAACATCCCGCTGTACTGCTTATCTTAATTCACCGTTTTTAGCTTCATTAAAAAGTCTTTCTTTTGCCATATATTTACATTACAAACGTTGGTCTGCACGCACAAAACGCGGCGTTTTCCATTTCCAGCTGAAGACCTCAAACCGGCTGCCTGGGTGCACAGCCCATATAAAATCAAATTAAATGCCAACGGTGCATAAGAGGCAGTGCTTTCTTGGAGCATTGCCATTTGAGGTCGAAACATAGCGTCACCGAGAGCACAGTAATATGCATGATTGTATAACAAAAGGAAACCGAAGTCGCTCCTGCTTTTGTGACGTGTCTCCCATGTCATATACTTCGAGCAGAAGCACTCTGCCAGGCTTTAACACATTCGCAGAAAATTATCTTCTCTAATAACGTAAACTACACAATTCTTGATATTGTTTTCTTGTAAAGTTATAATTGAAATTCTTTAACGCTATTAAAAGTTTAGGAGTTATTACTGTCGATATTACAGATCGGTAAAATGTTTGTGGTTTTAAATTATTTACAGAATGCAAGTGGTTAAAGCAGCACTGAACTGATAGTCTGAAATACCGAAACCAAAAATTTCGGTACTATAGTCGAGTCCTTTTTCTTTTCCTTTCTCGTGATGGAAGGCATAAATTATTTAATGCGCAGTTATTTATTCCACGATGTAGAAAAGTTGCAGTCACTATAAAAGCATTACGGATATGTCAGGTGTTAATGATTTCCGAGATCGCAGAGGGGTCTTAAAACAAGCATTTCGAGATAGGGACTATTTCCTGCCTGTTATTATTTAAAGTTACGACATTAAGTTTCTAAAGGATCGCACAATAACGTAAGGATGTTATACAACAGTTTTTGGAACCCTCAGTAGATTACTGCTGTCAATTAAGAGCGGATCGTTGTTATGGAGTTCGAGTCTAGATGCTTTTTTTTTTAATTGGTTTGCAGCATATGCATGAGCAGGGGTGGCCTCCCCAAAGAAAATGCCATAATTATTTACCATTTCCCCTTCTACTTTTATAACAAAAGATGCACGAATATAGCGATGTATAACCGCTTACTTCTTAATTGTGCCTTACGCAATAAGGGCATATTTTCCTCTCTACTGTAGCAGCGGTAGCATGCCGGTGCTCCGTTAACAGTGGAAGCTCACGAACCAGGTCGGAAAATGTCACACTTTAAACTTATACCTTCATGGCCAGCAAAGATTTACAAGACTTACAAGGAGACTTTATATTAAGATGGGTTAGCCTTTCTCCTGCTTATTTCCGCGTTCTCTTGGGCCAGCAGGAAGACGGCACAAGCCAGCACTCGGCGTTCTCTTCTTAGGAAACGAATGATACCATGCATAGCAGGCTAGGGATTGTTTTCGCACCTTGTTTGAAATTTGGAGCTTTCCTCCCTTTTTGTTAGGGAAAAGTTGACTTTCACAATGTTAGCTGTTAAGTTACAAAAAAGCGTTTCTGTTTTGTGGCAATGAATAAAGTGGACGTTTTATTGAAGATTTTGTTTCCGTCTAAATTTAGTGTTAAGTTGGAAATGAAACGAACTGGACCTCATCGCCGAAAGCTATAGGAGTTTATTGAGCAAGACAGCACAAAATTAAGACGGTTTATTTTTATGATTTGGGTGGAGGGGAAATTTGGATGAAAGCGTTTGAAGTGAGAAATGTTTGTATATAGGAATGAGATTGGGGGGGGGGGGAATAGAAGGGGCAAATTTTGTTTCTGTACAGGACAAAGAAATGACAGATATTACACGCCTATCACAATTTGTTGTGATATTACATAAATCAGTGATGATAATAAGTCGTCATAAAAGAGAATTTCCCCCACGCCTGACCCACCCTCTACAGGGGCCAGAAACCGTCACTGTGTATGATTCTTCATAAAATAAATAAACTAAGTTATTCCCCAGTACCCCAACCTAATATCTTGAAAACACAGCTGTCGCAATATCCATTAGGTCACATGGTCTCGTGGATATAACATCACCAGTGACATACTGTCACACGATTAGTACAAAATCTTGAAAAAGCTGATAATGGGCTATTGAAAATCTGTATCTAAGGCAATTTCATGCTAACACTGATCTATCAGCACCTCATTTCAACTTCTTTATCAGCGTATACCTCTTTTTTCTTCCATGGACATATATCTCAAGTTTCTTGTCTGAAATCAGTCCACAACCTCTGAAACCAAGCGATGTAATGCATTAACACCCAGCAAATATACACATAAGATTCTATGTACTTTCTCTATACAATCGTGAATCCCATTTTTTAACAGATTTGAATGAAATTTTGTACGGGTACTCTTAGAATCAGACAAAAAGTTAACACTGCCTCAAAATCTACACCAACCACCCTTTCTTTTTTCAGCAGACAAAAAAATTCGATATTCTGCTTCAAGTAACCAGTCTGAGCCAAATTGCAGGTTTCTCTTTAGAGCCATGCATATGTTTAAGTTGTACAGTACAGTAACCGAAAGAATGGAACACCATCCCGTATGTTCTCATCCCAATGAGTTCATATTTAATTTTTTTTTCGAAACGCGAACAAGTACTATTAGAATTATTTCTGAATTCATATCAGCGCTGCTGACTCAACTCTCCCTTCCCCACCAATTAATATCTGTCATCACTATCAGAGTACTTTCTGGAATGTAGTGAGTGTGATAGATTTCGCGGGTGAGTCAAAAAATAATAAATTTCTCTATTTTATTACCCGAAACTAAGCGCTGTGTAGCCCCACTAGCAGTTGGCGTACATCACGTCCTGAACATAGATGCAGCAACAGTTAAACATGGCGAGGATAGTGAACGAGTAGTCACGGTGGAAAGTGTGCAGTGATATTCGATTCCTAAGAACAGAAAATACGCAACGTATAAACATCTGTCGATTGTGTCAGCGTATGGCACGATGTTATTATCAATCCACTGTCGAACGATTACAAATGGCATGTTCCACAAATGGAGTCATTTTCATATGTTTGGAAATCTAGGGGAGAAAAGGTAAACGATTTCGTCTCCGTTAGAAATGACATTTTGTATTGCTTCATTGATCTGGACGCTATCTTGCATCGTTTGGTTATGGGAAAATTCATTTTGCTACATGCATATGCTTGAACAACTTTGGAATGGGAAAAAATAAAGGTGCGGAGTTGAAATAAAACAGCGTTCTTTATCTTCACCTATCTATACCATCACCTATAAAAACCTTGTAGGGCAACTTACTTTTTGACTTGACCTCGTATGTTTATATTCTGAATATGTCAATTTATTTATTCTTTTACTATCTGATGGCAAATGTCAGTGAAAACAATAACAAGGTTCTACCGAATATGCTGCGTGTTTTCCAAACAGTTTTTAATTTAAGAGTCAGATGCAGAAACTCGGAATTTTATTATGAATTTTCTAAAATGACCTTATTTTATAAGACAGAATAACTTAGGACATCACTGAGTAATTCAGATAATATAGAAATAAAATTACAAATGTTAAATATGGCAGCAAACCGTAGCCTTTCAAAGAAAAAGTTAACGACTAATTTCAGACCCCCCCCCCAAAAAATCTACTATACAGGTTACATATACAGTGAGTTTATTTTAGTTACGAGCCGGCAGAGTGCAGCTGCGTATTGGGAGAAGTCAGTCGCAAAGCCTTATAATATGCATATGCAGTTAGCAGCTTGTAGTTAGTCAGCGAGTGGTTGTTCGTTCATGTATTACTCGGAGCTTTCAATGCAAAAAGTGTGTGCTAATTGTTCTTCGTTGGTTATGCCACTTCATAAATATAATCGTTTATGTACGATACATTTGTGGACACAGTTCTTTCACAGATCAGGCTACTCGCAAGTAAATATCCTAGCAATCGTGTTTCAGGTAGAGAAACAAAAGTTAGATGAATGAGGAATGTTCGATGTAGATGCCGACAATTTATTGCCGTCAAGGGGCATCATTTACAACATCTGTGATAATGTTATATCATAAGTTAGTAGTCCATTATCATTTTTAAATACAGCATCATTATATTCTTTCATGAAAATATTAACACTGAAATAAAACTGCTAACTTTTTGCAGGTCGACTATCTTCTTATTTCTGGTTGCGAAGGCCAGTAAGCAACCAGAAATAGGTTTTGGGGGGATTTTTACATTGATTTATGGACGGTATTTAACATCTCAGGACATTAGCGTTCCATTAAACTCATGGCGTGAAACGGCCGATAAATTTTGCTCAGAGGCCTCTTCTTTCAGGCTTGCGGTTCTTTATCGTGCCGTAAATGTACGACACGGGACCCACGGCTTTACTTCCCTTCCGAAGGAAGCCATACTTACGAAAAAATCCATCGACTCTGACCGGGATTGAACCCGCGATCTTGGGTCTAAGAGGCAAGTATGGTTACCACTAGACCTATGTTGCATGTATGCATTGTACAGAAAGCTACAACTTTCATAAGTAGGTCAGTCACTGTAAGTGAATATTTCTGGCATTTCGAATTTCAAAATCATCCTGTAATCCCCTCCCATGCTACAGAATGCCACAAGCCCGAGTTTCCAGCGGTATTCAAATTTGCCGATATTGCCCCGAATGTGGTGTTGCCGCAGCTGAGAGGAATACTAAACAACTGCCAAGACAACAGGAGTCTGCAATATGTAGGTCACCGTGGGATGGAGAACAAAGGACAGTGTAATGAGATTTTGTTACGCGGAACACAATAAAGGCTGATGAGTTCCACTCTTGCCTTACGTTTCTCCAAGCTGGAAATGAGGCAGGACTTTTCCCCCCTTCCTTTATCCCTTCTGTTTTTAAATGGTTCGGTTAGAAAGAGCAGTGAACTGCTAATATTTTTACGACAAACTGAAGTGATTTAATGTGAAAAAAGAGAGTTTATATTCAGCAAATTTATGGAACCATGATAATGTTGGATTTAATTTAAAATGCACCAGGCAGCATTAGCTAAGTAAATGGTTTACATGTACTGAATAAAGAAGGCATTAATTAATTTATAGCTATAGATTTTCAAGTATTTTGCTCCTGCCAATTGTATGTACAGTAGACGAGTATTTTCTGCTGATATTTATTACACCAAATGTAGTTTAAAGCCTTATTCACTTCGCTAGTGCATTAATATGCTTGTCTTTCTAGACAATTATTTTACAACTAACACTGAAATGCCACAGTCACATGAAGGAACCTTAAAACAAACACGTGTTTTATATTTTGATGTTAAAATGATGACCTACCCTCGTAACTTTCTTGCTTTCTGTATCTGGTACATGATAATATCAGCACACCTTTATATTTTTATGAACCTCTTCACTATTCGAACCAGAATCCATGATGAATAACGAGCTGTTTATCAATCAAAAGTTCCTTGTGATCAAACTATGCCACAGCCACACTGAAGGAACCTTAAAACAAACATTCGAAACGAATTTAGGTCCCCAGTAGTCGGAAGCTTTCACGGCTTTAAATCTAAAAGTTTCTTCCGGGCTTGGAAGCCGTGGTCTTTTGGAGCTATGTCCAAATGTTTCGTCCCCAAATACGGAGGACATCGTCAGTGGTGCGGTCTGAGTCTTCTAGGAGTAGGTTCTGGCACAAATGAAATGCCAGATGGAGGTGTTATATTTACATACGGGCTGCTCAAAGGTGATTGGTTCGGCTGGAGCAGGGGATATGTACTCGGAGGGAAGGGCATCTCCGCTCTGATAAGTGATTGGTTCGCATGATTATTGCGAGTTTTGGCTTGTTTTATATGCTCTAGTATTGGATGCCAACATACACGTTGGCATTGCACTCAACGAGCAGTTACCAGAGACAAGGCTATCACTCGCTTGATAGATCAGGACCCACAACTACGAGCACAGGGTCCCTGCAACCCACTCACCATCCGCTTAGTAGAGCGCAACCATCTGCCATCGACTTTGCAATCATCAAGCACTTCCCACACCATCTCACTCTCACATCGATCAACGCATTACATTCCGATCATAACCCCGTGTTGGCAGAGATCAACACAAGAGTTGACAGCCACGATGTCGCGGGTATAGTCCGCGAAATCGATTGGAAAAGCGTCAAGAACTGTCTCAACACTGTCATTCTCCCAAATCCAAAAATCGACATCCCCTCCCTAGAGACTGCACCACACGGTAACACGAATTGCTCACAGCCTCACGATCCACACCGCCCCACCCCCACACCCAGACGTCCTCCCGCTAAACTTCGAACTCCTCATCCGCCGATCATGGGCAGCCCGCAAACTATTTCAACGTCACCGCACGCCATATAATCGAAGGCTCTGGAGGCGCTTGCGCCTCGAGGTCCGTGCCCGCATACGCGAGCATAGAAGGCTCGCCTGGGAGGACACCATGGCTAGACAGAACCTTGCTGATGCAGACGTGGGGAGGATCGCCAAAATTCTCCGTGGACGAATTCAGACATCCCATCCTATCCATGGCACCAGAGACCTGGGCTACGAATCCCAAGCCAAAGCTGACTACTTGGAACAGCTTTTCAGGTCTAGAGAAGACCCCCAGGACGACGGCTTTTCAAGCCAAGTTTGTCGAGACGTTCGTCGGTACTTCCGATGACCGCCAGACGATACAGACGATAACATTCCCATATTCCAACCCACAGAAGTTCAGGACGCACTTCTGCGCCTCCATCCCAAAAAGCCTGCTGGCCCTGACGGGTTGACACCACTCTTGCTCCGCAACCTTCCTTTCAAAGCTGTGCTCTTTGTTACCAAGGTTTTCAACATGTGCATCAGCTTGGGCCACTTCCCAAGAGAGGATAGAAGCCCGAGTGATATGCATTTTGAAGCCCGGCAAAGACCCGGTCACCCATCAAGTTACCGCTCCATCAGCCTCCTTTCGACCCTATCGAAAGTATTCGAAAGACTTCTACTAGTTCGCTTGTCTCCCCTACTGGTACCATTCAAGTCATACTTCCACATCAATTTGGCTTACGTCCTGGGCACTCTACTACCCAACAGCTGCTGAGGGTAGTGGAGGCTGTAGCTCTGGGTTTTCAGAGCAAGGCATTCACCCGCACGGTTTCTCTGGATGTAGAGAAGGCCTTCTCTACCACCTGGCACGCCGAGCTCCTACACAAACTAATCTCCCTTGGGCTTCCATATCCATACAGCTACTACACACATACATCAAACCAAACTTTCACTGTAATGGTGTCGGGAAACAGTTCCACATTAAGCATTAACGCGGCGGAGTTGCAGAAGGCTCTGTCCTCTCACCAATACTATTCAACATTTACATGGCAGATTTTCCCCACACAACAGACGTCAACATAGCACAATATGCAGACGACGTCCTGGTATACAAAACCGACAGACACATAGGCAGAGCCATAATATCCATACAAAGACTGTTACACCTAATGGAAAGGTGGAGCAGGCGTTGGAGAATGTCAATCAATCCGACAAAAAGCCACGTCATCATATTTACTAAACGCCGCATTCCCGCAAACTGCCCAACACTAACCTTCAACAGGCAAAGGATACAGTGGAAGAATTCCCAAAATGATCTGGGAGTTCAGCTTGATAAGGGGTTAACTTTCAAGGAACACATCGTCGGAATTATCCACAGGGCCCAGAGAGCTATTGCTCAATTGAGCCCTGTGTTCTGTTCGAAAGCGATGCCCGTTCATTTGAAAATTAACCTCTTCAAAGCTCTGATCATCCCCCTCATGTTGTACCCTTGCGAGATCTGGGGTATGGCAGCCGACAATTATCTGTGACTCATTCAAAGGGCACAGAATAGAGGACTTCGCGCCATTTATTCTGTATACACATGCTTCCGACCAGACTGCTGCACGAACCCTCCTCTCTTCCATATGCAGAGGATGAAACTAGGCGCCGGGCAAAGAAATTTTACCGTACTTTACCACACCACGAAAGTGCTCTCGTCCGTTCCTTGGGCAACTACAGCTGCCAGCGTAGGTTAAAGCCTAAATTCAAGGTACCACGCTTAGCTTGCGGGAATCATGAATGACAATAGCTTTAAACCCTATAACTGAAATTACTGAGTAATTTGTACAATTGCTCTTTTAAAAATATGCAACAATCCAGTAGCAATATAGGCATGCTAAAAAACCTACAGATGCTTTTAGAACATGCCTGTATTAGCGTAAACACCTGGACACTGGATCCACTCCTTTTGTCAGGAGAAGTGGTTACACTATCCCAAACACCCAAATACCTCTACCCCACAAATAGCCTATATCCCTCATTCAAGCCTATGGTTAAGCCCACACGTGGGTAGGAACATAAAAGCTGTTCACAGGCTGGTTACTAACCCAGCCTGCCACTTTTCGTCTGCATCTGCGTCTGCCAAGTTTTGCTCAGTTTGAGAGTCTCTCCCTTTCTGTTGAAATTGTTAGGGTATTTGTAAATTTCTATTGCTTCGCGTTGTAATCTAGCGTGGTAGTATGGTATCGAAGAGAGATTTAACAATTTAAGTCAATTAGTGAAGGCTATCTTCAAGACAACGGGCCTGTGCACACAGCTCTTGTTGCAAAGAAAGCTGTGAAGAAATGTGGCTTCAAGGAGATCGATCATCCACCCTAAAGCCTAAATATAGCTCGATACAAAGTTCAAGTGATTAGCAGACGAACCACACGTTGCCGCCGGTATGTTCTTGCGTAGACTCGCGGGGATTCGCCGTTTGCAGTATGAAGTTTTGAACGAGTTTAGGTCTATTAATGATGGGGAACTGGTGAGTGTAAGATAATAAAGCTCCTTTTTCCAAATATTTAAGCGGAACAGGCTTTATTGCGTCATATTTTATTGTCTCCTTCTTTTTCTGGAGACGCGTCTTCATGCAGTTGCTATGTTGTAATGCATTTGCTAAAATTATTATCCTCATGCGTTATTGCTACTGACTTAACTGTTTTACGAAGGTAGGTACACAAGTTTCCGGCGTATTCATTTTCTAGGTATGACAAAGACAAAAACTATATTTCATTTTTCAATATAGTTACCATTTATTACAATACACTTCTCACATCCTTGAATTAACATTTCAATCCCCCCGCCTAAAATGGTCAGAAGTCTTATCTCCAACATGGGCATAAACAGCATCCATCACCTCTTCGTCACACTTAAATTTCCATTCTCAAAGGCCCTTCTTGAGATTTGAGAAGAGGAAATAAGTCACTGAGAACCAGTGATGGGGAACTGCGTGTCACTTTCAAATTGCTCTCACTCACTGTATGATAAAAATGGGTGGTAAGCTCTGGATATGAACTTAAAGTATAACAGGGGAAGGGGAAGGTCCCTAAGTTTCCGGCCCCGCCGATAAAGATTAACGCCCTCACAAAAGCCTTATCTAGTGTCATATCTTATTTGTTAAAGAAATAGTTGCAGTTCCCCGTTGTTCAGATACAGTTGCATAAAGAAGGCTATAAGTAGCAGATTGTGACATGTTCAAAATGGAGTATTGAGCTGTTATTTAAGTTCTTCGCAAAAGAACGACTTACTCCGAATGAAATTAAAAAGTGACTGGACGGTGTAAATAGGGAAGCATGTCCCTCAAATTGTACCATAAAAGAATGGACCAAACATTTTGAATGGGTCGAGAAATATGGGCCAACTTTTTTTGAATGGGTCGAGAAAATATTGAAAACGAAAAGCGTGCAGGTCGGCTCTTGGAGATGCTCATCCTGAAAACGTCGCTCTTGTGAAAGAAGAAATTATGGAACACCGGTGACTCAAATAGCAGAAAGGTTGGGCATTTCTAAAACAACAGGCTTCGAATTATTCATGAACATTTAAACATTAATAAGGTTAGTGCAAGATGGAAGACTAGACTTCTTTCCTCAGTCCAAAAGAAGCAACGAGTCATCTATGTCAGGCATTTTTGGAGCTTTACCGTGGCAGCGAGAGAGAAATTCTGCAAACCATTGTTACAAGAGAGAAAACTATGGTCCTCTACTATGATTCATTGTCCAAAAGAGAATCAATGGTTTGGTGTAAACCTGGAGAAGCACCGTCTCTAAAGGCCAAGGTCACTCAGACAACCAAGAAGATCATGACCACAATATTTTGGGACTGTGACTTCATTGACTTCATGCAGAGGAACACCACAGTAAATGGGAGTACTATGCTGGCCTACTGCACATACTGCGTGCTTCCATCAAAGAAAAAAGGCAAGGAAAGCTGAGTGATGGTGTGCGCCTTTTTCACGACAACGCGCCTGTGTACACAGCTCTTGTTGCAAAGAAAGCGGTGAAGAAATATGGCTTCAAGGAGATCGATCATCCACCCTACAGCCCAAATCTACATAGCTCCCAGTGACAATTTCTCTTCTCTAAACTCAAAAGGGACCTCCGAGGAAGAAAATTTAAATGTGAGGAAGAAGTGAGGGATGCTGTTTATGGCAATTTTGCAGACAAGATTTTTGACTATTGGGGGGGTGGGGTTGAAATGTTAATTCAAAGATGTCAGAAGTGTATTGTAATAAAGGGTAACTATATTGAAAGGTGAATATAATTTTTGTCTTTATCATACCTAGAAATGGTTAGGCCGGAAACTAATGGAATCGCCTTCGTAATTCAGTTGTCAGTAGCAATAACGCAAAAAGATAATAATTTTAGCAAAAGATTACAATTGAACAATTGCATGAAGACGCGTCTCCAAAGCAGCTGTATTATCTGTTGGACGGAGAGGCAATAATCGCACCATAAAAACAAGTGCTGGTACCGTATATATTTTATCATTACACCATGAAAATACGAAACACATTTAGTGTGTGTGTGTGTGAGAGAGAGAGGAAGGGATAGAAGGGAAGAAAAAGAGAAACAGGCCGTACAGGGCAAAATTTTGTCATATATGTTATGTTAACCCTGAAACCGAAACATGTCTCTAAGGCCCCACGTAAATTTTAATTCTAAATTAAAGCAACCCTGATTTAAATTATAATTTCCTCTACTCAGCACCGTTCCCGCTAGCAAGAGTTTTCAGTATGACATCGCCATTGTTTCGCTGTTTGTTTGTGTTTTTCATACAATTGTGAGGCCATATGTTTCTATCTGTGTAGTTTCCTATTTGAAACTTTTTACTTGATTTTTTTCATCTCTTAGACACAACTTTGTTTTTATTTCCGTTTCAAATTTAACACGTTCAGTTTCAATAGTCGTTCTCAAAAGTAGGCAGCCTATTCCGACTTAGATACACAAATAGAGCAAAGGTTACAGGATATAGATAATGATGACGTCTATGTTTTTAACGTCTCTGATCATCTTCTGGTGGTGCAAAATAAAATGTAGAATGCAATGTTGAAAGTCCATAAGTAAGTTTTTCTCAAATGAAAATAAACTGTTTTTATGACTAAAGCAATCCAAATGGAAAAGTGTTAATCATACTTCAGCATAACATTATGAGAGGAGATATGCTAAGGTAACTATTTTCTCAATACACAAATACGGGACTCTATCGTAACTAGTCAAATGTAAGCTACTTTATTATCTTTATTTATTTTTGTATATTATTATTATTATTACTATTATTATTATTATTATTATTATAAGTATAAATTCAGGAACATACTGCAAATCATGAGAAAGGGTGTGAAATTACATCTACATTGTTGCTGAGCCCCCTTCTACACAGAATGGCTTTGCTTGAGAGCCTTGGTCCTATTTTTATGGATAGAATTCCAAATAACTACACTTTATTATTAGCAGGGTTTCAACATTTCTACTTTTATTTGTTTTTGTTGTGTCGCATAAGTTGTTCACGGCTCTTTCTGTTGGAGCAATGAATTCATGCAAGTTTCCATGAAGAATATTTTTATTTATAAAGTTGCCGAAGATTCCCATGCATTTCCTGTCAAATGGTGTGTTCAAGTTTATCTTCAGTGACGTAATTCCTAACACAGATCTCCATCGTTTATCCTCGTCACATTTTACCTGTGATGGTTCAATTTCTGACCAGGTTATGGCACTTTGCAGAAGTATTCAATCAAAAATTGTTGAAACCATCGCTCTAAATATTCAGTGCATGTACAGTAGGACACAACAGACTCCTTGAAACAAGAAATGACACTAACAATTTCATTTGCTTGTAGTTTTTTCAGCATACTTGTTACGCTAGATCAGTAGGGGAAAATTTTCCCCTCCAGAAACACAACAACAAAAGGAAATGACTAACAGATTGGAAAAGAGAAAAAAGCCTTTGTTCAAAGAAAAGGAAAATAGCATACAAATGTACCAAGTGTAAAAAACCTATATGTTCGGATATGCAGAAAACTCTCTGTGCTGACTGTGCTAAATATGTAACCTACAATATACATATATAATGTTGCATTAATTATATGTAACAAATTGACCATATAACATTATAGAAGTGAAATTATAAAAAATCAATATGAGTCTGAGAGACCGAATGTTTGTAATAAGTATATAACCTTTCTGAGATGCTTGGGTTTGAGGAAAACATAAATCTTGGTTGTGTTGCTTCTTCCACCTGCAATGTGCCAGAACATCGCCATATAGGACACTTTAGACATTACCAGATTGCTTGTGAGTATACATTACTTGATTGTTTGAAAAAGTAAATTATTAAGTTGTTGAATCGTATCACGAAATGCATTGAATATTATGTTTTAATAACTCACAAATCAGAGATTCCAGGGCATATGTTTATTATATGCTTCTCCCCTCTCTCCTGTTTTGATGCAAGGAACTCGCCTCCAAAATTTGTCCCAATATTTTTATACCCCGCATACACATTAAAAAGTACACGAAGACTTGTCTTCTGCCACATGTTCCAAACATTGCACTTTTTGTGTAACAGTTTCTGAATAGTGGTGTTTATTCATTTCTGCATCTAGTTCTTATTAAATTAGCTTTTTATACATATACAGAGTGAGTTTTCTCGTCCTGTGGCTTGGTAACTATACAAGAGAAGAAATTACCTTGTGATAGACGTTACTGTTGCCACATGGCCGCACCGGCACGCTGTTGCCACATCTCGTCACTTAACGCACTTGAAAGCGCGTTGCTACTGCGATCACGTAACTATTGCAACGCCTATGAGGATTTGTTTTTGTTAACTGGTTGATCAGCGATACGACGAGCTTCTCGCCAGCTGAGTCGCCGGCATAAATATATTTAAAGTGTCATCACAAAGTGATTACTCGCAAACTTTAGGGCAAACCTGATTCTTACAGTCGATGGGAAATGCAGTTCTCTCAAGTGATCCGTCGCATTCACCAGACCGTCCTAATGGCAGTTTACGGTTATCTGTGTACATATTGCTCCAGAACTACTGCTATATTTTGTCTTTCTTTTATATCTTAATATCTACAAATGGTAAAATATTCAGTGACAAAAGTTTGTCATTTCACATTAATGTAAAATTATTCTCATTTACTTATCATGTTCAATAAAGCAGAATCTTACTGTAATATAATTGAATTTTACGTAATTAGGATTTTAATTAATTTTTAATTGGTTTATTTACGGACGCTCTTTAACATCTCAGGTCATCAGCCTCCCATTCCATTTTGGACGTGAAACGGCCGACAAATTTTGCTCAGAGGCCTCTTTTTTCAGGCTTGAGGTTCTCTATCGTGCCGTAAATGTACGACACGGGACCCACGGCTTTACTTCCCTTCCGAAGAAAGCCATACTTAGGATTTTTACGCCCGAAAAAATCCATCGATCCTGGCCGGGATTATACCCGCGATCTTGGGTTTAGGAGGCAAGTATGGTAACAACTACACCACCAGGATCGACATTTTTAATTAATAAATATCACAGAATAAATATTATTTCTCTCTTCCGTGTCCAAAAAAATAGGTATACTTTAATGAAACAGTATTTGAACTCCGGACCTTTACCGCTAAAGCCCCGTCAGCTGAGAACACGCCGAGAAGCACATAGCAGTCAATTCGGCCGAAATCGATACTACGCAGGGGACAGTCTTTCAAACGCCGGGATTGTTTAACTTCTCAATCCGCAGGATGACTAAACTCACTCGGTATGTTAAATTAACATAAAGTACACAAACGATTGCGCTGAACCCCACCCCCACTTGAACTTTCACTTTGTGCTCTTCTTTAAAAAAAAAAAAAAAAAAAAAAAAATGTAGTACTCCGATATATTGCATATTTTATGTGCAAGTTTGCAGTATTTCGTTTTATACTTGTGAAATTTTGTTGACATTATGAGTAATATTAAATTTATTTACTCATTAGCAGAAGTTTTCACTTTACTCAGCTACTTTCGTCATTGCTGTACTCAGGGCCTGGGCCGATAGCCGCGACCGTTGCAACCTCATCGGCAGAAAGCATCCATGTGATCAGCACACCAACACGCAGCCAGTCATCATTATGCGACTCTTTAGATCAAAGCACACTACCCCTCTATCAGGCAATTCTCCATTTGTCCTCATGAGGCTGAGTGGACCTGTTTCAGAACCTCCGAACTTAGAAAATGTTTAAGGAGTTATCGGAGATAAAACCCGGTAGTCAACAACGCTGACCATTTGACCAAACAAGTTGCTCTTACTTGCAGCATCCTTTTGCAATTTTAATTATTGCAATTACTCGAGGTAATGCATGTCAAATCACTTAAGACAGCTTCTCGGATTATTTTGTTGTGAAATCTCAGAGACTTCTCGAAGTCTGTAGTTTACTGAAATTAATTGGAACACTAGGCATGGAAACCAGCGTATTCCATAGCTATGGTCTACGCTTTTAATTGGGGATGCGTTGACATTGAAAAGTTCTGTTGAAACAAACTCATGATACCATAGAAGAGGAAATGGAAGATGTTTACTCTAGAAGATTGCGCCGATATTTTTCATTTCCATAGGAAAGTTGGAGACCACGTCAACAAGGCAAAAAAGATTCTGTTGCGAACGTTTTCCAGATCTTCCGTCTATTCAGCTCCAGTTTTTCGATGCATGACCTTCAGTAAGTTCAGTGTCTCGTCAATGAGCAAGACGGAAGCAGATATCGACGAAGACGAGGTTCTTCAATCCGGAAACTAAGCGCGAAAGTCATCGCTGAAGACCTGGGTCTTACTTCCTGTTTACCACCGTTGACATCGATATCGGCTGCAGCTTGTCTTAAGAGCCCCATGGGCACGGTTATCAGAGAGCAGCACGCTACAGGGAAATGCTGGAGTTACCGCTAGAAATCGTGGCATAAAGCGGCATCTCTCAAATTCCTTCTGTAAACTGTCAAGGTGAATATAGATAACATTTTAATGTCAATTGTTCCCTATTTGAAATAGTATTACATTAATGCAAGCCTTCACTGGATATGAGCGGATTAAATGAAGTTCACTACAGCTTTAATTACATCATTAGGCCATGCTCCTTCCGAGACGACCTAAGAGAAAGCCTCATTTGGAATAAGATGATGCTAATGGATCTATTTCACCGAGCGTTCGCGTACACCTGCCGATCCACTGTGGAAATTTCGTATATTTTAATTTTAGTAATACTTTTTTTCGTAAATTATTCTAAATATTGTGATATACATACGGTACATATTGTTGGGGGTTCCTTAACATAGTTTTATTGGGGAAATGTTGTTGGTTAATTCTAAACTACGGTTAGTCGAGTCAGAGGAGCAGGTATTATTTTCCAGAGGGAGGAGTTAGGTGATGATTGGTGGTTAACAAGCCCATCTACGGGAAACGCGGAAAGCAGTAAAAATTTGGTTGAGAAGCAACTATCACACAGGATAGGCGTGTGTCCGCGAGTCACATTCTTCCCGCCCGTCGGAGCCAGCTTTCCACATCTTAGGTCTGCACGCTAGGTATACTGTTATTGTATCTGCCTATTTTTTAATAATGAAAATTTTGTGGTAAATTTTATAGTGATCTAGTAAATTGCGTCTGACTTAAAGAAAGTCCTCTCATAAACATAGCCAGGCGATATAATTCCTGTTAGGTGAAACCACATAGGGTTACATCCCCAAGATGTTCTAGAGTGAGGTATTTGAAAGCAAAGAAGTTTGTGAACACCTTTTTGGAAGAATGTCGGCCGACTTGCACTCCTGTCCTGTTTGGCAGCTGCGTTTCAACTATTTTCTCACTGCTTTCCAAGCTTCCCTTAGGTGGGTGCTACCAACAGTCAATCAGAAACATAGTAAAGCCCTCTGTTATACAAGTATGGACACGCTTTGTGGCGGAATTTGTAGACAATCGAGCTCCGTGATTGGTTCGCCAGCATCAACCGCCATTTTGGGCCTGATGTTCGTGTGTTGTGTCATATGCTTATATGGAGAACATTTTTAAAATTTTATTTTAATTTGGTTAATGTGCCTGGGTGTTCTGCATTTAGTTGTACAACTCAAGGAAAGCAAGGGCTTACGTTATATCGCATTCAAGATTTAATTTGACATGTAAATTGCATTAAAAATAACTTATGTAATGTAATAAAATATTTGTGAACATGTTACGTTGTATTCAGCAGTGACTATTGCTAAGTGTATTATATTTACAATATTATTACTGGATTACATTATACACTGCGTTTATTTTCGAATACACTTGCCACAGCTTTCAAAAATTATATGAATGTATGTAATTTGTGAAGGTGTTTTGAATTTTGTTACATAAAAATAGTTTGCCACAGTCATTTAGTTCATTTGCAATGCCACTATTGCAGAAAACATAATTTTAAAAATGCAACATGCTACTGTAAGGTAACTAAATGCACGTTCATAATTGGAAGAAAAGAAATAGAAAATGCAGATCTATGGCTTGTGAATAGTTTAAACTTTCGGGTATGTCATTTAGTTTATTAATCTCTTGTTTTTGACACACCAATTAAAAATATAGGTTTCTGGTTGTCATAGCCGTTCTCATTGGATCAATTTAGAGCACAGAAACTACATAAAGTTTTTGTTCTAAATTGAATTTGTGGCAAGCCCTCTAAGACCTATAATTCTTATAATTGATTATTAACTTAAACGTTAGCTGTAGGCCTTCAGTTTATGTCAACACTGATATAATAAATGCATTACAACAAATAATTCAAATAGTGAATAGCAAAATAAAATAGGAAGTTCTTATTTTAAGTTTCACATGTTAAAAGGATGCAATTACTAATAATAATACTTAATATTGCGATTTCTGTTTTAACCGATGACAGCCTTTTCCTCTGCCGGCAAATGATCCGTCATTGGCCGCTGAGTTCGGACGCCGTACTACGCGAAAGTCCGTAACTATAGTTGACATAGTCTCAAAAGTTGCATTTTCTGTCTTCTAATGCAAAAAGAAGAATATGAGCAGACACCGAAGGTATCATTCAACAGAATAACACAAATATTTTCGGAATTTACTGTATAACAATGTAATAAAACTACAGAAACTTAACCCTTACTCTTATGGAAGTTAGTTTGGTTAGGCCCAAAATGGAGCCTGTCCATACTTGTATAACAGAGGGCTTTAGAACACAGTAACCAACTGCTCCCTCTGACGTTAATAACCGTCGTTTCGAAATAACCAACGACTTTCCCCAACAATATATGCAACGCATATGCCTTAATATCACCTGGAATATTATTTCAATTTCCTACTATCTCCAAATATGTAAAAAATACACAGGCTTTGACAGATTTATGAAGAAATTCATGACCTCCTGGTGACAACCGTTTGCACAATTAAGTCAAACATAGAAACCAAACGAATGTTGATGCCGTTCTAGTTTTGCAGCATTAACATTGGAAACAACAAGATTTTCAGCAAATAAACAGTAGCAAATGATTCACTGTCTATAAGAAGGGTTTTGCAGACCAAAATGGTTATAAAGATATATGACAGTAAAATTTCAAACTTAAAAGTTAAATGCAGATGTGAACTAAAGATTGTAATTTAAATGTCATTGTTTAATAATAATAATAATAATAATAATAATAATAATAATAATAAGTCGCTACCGTTGTATTGTTTATAATTGCGAAGGTATCTCAGGATTTGCAACATAGAGCTTGAACTACATTATAAAGACACTTAAAAATATAAAAATTTCTAGTATCTGTACCCGCTTAATTACACAGTACAAAGAGAGATACACAATAACAAAAACAAATACCACCATTAGTGTCAGCAGTTTTTGATCAAACACTTACTTTGAACAGCATCCTTTATCTCCATAGAGCAAAACTGTGCATTTACCTGCAAAATAAAGAGAGATGCTATTTTAATACAATATCATAAGCTAAGTACATCAAGAAGCCAACAGACCTAAAAATACGATTATCAATTCTGGCAGAACTAAGGCCATAGGCCTTCTCTTCCGCCCTAGCAATCTAATAATAATTACATGAAGTTATAGCGACAATATTACAATCACAACATTGACAGTAAAGTTGACAATATTCGTACACATATAAACCAATGTAAAAATGATGTACATAAATAAATGTATGCTAATACATAAATATAGACAATGAAAATTATTAACTTGAGAAGAAAGGGGGCAAAATAAGAAAATAAAAGAACATTAATAAACAACAAGCATCAGCAATATCAATTTATACATATATCAACTACGTAAATCCTGAAAGTGGAAATAAAGATCCAAGCAAAACATAAAATTAAAAACCTTAACAATACTATGGAAGAGATAAGAACATTCATGATAGTAATAAAATAATAGAACGAATAATCTCACAGCAGGATAAAACAAATAAATACATGCATTGTTATAAAAGGAATCTGAATGTATTATTTCTAATAATTATTTCTAATAATATTAAACAATTTCTTATGAAATGCTCCTAAAGTTCGGCAGTTTATGACATCCCGTGGCAATGCATTCCAGAGACGGGCTGTGGTTACGGTGAATGATGAGTAAAGTGATGTTCGGTGCAATGTAATAATAGTACGTTCTGGGATTCAGAACGTGTGTTAAGATTATGAGAGGAAGACAGATTTTGAAAACGAGAAGATGTATGGAACAGCAATGAGGAAAATCTGCTCGACACAGGTACTACGGAAATCCATATCGAAGCATGTTGTCGGCCAGGTTCAGTGTGAACATGAGGATGATCATTTAATCCAAGCTCCCCTCACATCATCCCGATATATATATATTTTTTTTTTTTGAGGGGGAACACGTCAAGTGTTTCGTGTTCGAAACACGTTGCCTGCTGACGAGAATTTGCGCCGGTGATGAAATCTTTGAAAGCGTGTGTGATACATTTATCCACTAATGTAATTTCTGCATGGATGTTGGGGGGTCGCCATTTTTAACAATTTCTGTAATTGTTTTCTAAGTGACGCTCAAACCCTACAAACAAAGAAGTGTCGCTGTACTATCATTGATCCTGAACACAGATTTTCTTTACGATATTTGGTTTTTCATACTTTGTAGAATTGTGAAACGCAAAGAACGTACCTGTTATTATCATTTATTAATTTTGTAACATCTTTGCTAAACCTAAAAGCAACAATTGTCATTTCATTAAAATACCTTACCTTTCAGAAGCAGGGATATTGTTTTCATTAATTGTTAGTTTCCATTTTGTTTCAATTATTCCTTCAAGCATTAGAAAGAGCACTACTGACTGCTAACAAACAGATAAACAATGTCACAATCAGGTCGATGTGGCACCATATTTCATAAAATGATTAAACCAGAACCGCAGAAACAGTTGTAAAATTGCAAAAATAAAAAATAAAAATGTAATGCACTCGTCAAGAGTCGAACCTCTGTTGTTGATTTTATCATTTTCAGCTACGTGGGCGTAAGCACTGAGCATTGATGCTCAACGGCAAGCTTATTTTAACTGCTTTCCCAAATGATCGTAAAACTGGAAGCCATATTAGATTTTACTCCATGACAGGGAAATTTCAGCCCGCAGACCACAGGTTCCCTATCTCAAAATTCTTGTTTATCATCTCTCCGCATCCATTTGAATTTGTGCGGCCGAATTCTTAAATTCCTGTATAGGATAGGAAGCCGGTTCCAGTATACAGCAAATTGAGAAGACTAAAAGTAAAAATTCTATCCAGAATTCAGATGGTAACGGAAGGTAAATAATAATATAACCTTCACTAAGATTTTAAATTTTCATAATAAAATCACTATTAATTGGAAAACTTTTACAGCAGTCAGTAAGATTCGTTAAATGAAGGTAACAAAGTACTACCGTTACTTGAATCTTTCGCTTGAAGTAATCATGAAAGATGAAAGAACAAATGACTAAAAAGTATTAGCATTGGAAATGATTCATGACAGCGTTCAACTGCAGTTTCTGGGATGTTAAGGCATCTGTCAAAAGCTCCAGGTAATATGAACGGGTGTCAACATATAATGACTTTCGACAGATATGAGGTCCAACAATCTAATCATAAGACAAAGTAAGTTAAGAAATTCTATAAAATAACGAAACCTCCACACTTCAATTGCTTATTTACACTATCAGGTCTCCAAGCAAAAAAATGTTGGAAGCTATAGTAAGAAAAGTATCCAAAGATCCGTAGTGCATTAATTTTAGTGAGAAAATAGCTCTCCGCTTTTTAAGATTGTCCAAAGGAAGCACGATTCTCATGAAGAATAAGCATATGACAATAAGCATTAACAATAATGATACCCTATTTATTTCCCTTTCTCCATTACCCTGGCCTTTGTAAGAAAGGAGCCTGATCTCTCGTGTGTAAAACGCTGTTACATTTAAATATATCTTTTACATTAATTACTTGTTTTTAGAATCGAGTTGCAATATACGATAATTAATCTGTGTAAGTTTTCAAAGCAAGTAATTGGCGAGTGTCCACCAGTACAGCTTTCGTACGTTGGAAAGGGTAAGAAGCAAGAGAAATAAACAGCAAACTTGGATTCTAAATTTCCCTTTGATTCCTCATGAGTGAACTTCTTTGCTAACTGTTGTATGGGAGAAATTACTTTGTGATTGACGTTTCTACTGCCACGTGGCCGCGCCAGTACGCTGATGTCATATCACTTAATATCTGTCTTCAGCAGCTGGATTCGAAGATGATCAACTTCTTCTTCTGGCTCCTCTATGATTTAAAATATTAAGGTGACTGACTGACTGACTGACTCTCTCTCTCTCTCTCTCACGCACGCACGCGCGCGCGCGCACACACACACTTTAAGCAAAGAAAAAAACTGTGTTAACATAATAAAACTGAATTCACACAAACAGAAAATGATGAACAATAATCATCTTAGACTTTTACAGTTACAACAGTTACTCAAAATGCCCACCATCGACATCGATACACTTCTGAGTACATTGAACTACTGATTGAGCAACGTTTGCGAAAGTGTCCTCAGCGATTGCAGCACATGTCGTTTCAACTTCTTCCCGAAGTGCTGTCAGTGTAGCTGATTTTCTACGGTATACAACATCCTTAAGAGTTCCCCATAGGTAGAAGTACAACGGAGTTAGATCCGGAGAACGCGGTGGAAACTCAATCGAACCTCTTCGTCTTATCCAGTGTCTTGGACGATTGTCATCAGGATATGCACGTACATCTCGGCGGTAATATGGTGGTGCACCATCCTGTTGGAAGTAACATTCCTCATTTCCATAGAGTGTATGAATGGCGGGTAAGACTGAATTATTACTCGCGTTGGCGGTTCTGTTCTGTACATAGATCTCCATTGCCTTTCAACTTCAACAACATTCTCAGTTTTCCAATACCACTTCAATATTTCTTTCCGCTGTTCAAACAAAAATCTTGGTTCCATTTTGTTGTAGCAACGCTAGCATAACGTAATGTGAGTCACATCTATTTACAGAACATCATACGATAATCTTGGCTGCATTTGTTCATTGTTGTTTTACCTGTCACGTAGCAATGCTATCATAATGTATGTGAGTCACCTCTATTTACAGAACATTATACTATACATTACTGTTGTTTTTCCGTCCAACTTTGAAATATATTAAATAGATAGATACTGTGAAAGTGTGTATACATTTTTTGGCACCCTCGGTATGTCACCGTAGAAACAGCAGCACGTGATTAATTAGCGCAAACTGCTTATGCCTTGCCTTGTGCATACAACCGCTGAATCAGGCGAGTTGCATCTTGGGAGTTGTAGTGCATCAGTTTGCAACTTCAAATTTTTCAATTTCATTAAGTCTGCAAAAATGAAATTAAAGTCACAAGTATTGTTTTTTTTTATTGTATATGTTATTTATTACTTAACCCGTCCTCAAATTGAGATTGTTAATGTGGAACTACTTTCTTTCCATGCATTGCTACTACGTTGTACTTGGCAGCAGCATGCTAGTGACGTCACGGGATCACTCTAAGGGCGAATAGAGAATATTTTTAATATAGGGTAAACTCGATGACATGGATCATCTTCGAGTAGAATACTCACCCATACAACAGCTAATAACGTATATCGCATGCATTACGACACAAAATGTTTCCATTGGTATTAATAACTTGTCACCATCTTTTAATTTGTAAGTTTAAACGTTCTTATGATTTCTATGAATACAAGTTAATACATCAACAGCAGGGAGTTGGGGTGTTCATTGTTAGCACGGGGAATGTTTATTTTAGCTATAATAATTATAGCATGATTATTGCCAAATGAAAAGCTTCCTACGGCTTTCTGTGAGCAGCCACGTGCATATTTACACAACAAAAAGACCTTGGAGATAACTGGCATAAAGAATTTCATTGGAGCACTTAAAAACAAAACATGGCTAATTTTTTAATTATATCTTCACTTTGATCAAACACTTGCCAAAGCACTTAGCTAAGTTAATCGCCATTTCACCATCATTCAACCTTTTTGTAATCTTCACCTTCGTTTCTATATCCAAAACTTTTGAGTTTTCTTTTATCTGACAGCGAAGACACGTGGGTCAAAATTCCACAACAACAGAAAGGGTAATGCTGCATGCTTCGCGAATTTGTCTTGAACAACATACCTTGTTAATGCCAGAATATTGAAACGCACACATATCAAATTTTAGCAGGGGGTTCGCCGTAAATTACAGAAAAAAAATTATGAGCCGAAAGAATGCCGATTAATCGTTTGGGACCTATTGACGTATTGCAATAACACGAACATTGATATGTAAACCAAGAAAGAACGAAAGAGAGATGAGAAAAAAGAAGGCCCATACATCAACTCAAATCTGTTGCAAACTTGGCTGAAATTCCAATAAGCTAATAAGCTACACGGCATTAAAATATGAGCGACTCAGCAGTCTAAAAGTAGCGTTTGTCATCAGTAATCCGGAGGTCCTGGGTTCGATTCCAGGTCAAGCTGTAGTGCTTACTTTTTTTTCCGGGGTTTTTCCTTACCTTGAAGGTGGATGCCAGATAGTTTTAGGCACCAAGGGCTCCGAGCCCATTTCCGCCATCATTAATTAATTTCATTCCATTCATAGTTACAGATCTACAATCTAAAGACGTCGCAAGAACACCAATGCAATCAAAGCTACAACAAACAACACTTTATTTAAAAGAATTAGAATGCTTCATAATTAACATTTATTATAACAAATGCAGGCTACATTTTTTTTCATTAAACGCAATTCCTATATACGGCAGTATTGTGTATGTCTCGCATAAAAGAAATGACTAGCTATACTCATGAAATGGTGAGTCACTCTGCCTTTCCCAGCAGTAGCCGTTGTCAGATTACAATACGAGTCACAAGACCTGTGTGTGAATCATGGCATGGTTCAGAGTTTCGCGGAATGCACGCTTCTTCAGGTGTTCTGTCAGCGTTGCTAAGCATAGAGGAACAAGTAAAACGAGTGGTGAGACTGTTTAGAACGTTTCGATCGAATATACGAGAACTACACGTAGAAAACTGACAAGAGTGGTCGAGGTCGTTAAGGTGCTGATTCGTGAGCGGGAGGTCTGAGGTTCGACTCCCGCCAGCACTTTCCTTCCTGACTGAGGTTTTTTGCGAGTTTTCCTCAGTCCTCATAAATGTCAAATGCCGGGAAGGTGTCGTAAACTTAGGCCTGGAACGTTTCCTTCCTTAAAAGAAAAAAAAATCCCAATATATGATTTCATCTGATGTATCACCAGTGCTCACCTCCTGTGGTACCTCAATAAAAAAACGGCCGTTAAACACCAATAAAAAATAAAAAGTAGAAATAGCTGTACATATCCGCATGTCCTTCTGTTACTTCATCCAATCATTGATTTTGTCATCATTCCTGTAATATTCTTAAGTATGTACACGCTATGCCTAGATTATCTGCTATTCAAACCGCCACGGGTGGCAGAGGTCGTTAAAGCGCGGACTCGTGAGCGGGAGGTCTGGGGTTTGAATCCCACCAGGACCGCCTTTCCTGACTGAGGTATTTTCCAGGTTTTCCTCAGTCCTCATAAATGGCAAATGCCGAAAAGATACCCTAAACTTATGCTCGAACGATTCCTTCCTTAAAAAAAAATATCCCTTCCCAATATATAATTTCATTTCATGTATCATCAGTAGCCACCGCCTGTGACGCCTCTGTAGTAAAAACGGGCGTTAATACCATTCAAAAAAAAAAAAAATCTGCTATTCTAGATGTGAAAACCTTTTAACGCGTTTTTGTGATCACCGATATAGGTATATTCTATATTTACGTTGTCAAAAGGTTTTAAATCCAATTTATGACAGTGTATTACTTTCTTTTACGTTTATTTTATTAACATTTATAGATTTGATTTGGTTTATTTACGGACGCTCTTTAATATCTCAGGTCATCAGCGTTCCATTCAAATCAGGGAGTGAAACGGTCGACAAATTTTGCTCAGAAGCCTCTTCTTTCAGGTTTGAGGTTCTTTTACGTGCCGTAAAAGTAGGACACGAGACCTATGGTTTTACTTCCCTTCCGAAGGAAGCCATACACCCGAAAAAATCCATCAACCCTGCTGGCATTGAATCTTGGGTTTAGGAGTCAAGTATGGTTACCACTACACCACCAGGACCGACAACTTTTACAGACTTTGTAAGCAGACATTATCATCAGCGAAGCCCCCAATTCTTCCAGTTCCTCTAATGCTCGCTGTATGCCTGTTCGTTTTTCCTATACTGTATTTTTTATTATTTCAGAAAACAATCAAAGTAGTACCCTGAATTGGGAAATTGGCGATCAATTTTTGATCTACTGGTCTTTTGTTTATATAAAATTCTCTGTTATTAAATAACATTTGTTGCTGATAACATTGTAAAAGTTTCTATCAATAAATTGATTCAAAGCTCACAAATTATCATTAAATCTAGATAAATCAAGCATAATGAAATTCATAACACATAACCCATCCGATTCCACATCAAATAAGTGCTATTAATCATATACTAGACAAACACGAAGATATCAAATTTCTAAGTTTTCAAAGTTAACAATTACTTAAATTAAAAATCACATATAGAGCATATTCAGCAACCTATGTGATTTGCTCATTGTATCACATTAGTTCTGAAGTTACTCTCAAACACCACATTATGCATACTTTTTTTTTATCGATTATGACATATAGTTAAAATTATGGAGAAATTCAGTTGAAACCAAACCTGTTTTTTTACATTACAAAAGAAGGTAATGTGAATAATATATGGTACGAATACAGAATCATGTAGATTTATTTCGAAAATTAAACATTTTTACACTTCCTTCGCCCCCTTTTAACGGCGTTTAACTTCCAATTAACTCTGAGGCATCACAGGTGAAGGACACTAATAATACATGAGATGAAATGATTAACCGGGATTTTATATTGGTTTTTTATAATAGGAAGGAAGCATTCCAGGCCTAAGTTTAGGGTACCTCCCCAGCATTTGACATTGAGGACTGAGGAAAACCTGGAAAAAACCTCAGTCAGGGAGGGCAGTCCAGGTGAGAATGGAATCCCTGATCTCCCGCTCACGAGTCCCCGCCTTAACGACCTCGACCACCCATGGCGGTCTAACACTTCCTGGTAACTTAATCCTTTCTCTTGTGAACTTTCACATTAAAAACCAACACAATTTAATTAAAAATATGCAATACATAACACAACTCTACACAGCGTTGTAATCTACATAGGTTCGTTGTCAATTTATCACTATTAAAAAGGAGTTTATTATGAATGCATCAGAATAAACAATTGCGATAGTAATAATCATGTGTGTAATGGTTTTAAATAACGGGGAATTGATAATATGGAGAGGGAAATTGTGGTTCACTGGTTATGATTGATTGCTTGATGGTGATAACATAATTGTAGTAGAGGTGACGTCGATCACTTCTTTTCCCAATGATGATCGTTGTTCGCCTCGGATTAGCTCTGGAGAGCGCTGGAATTTTGTGATCTTTCGATAAGAGGGAAAGGAATCAGGAAGAAGATCCGTGCATTTTACTAAAGCACGATTTATTAATGTTCATATCTTCTTCACAGCTGTGGGTCGCCGTTAAGCTGGGGAATATAAAATGTCTCTTATGCCACTTTGTGTAGTCTAACTGAATTATTCACAATACAATTCCTCTGACTTCGCTCACGATATATTCACTTCTCGGAATTATTCAAGAGTATTGTTTCTATTCTCCTACTGCTAACACAAGCGCATATTTAGTTATTGTCACTGCTGCTAAACTATTCATATATAAAATTCTCGCGGATCTTAAAGTATACGCTGACTTATAAACTGTCGATTCTGAATTCAGACTGCAAACTACTATACAGGACTATGTTGTGAACTACAAAATGGAACTATGACTCGTCGATTCTGAACTATCTATTGACTATTAACTAACTCGGGGCTTCAAAATTACATGAACATTATGAACATTAAGGTCGACCTTTCAAAGTATGACTTGGCAATAATTTAGAACTTCCTCCTTTCTTTACGGCTTTCTATTGGCTGTTGCGCTTACATAACAATATTTCTGATTTTTCTGATTTGGATACCGTCGTACTTATTTGTCTGTTCGTGTTTTGCTATACGCCGTTACTTTGTCCTTGTTGCACGTTATTCGCCTCTATACGCCCGTGCTTTAGTTGCATAGGAAATGTTTATGATACGGCCTTTTACCTAATTTAACAAAACTAAATCTTCCTGTCCGCACACAAAGAATATCTCCGACTCTGCCTCTTCCTAATGATTCTCAAAAGATAACGCACTGATTCATCTAGCTTCAATCTATCTTTGTTACACACAAAGAAATATAGGTTCTTATGGCCCTTTTGTTAAGCCAAATATAACAATTCTTTTTTACTTCATTCTTGCGAGGGAGTAATATTGTCCTATCAACAAATTTTCAAATATAAATTAAATATGTAAAGTATTTTAAGCACAATTAAATATGAAACACACAAATTTGATTATAATAACACATAATTTAGGGATAGTTGAAGCTATTAAATCACAATGATCTCCCTACTACTATGAAATTATGGATAATAGTAGAAGAAGTAAACCCGATCTTACCAATATCTACACAATAAGATCTATTATTTGGTGCGTTTACATATAAAGGCTACAGGGGACAAACAATCCAATTCCACTTTGGTGAAATTTAGTACCCATTTTTTCTTTTTTTATTTACGAACGCTCTTTAACATTTTAGGTCTTCAAAGTCCTATTCAATCCAGGGCATGAAACGCCGACAAATTTTGCACAGAGGCCTCTTCTTCCAGGCTTAAGGTTCTTTTCGCGCCATAAATGTACGGACCCACGGCTTTACTTCCCATCCGAAGGAAACTCTTAGGATTTTTACACCCGAAAAAATTCATCGGTCCTGTCCGGGATCGAACCCGCGACGAGTTTAGAAGGCAAGTATGGTTACCACTACACCACCAGGACCGATTTTGGTGCCATTGGATTGTAGGTACGTAGTGCTATACTTCAACACATTCGTACACAGAAAAAGCAACATGTAGTTTATAAAAATCAAAATAAAAAATTATACCATTATTCACCTGATTCATCCGAGACTAGGTCTGAAGTTTCCGGCCTCGCCGTTGAGGATTATCGCCTTGACAAAATCTTTACAGCTGTTATACCATATCTGCAGCTGTAACTTCCGCTCCGTTGTGTTCAGTTGTTCAGATAAAGTTGCATAAAGAAGTGGCTGCAGTCATCCCTACTCGGTTTGCTTATTTATGTACCGAAATAAACATATCTCTTGTAGCTTCGGCGCAGTATTTTCGGTTTGCAACAGTGTTTTGTTCCTCTAGTTTACTGTTATTCATTTCTGGCATCTTCTTCTTTCTACTATTTCCTTCTCATAATATGTGCATTATTATAATATTTTATTTATTTATTTATGCTTGTTTTCTATATATTGAGATATTTTCACTGCATTAATCCTCTACAATGCCACTTTTATCACATCTAGGGTTTCAAATATATTCTTGATTTTATCTGACGCTCTTTTTCTCCTTTACAGTTTTCCCTACTGGTATTACTAGCATTGCAGTGCAATCAAAATTATTCTAACATTTTCTACCCTCTTGTTTCGCACACTGGATGTGATCGTCCTATGCATTTATCGGCTTCATTCATCAAATTAGAAATTCCTCCTAAATTTTTTTAAAAGCTTGATAAATAATACATAAAAGTATTTTTAGCATCAAGTTTAGAAATTGTGGGAGCATAATGTATGTAATATTTTTTAACAGTGTTTAACGCCCGTTCTTACTACTGAGACACCACAGGCGGTGAATATTGGTGATACATGGGACGAAATGATAAATTGGGAAAGGATTTTTTTTAGGAAGGAAACGTTCCAGGCCTAAATTTAGGGTACATCCCCGGCATTTGCCATTTATGAAGACTGAGAAACCTGGGAAAAAACTCAGTAAGGGAGGACGGTGCTGTCCGGTTTTGAACCCCAGACCTCCCGCTCACGAATCCGCGCCTTAACGACCTCGGCCACCCGTGGCGGTATATGTAATATACTGTTACATTTCATAGTTTTAAATCATTCCACCAACCTCTCTCTTTCTCTTTTAACTTGCTTAGACATTAATACTTCAAATCCTTTATGATACTCGTTTTAGGTGTTCCAGAATATTGCAGAGCAGACCCATCGTTAGTGAGATATCCTTTCAAAACAATCCCAACTTATTCTTCAGTCCTAGTACTTTATTTACTGTTATAATATCCCACTTTCTTTATAATTCTAAAATTCCAACAACCAATTCAGATTTTGTGTTAGTCCAAAGTTATAAACTTATGATCAGTCAGGTTATCTTAGATGCGTTGTTTTCAATCTGTATTTGATTGGCGCTCAGCATCCTTGAGTAGTGTAAGGACTGCCCCTTTTCTGCTCCCATGTTTGTAGGGAGTAAAGTTATTCGATTCCTCTCTTGACTGTCTTTTAGAGCGAGCTAAGATCACGCACTGCAAATCTCCTCCGTTCGCATCCGGAAATGGGATTGAACATGGCAGAGATTTAGAAGAAGAAATTATTCTTTTTTTCCTCCAAGTATAACAAAATTTGTTCACTTCAGCGACAAGGATTGCTGCTAATAAGGAGATTTAAAAAGTACGTAGATTATATGAATGTTAGCTCAGAATGTGGTGTCAAAACATGTATAATTGTAATGTAATTCAAATTAAAGTTGATCTTTAAATATAGAGAATAAGGTAAACTCATAAAAAATAATTCTTTCCTTACTTAGTTATTGGCCAATGCATCATAAAAACGGAAAACAGTATACCAATATACCGTGCGTGTGTGTGTAAACCCTGAAAAGAAACTACTGGTGGAACAATTAATGCTTTTATAGCTGTAATAGCACTGTAAAATTCAGAATACGGGATAATGTTTATTTCCATTTTACACAGAATTTTAAAAATTAGGAACACTATTGCTCTTTTTGTTTAAACGATTTTAGCAGAAAATGCAGAAATACGGATACCGTTACATGACATGACTGTCTACTTTACAATGCATTTTCCTGGCAATCAAGTGGTAGCTATTAAACATTAACATAGCCTTGAGAGACTGTTAAACCCAGAAACTCTTGGAAATATATAAGAACAGAAACACTGGAAGTTAAATTTTTGATTTTGGAGGAGAGTAAAATGCAAGAAGGTAAATACTCAACAACAATTTTCATGTAATTGCATCATATCGAATGTGTATATAATAAGTAAAAGAATAAGTTAAATTAAATAGGATGGTACAAGATCTGAAAGTAGAAAAAACAAATTATGTAATATAGTAAAATGTGTGAATATACAGGTGCCTAAAGAATCAGAATAAGTGTTGATAAAAGATGGGGTCTCCTCCTCCTCCTGTAGAATCGAAGAAGGTGGATATATATATTTAAATGAAAAATAAATGTACGATGTAACTAAAATAACAACAGCTAAACAAACAGAAAAAGGGTAATACAATTACCTACACACAGAATACATATTGTATATAGATCTCGGAAATGGATGGATGGATGGATGGATGGATGGGTGAGTGGACAGATAGATGGATGGATGGATGGATGGATGGATGGATGGATCGATGGATGGATGGATGGATGGATGGATGGATGGATGGATGGATGGATGGATGGATGGATGGATGGATGGATGGATGGATGGATGGATGGATGGATGGATGGATGGATGGATAGATAGATAGATAGATAGATAGATAGATAGATAGATAGATAGATAGATAGATAGATAGATAGATAGATAGATGGATAGATGGATGGATAGATGGATGGATGGATGGATGGATGGATGGATGGATGGATGGATGGATGGATGGATGGATGGATAGATGGATGGATAGCTAGATGGATAGCTAGATGGATGGATGGATGGATGGATGGATGGATGGATGGATGGATGGATGGATGGATGGATGGATGGATGGATGGATGGATGGATGGATGGATGGATGGATGGATGGATGGATGGATGGATGGATAGATAGATAGATAGATAGATAGATAGATAGATAGATAGATAGATAGATAGATAGATAGATAGATAGATAGATAGATAGATAGATAGATAGACAGGGTTGGTGTTTTATCCGGAAACATAAAGAGACCCTGTCTATGTCTGCGCAGTCACTGCCTATAGATCCTAGCCATCGTGTCGCTCTCATTTCATTCCTTCCTCCCGGAGGGGCTAGGCACAAACGGCCAGCCGTTAAGTAAGGCTAAAGAGGCCGAAGTGACTCAAATGCCTCCTCCGGTTCCTAACAATAAAAAAAAAAATCAGCGGAGCGCAGACGAAGCCGTGCAAGGATCATCTCAAGATGTTGTCTTTGTACCTGAAATGCTTAAAGTGGCTCAAGAGAGCTACATGATCTTGACTAAAAATAAGGCTGAGGCGTCAGATCACGAGTTAGGCAATGCAACATTCTTGAAGAAAACTTTCAAATAATTAAGCCAGAATCTTGCTGTGCTGTATGTTGGAGGAACACATTCAGAGAATTTAACATTTTTAAATATATCGCACAACTTGAAAAGGAAGTCATTCCTTAAAGACGCAAACAATTCCTGTTATTTTTTATTACTACTGTAAAAAATATGAAAGCCAAATGAAGTGTTGTTTCTATTGTGAAAGTCATTCATGCACTTGTTTGTATAAAAAGTCACAAAGGTTTATTTGTTTTTCCACCGCGGGTTTCATTCACGAATGTTTCATTTTCAAATTTGAAAAACTAAAACTTATATTATACATAAGTGATGTTTCGTTATTATGAAAAAAACTTTACACATGAGGTCATGTACATTATGCCTATCTTACTATAAGTCGGTCCTGTGGTGTAGTGGTTACCATACTTGCCTCCTAAACCCAAGATCGCGGGTTCGAACCCGGCCAGGACCGATGGATTTTTTCGGGCGTAAAAATCCTAAGTATGGCTTCCTTCGGAAGGGAAGTAAAGCCGTGGGTCCCGTGTCGTACATTTACGGCACGAAAAAGAACCTCAAGCCTGAAAGAAAGATCTCTGAGCAAAATTTGTCGGCCGTTTCACGCCCTGAGTTGAATGGGACGCTGATGACCTGAGCTGTTTAAGAGCTCCATAAATAAATCAATCAATATATCTTACTGTAACATTATTTATTTGCATTTACAACAACAGAAGCTGGTAAATTAAATTATTATTCCATTTTGAAAATACCATCAAATAGTTTTTGTAACGTTTGGAAACCCTCTACTCTAAGAATTCTCAGTCGGACGGAAGATATTGGATAAGCACAACACCACAATTTAGTCCTCGAGTTCTTAAAAGGATGTGGACAGCTGGAGAGAAAGCTTGAAACACTTGACACTTTGAAAAGGCTACTTTAAATATATGCAGAAGTTAGTCATGATAGGATAAATTGGGAGATAAGTGCTGAAAAAACGCAAACAGCTGCAGAACTTCTGCGTTAAGGGAATCATTTTCTTGCGTTTTATCAGCGATTTGCAAAGATCGCTATCGAACGGTACATCACACCCAACTAGTTAACGTATATCGTTCCTACTGCAAAATTATAGCACGAGCTGGCAACATAGAACTCCACTGCAAGTAATCACGTGGTAGTGTAATTAGTTTAGCCCTAATTATTTGCTAATTAAGAGTGACCCAGATGCCTGGCAACTTCTGCTGGCGTGTTTAGTACTTTCGATGGGAGAATTTAACACACGGTTTCACACAGCGCTAAACTACGGTTAAAGTGAAGTTACGACATAATACGAAATGCTATTACCAGCTTTATCGTACCAAACATTGCACGATACAGCTGCCAACTCTTGTCCTCTTTTAAAAAATGAATGACCTCCACGGGTGGCCGAGGTCATTAAGAAGCGGACTCGTGAGCGAAGGTCTGGGGTTCGAATTCCGCTAGGACCGTTCTCCCTGACTGAAGTTTTTCCATGTTTTCCTCAGTCCTCATAAATGACAAATGCCAGGGAGGTACCCTAAACTTAGGCCTGGAACGCTTTCTTTAAAATAAAAAAAAAAAATTATCATTTCATCTCATATTAAATCGGTCCTGGTAGTGTAGTGGTTACCATACTTGCCTTCTAAACCAAAGGTCGCGGGTTCGATCCCGGCCAGGACCGATGGATTTTTCGGGCGTAAAAATCTAAATTATGGCTTCCTTCGGAAGGGAAGTAAAGCCGTAGATCCCGTGTCGTACATTTACGGCACGAAAAAGTACCTCCAGCCTGAAAAAGAGGCCTTTGAGCAAAATTTGTCGGCCGTTTCACGCCCTGAATAGAATGGGACGCTGATGAACCTTAGATGTTAAAGAGCGTCCGTAAATAAACCAAAAAAGAGCTCATATTACCATAAGTATCCATGGCCTGTGGTGCCTCAATAGTAAAAATGGGCGTTAAACGCTATTCAACAACAATTCTTAAAAAATGTGGGATCTTCAGCTATTATCATTTGACTTTTCTTCTTTAAAATGTAATAATTTCATTTCGCATACTTCCTCAAATTATATATTCTATTACCATTCATGAATTGCAACATATTAAGAAAAGTCCTACAGTGTTACAGGAAGTTGAGTATAATAAAACGGATATGACATTTCTTTGTATTGGGAATGCCAGTGTATCCTACACATCATCTTTCGGTTTTTACATTACTTTGATAGTGTTTTCCCACCCATCCCCCTCTGTTCAACATTCATCTTCAAATACAGCTCTCTCACCATGCATTTAATTCCTCGCAACCCCAAGTGTCTTGCGATATCCATTTCAATATCTGTCAGATATCCCTTGGCATTGAATTGTTTAACACTGCCGTAACGCTCCAGTTCCTTGTTTTTGGAAGAATAGGTTAAAACGGCACATTTTTTTTAAGTAAATCGGTTGCTTCTCGAAGTACTGCAGCATTGCTTATAAAACTAATAATGAAATAAGTGGAGAAAGGATCGGTAGAATGCATTGATACTAATCCTTGCCCACAGCAGACGGGAAGTAAAGTGAATATGTGTAGTTGGTAAGTTATTATTATTATTGTTATAGTTACTTTTATAATAGTTATATTAGTGGCAGCACTGGTACTAATATTTGTAGCAATAAAAATAGGACTGTGATAATAGCAGCTGAGAAGAAATGGTAGTTGTAGAAATAATAAATGAATGAATGAATAGTGTTTAACGCCCGTTTTTGCTATACAGGCACCACAGGCGATGAACACTGATGATACATGAGATGAAATGATAAATTGGGAAAGGATTAATTCTTAAGGAAGGAAACGTTCCAGGCCTAAGTTTAGGGTACCTCCCGGCATTTGTCATTTATGAGGACTGAGTAAAACCTGGAGAAAACCTTAGTCAGGGAGGACGGTCCTGGCGGGATTCGAACTCCAGACCTCTCGCTCACGAGTCCGTGCCTTAACGACCTCGGCCACCCGTGACGGTGTAGAGATAATAGTAACATAGTAACAATAACAGTAGTTCTGATAGTAGTAACAGCGAAATATGGTACATACACCTTACTGTGCTTGGGAACCAAATCATGCCTTCATTCACAAACGGCAGCGGCGAAAACCATACCTAAAAAATGGTTAGGCCGGAACCTACCCTGGCATATCCTTTCAGGTACCCATACATAAGTTCTTGCTTATAAATAGGTGCTTTTTTCTCAATTTTCGCAACTTTTTTTAAATGCATTGTCAATGTAGTCAGCATTGAATAAAAATTCAGGAAGAGTAACATTTTTTAAGGGAAATTCAAGAAAAAAGTGCTAATTCATAGAAGTACATATCACATGAATACAAAATAACGATAAGCTAATATTACATAGAAATACATGGCATTTTGACATCAATATAACAAAACGAAGCTTTGTTGATCCACCTTTCCCCTTGTTTTTAGAATGATCCAGCGGAGAAAAAAAAGTTATGTGCCGCAGCATATTCAGATACCTTGCTTGTGTGCTGGTGACGGCCCGGCAGAACGCGGGTGTATACTGGGAGAAGGCAGTACTGCATACTCAGGTAGCAGTTTGCAGCTACTTTAAGGGAGACTGTGTTAGCGAGTGGGTGTGGGTCCGTATGTTATTTGGTGCTTTCATTGTGTGTAAATCCTGTGCTAATTGCTTTTCTTAATTAATTCATTGCATAGACATGCAAAAGGTCGGATTTTATGTACGATGCATATGTGAAAACGGATTCTTGGAAAGAAGTGGTAAGACGATTTTCAAGAACATGTAATGGCAAACGTGTTCCAGGTTTAGAAACTGTTTACCAACTTGTTAGATATTACCGAATACAGACACAAGAAACGGTTTCCCAGCCACCATGTTATTACGGAATAAAAGTTAGATGAAACACAGGAATTTATTACAAATGTTAGCAATGTATTGCCTCTGAAGGGCAATATTTTAACAGTTCTTGTAACACAGGTTAGTGTTTATTATAATCAGTTTTAAATATGACGTCAATTTAAAATTTTAGTAAAAATATAGATTGTAATATAAAATTACCAACTTTACGGACGGACATTTTATCTCCCTTTTTTCTGGTTGCGGCGTCTGTACTTCCCAATAAGCAGCCGCGCTCAGACGGCCCGTAATAAAAATAACCTCTGTGTGTGTATACTAGAAATTAAAAAAATGTTATTTATGAAATTAGAAAGTTTACGTTACAACACGTGCACAGAGTGAGGAGATTTACATTCTTGTCTTCCATAAAGTAGTTCAACATAATACGATTTTATTACGAGAAAATCATGGTAGATCAGAACGCTTGTAAGCAATATTGAACGAATTCGCGAAGAGATAGCCTGTAGTCTGACATTAGCGGAATTTAGTGCAAAATATCGAGATGAATTGATCACCCGGTATATGATTATTGTATTAAAGATTAATATGTGTTTAATTTGTTTGAAAACTTAACTCACACTCAAGATTACCTAAGTAGAATAAAATTTCTGACACCTCGTTATGAACTAACAAATTCAAAAATATTGTGGCCATGATGCACACATGCGCGCCGTGTCAACGCCTTATACTAACCGCAATGCAACCAGTCTATCGTATAGAAGCGAGGCTACAATACTTTAATTACATATAATATTCTGGGTGGTTTATGGCAGAAGCTGCCTTCTCATTGAAAGCAAAAGCGCTACAAGTAAAACATTTCTGTTAGAGAGCAATACGGAAGTTGATATAATCAGAACACTAAGTATAGATGCCCTACTAAGGAACACACAAAGATTTTTTATAGAAGTCGCAATAAAAATTTAAGAGTTCAATTTTATCTCCGGTGAATTTGCTATAAAGTCATTTCATGCGTGTAATAAAAGTACACAATGCACAGAAAGCGATATCTAAATGAATGAATTGGGATTGATAATAAACGCGCAAGAGGTGAACGAAATAAAGCCCAGATAATGCTTGGGATAGGTGTCATTAAAGCGGAGAATGTTTCACCAAAAACATTTCAAACTGACAGGCGTAAAACTGATATGGCTTTTGAAAGCGCTTGAGAGGGGGGGGGGGGCGAGTGAGAGAATATTACAATATACACACTGAATTTCAACTTCCCCCCCCCAGAGGGATTAAGAATTGAAAAATTAAAAATTAATTAATTAATTAATTAATTGTCCTCATAGAAGATTCTTCGCGTGAATTTATTGTATATGATAAAGCTTTTCAGCAGAATGATAAATGTTAACATTAAATGTGCATCCATATCTTACCGGTATTAGATTAGCTCATTACAACCTTGTCGGTCCTGGTGGTGTAGTGGTTACCATACTTGGCTCCTATACTCAAGATCGCGAGTTCGAAACCGGCCAGGACCGATGGATTTTTTCGGGCGTAAAAATCCTAAGTATGGCCTC
This sequence comes from Metallyticus violacea, assembly GCA_030762175.1. Taxonomy (NCBI): domain Eukaryota; kingdom Metazoa; phylum Arthropoda; class Insecta; order Mantodea; family Metallyticidae; genus Metallyticus; species Metallyticus violacea. Next base: position 67,018,306 of record CM060839.1, on the reverse strand, counting down.
CTTCGGAAGAGAAGTAAAGCTGTGGGTCCCGTGTAGTACATTTGCGACACGAAAAATAACCTCAAGCCTGAAAGAGAGGCCTCTGAGCAAAATTTATCGGCCGTTTCATGCCCTGAGTTGAATGAGACGCTGATGACCTGAGATGTTAAAGAGCTTCCATAAATAAATCAATCAATTATTACAACCTTCATCTAAAATGCCATGAACTACCGGTACGAATTTCCCCTAGTATTATTTTTATTTAATTTATTTATTTATTTTGCCTTTTAAACACTAAACCGGAGAATTTCTGATATAAAAAATATATCCGCATTTTTTTAAATTATTTTTCCCCTTCCAGCACTAGTTATCTACAATTGCTTGCTAACTTAATTCCATCAAAACTTTGCAGCAGTGATATAAAGACGTTCCTCTATGCCTAGCTTTACAGTTAAAGTCATAAGATGGTGAACAATGATCAGCTAATGACACGAGATGAAATTATATATAGGGAAAGGAATTTTTTTAGCAAACTAGCGTTCCAGATCTAAGTTTACAATCTGCCAATGATTAGGACAGAAAAAAAAAGAAAGAAAGAAAGAAAGAAAGAAAGAAAGAAAGAAAGAAAGAAAGAAAGAAAGAAATAAAAGTTGGACAAGGAGCGCGATTCTGGTGGTAATCGAACCTCAGACGTCCACGAATCCGTGCCTTAGCGACTTCGTCTTCCGTGTCGGTGATGAAAGTTCGACCAAACTTTTATCCCACCCCTCCATCGTGTTGAACGTTGTATTTGTTGCCAGGGTTGGGTGACAAAAGTAAATAATCAGCCTTTATTCGAGCCCAAACCCCTCTCCATCGTAAATGTGCGTTGATCCGCGTTTTCAATAGCATCCAGCCTTCGTAAAACTCAGCGCAGGCGCCGGCAAACCCTGTCAAAGGAAATGAAACACTATATACACGCCGCCGGAGAATATGGTCGCTTGTTCTGCAATACTTGAGGATTTTCTTGTTCAGTGAGGCGAGTTTTCTCCTCCCACCTACCTCTTCTATCGAAATGACCCGTGACTTGCCTACCCGTGAGCGGTTTCTCGGAGGTCTTGAAATATCCCACGTAGAATGAGGTGCGATAAAACCTCCTAAGGCAAGCTCGCGGCAGCACAGCTTCTTAACAAGTCAGTCAATGTCTGTGATAAACAGAAAAGAGATTTTAAAAGCAATAGACCATTTTTATTATTATCGATAATATTAGTAAAAGTAAAGATACTACATAAAGAGAAAGGTAATACGGAGGATATGAACTCATACAGTGGAGTAGCACTTGAAAACACAACCTAGAAAATTTTCATGAAGATAATTACAAATAAATTGACACACCTCACACGACAGCCCATACCCGAAAACCAGTTTAGGTTCGGAAAAAGAAAATCAACGTTACAAGCAGTAATGTAGTACTACTTCAAGAAATAGAAGAAGCTCTTAGTATACCTAAAGCAATATCTACACGATATTACAAATTACGGAAAAACTTTTGACTGCATAAACAAAGGAAGGCTATTCCCAAAGCTGAAAAACATGACTGGTGAAGAACGCAACATAACAGGAATAATGCAAGACATCATGAGGTGCAATACGTTGAAGATAACCGATACGTGTCGACAGCAGAAGACATAACCCAGATGTCATGCTAGGTGACCCTATAAGCCCATTGCTCTTCAACATAATGACAGATATCAGGGAGAAACTGAAAGGAGCTATCGTCCCAGACCAGTATACACAAAGAGGAACTGCAGGAGAACATATAACTTATTTTATCATAACAAATGGTATATAGCAGAGGAGGAAAAATAACGAGGACAGACATCCTAAAGATTCAACATGAACTACTGAAAATAATTAATTAATTTAAGTATCTAGACATTACATGACATGATCATTCAGCACCCACATACAGGAGAGAACTTCAGGAGCTTTCAGAGCAATGTGCACCATCAAAAACGTCGAATCACTGAAGCTAGAAACAGCGATGAGACTGTTCGAAACGACAATCGCGCCAATCGCTAATTATGGAATTGAACTGATCTGGGACAAATTAAAAACCGGCGAGATGGAAAAAAATTGAATACTTTAAAGTAAGAGATATAAAGAGGGTCAAGCAAGTATGTAACAGACTGGCGTAGGTACTCGCAAGAGAAACCTTCCTCCTGGAGGATATAAGGACAAGACACCGCTACCAAACACAGAAGCAGTAACAAGAAAGAAACAGGAGAACAATGAGATAGACATCGAATTCTTCGGAACGGATGCCATGATAAACAGAAAATGGACGAACCGCAACAAAACGCAGAGGCATACAATCCTAGGAAGCGCGATTCACGGCTTCCACTGTATAATGTGTACAAATAAGAAATACCATCAAGATCATGAACAATGTGTTTGCAAATAATGTGAAAAGGTGTAAACAATACCATTTCAACAAGTACAAAATAGAACATTGAGCTTATGGAAGCGAACAAATAGATACAAGGTGAGGTCCATAAGTTACCGGCCTAACCATTTTCTAGGTATGATAAAGACAAAAACTTTATTTCACTTTGCGATATAGTAACTCTTTATTGCAATACATTTTTCACATCTTTCAATTAACATTTTAACCCCCCCCCCCCAAAAGTCAGAGGTCTTGTCTGCAAAATGGGCAAATAGCATCCATCACTCTTCGTCAGACTTAAGTTTCCTCCCTTGAAGGTCCTTCTTGCGTTTTGAGAAGAGAAAATAGTCATCACTGCGAGCTAGATTTGGACTGTAGGGTGGATGGTCCCTCTCCTTGAAGCCACATTTCCTCACAGCTATTGCAACAAGAGCTGTGTGCACAGGCGCGTTGTCGTGAAGAAGGCGCACACCATCACTCAGCTTTCCTGGTCTTTTCTCTTTGATGGAAGCACGTAGTATGTGCAGTAGGCCAGCATAGTACTCCTCATTTACTGTGGTGTTCCTCTCCTTGAAGTCAATGAAGAGTATTCCTTCACGGTGCCAAAATATTATGGCCATGATCTTCTTGGTTGACTGAGTGACCTTGGCCTTTAGAGACGGTGCTTCGCCAGGTTTACACCACTCCATTGATTCTCTTTTAGACAAGAGATATGGTAGAGGATCATAGTTTCATCTCCTGTAACAATGGTTTGCAGAACTTTTCTCTCGTTACCACGGCAGAGTTCCAAAGAAGCCTAACAATAGATGACTAGTTGCTGCTTTTGGATGAGGAAAGAAGTCTAGGCACCCATCTTGCTCTAACCCTATTCATGTTTAAATGTTCATGAATAATTCGAAGGACTGTTGTTTTGGAAAGGCCCAACCTTTCTGCTATTTCTGTAACTTTGAGCCGCTGGTCTTCCATAATTTCTCCTTCCACAAGAGCGAGCGATGTTTTCAGGAGTGAGCACCTCCAAGGGCCGAACTGCACGCTCTTTGTCTTCAATGCTTTCTCGACCCATTCGAAAAAGTTAAGCTCATTCTTTTGCGGTAGAATATGAGGGGGATGCTTCCCCATATACATCGTCCATTCGTTGTATAATTCCATTTGGAGTAAGTCCTTCTTTTGTGAAGAACTTAATAACAGTTTTATACTGTTTAACATGTCACAATCTTCCACACAAAGCCTTCTTTATGCAACTACATCTAAACAACTGAAGGAAGTACAGCTATAATTATTTACTTAACAGACAAGGTTTTTGAAGGCGATAACTCTTATTGGCGAAGTCGGAAACTTATGGACCTACCCTCGTACTGTATGGTCATTCGAGTGCAACTTTGGTTTTTATTATTATTATTATTATTATTATTAAAGATTATTATTATTATTATTATTATTATTAAAGAATAGTAAAAGCAGCAAAACACCTTTGATTACACTATGACATTTAATGAGTTGTTTTCGAGTTTGTCAATGGTAGATAGCACTGTGAGTTCAGTTCCTGTGATGGACCTTTGGGGTTGGGGGACACCTAGTGCGAACATTTTTTAAAAAATTCAAACATCGCTCTAGCGGCCGCAGTTTCTGTTTATTCTCACCGTAACTCAGTAAATTTCTTTAAAATTGATAAAAAGTATTTTCCGAAATAGAGGGTAATTGGTTATTAGGAATAGGTGATATACCTGAAAAAGGATTGGTGGTTATAGTGAAATTTAAAACACTCTGCATTTTAAATATTTCGAAAATCAATGACAGCGCAATATTAGAAGAGGCGATTTACTGAAACCCAGAATTTTCAAATCGCTCTAGCGGCATTAGTATTTTTCTTTTTTCTAATGAAACTTTGTATACATATCATTTAAATAAAACAAAAAATATAGTTTATTAAAACCGAAAATTGGATCATTAGGAGTGGGCGTGATCCCGAAATCCAAAATGTTCTGGCAGCACTAATGTGCTTTTTTTTCCTTCCCAGAACGGAGCTTGGCATATACCATTTAAACAAAAAAAGACAATTTTTTTCTGAAAATTAGTGAATTCAGATTATTAGGAGGGGGAAGGTTACCTGAAAAAAGTGTGGGGGTTAAAGTGAAATTTAAAAATCTCTCTAAGTGCCGAATTTTTAATTTTTTTTTTAAACTCGGTATATGCCATTAAAATAAAATAAGAAAAATAGTTTCCGAAAACCAGTAAAATCGGATTATTACGAGGGGAATAAACCAAACCCAAAATTTAAAAATCGCTCTGGCGGTATGAACATTTATTTCTTCGAAACGAAACACCGAATATGTCATTTATATAAAATAAAAACAAATTTCTCGAAATCAGAGAAATCGAGCCATTATGAGTGGGGGGGGGGGGTTTTACCTGAAACCCAAAAATTAAAAATCGCTCTAGTAGCATCTGGATTTGTTTTCTCAGAACTAAACTTGGCATAAATCATTTAAACTAAATAAGAAAAATAGTTTCAGAAAATTTGTGAAATCAGATTATTAGGGTTGGGGATTTACCTGAAAAACGAGTGAGAGTTAAAGTAAAATTTAAAAATCGCTCAAGCGGCTGTTTTTTTTTTTTTTTTTTTTTTTTTTTTTTTTTTTTAAAGAACCTCTGTTTATGCCATTGAAATAAAATAAGAAAAAATATTTTCTGAAAATCATTGATTAAAAATCGTTCTAGTGGCATTAATTTTTTTTTAAACTAAACTCCCTATAGAGCATTTAAATAAAAATAAGAAAAATAGTTTCCTAAAATGGGGGAAATCTGGCGATTACGAGTTGGGGTTTAACTGAAACCCAACAATTAAAAATCGTTCTCGCAACTCTCTTTTACTTTTCTGTAACTTTTTTTTTTTTTTTTTTCAATTATTGCTTCTTTTCCACACATTTCAGCACGTTTTATAGCATCTCAGAATCGCCGCCTATCTATTTTCAATAATTCACTTTTTCCTGTTATTTCCTTTGTTTATCCCTATTTTTATAAACACTAGTCCTACCATTACATCCATCAATGAAGCAAATTACAATGTGTAAAATATCAATATTTAGTGTGTGTATTCAACATATACTCAAATATCAAATAGTGAAAACTTTCACTGAGGTTTTGCGTACCACCATAAAGGCATTTTTTTTTAAAGAAAAATTGGTTTTATAGCAGAAAGCACTATCTCTGAAACTGAATGTTTGTGGATGAACTTTTCCCATTCTGTACAATCTTCACCTTTAGGGTAAAGCCCATCTGTGGACAACTTATGAAAACATACTGCCCATATGGCTTACGTCATATCCCTTACGTCTACCACAGTCCTTTGTTTTCCCTTTGTTGTTAACCATGTACAACATTGAAATCTATGTGAATTTGAACTAAAATAAAATCACCATGTGCTTCATGCCCATTCAATTCAAACAAAAGAGCACGTTTCCACCCATACAACTGAACAGAATGGCCACCAAAACAGAATTAAACTTACCACACATTGCTACATTTACTTCACTTAGATAATGGCAAAGGAATTTCATGAGATGCCCAAGTTGACTGCTTGAATATATGTTACGTGTACCAGACTCGCCGCCATGTTTATGTCGTTTTGAAGGGAAAAGTCTGTAGTTTTTATTAGGTTATATTAAAGTAATTTTTTAGAAAATATCATTTTCCAATTTCCTTAAAATCATGGCCACGGTAGCACTGAGGACAGACGTCAGGGGACAAATGCTTCAAAGGCAAGCTGAGGTAAAATACTGCCTTTGGCCCCTTCTATAAAGAACTAGGCACAATGTGTAGATAAGGTTTCGCGTCGGTCCTGGTGTTGTAGTGGTAACTACACTTACCTCGTAAACCCAATAACGCGGGTTCAATCCCGGCCAGGATCGATAATTTTCGGGCTTCCTTCAGAAAGGAAGTACAACCTCAGCCTGAAAGAAGAGATCTCTTAGAGCAAAATCTGTCGGCCGACGCTGATGACCTGAGATGTTGAAGAGCGTCCATAAATATAACAGATAATCAAAGTAAGGATCCGCGGTTCCTGCCCATAGTTCAAATCTTGACTTCAGGGTGCTGTCGCGTCTTGGTGGTCAAATTGGTCATTGCTGGTGTTTCTACAGCTCAGCCTGAGACCTCCAGCACGCACCAGAGCTTCGACAAAGTATGCTCAACCTGTATAAAAGTCATCAGTGACAAATATAACCATCAAGACACGGCAGAACCCGGTCAGGATAGATGAATTTTTGGGGCGTAAAAATTCTAATACGACTTCCTTCGGAAAGGAAGTTAAGCCGTGGGTCCCATTTACGGCACGAGAAAGAACCTCAAGCCTGAAAGAAAAGGCCTCTGAGCAAAAATTACTGGCCTTTTCATGCCCTGATTTGATTGAGACACTGATGACCCGAGATGTTAAAGAGCGTCAGAAAATAAAATCAACAACAACAACAAACGGCAGAACCCGGAAGCCAATATTTGAACTAAGAAAGCTTTCTCTCTTAGATCCTATTGTGGGATATGAGTTTGCTCCTCGTTGCATCAATGGAGTACTTACGGTAACGAACGAGATTTGCAGAACTACACAATGGCACTTTCATAACCATCCCACGTGGAATGTAGATAAGGTTGCAAACCTGCAGATCGATTAGCAAACTTCTACCAACTGGCAGGAGATAAAAGTATACATGATAACCTTACTTGTGAAACTTGGGCATGCAGTCTTTTCATTTCGGATTTAACCTTTAGAATGTTTTCTTTTAATTGTGTTTAACGTCCGTTTTAATTACCGAGTCATCGCAAGAGTTGGGGCGATGATAATACATGAGATGAAATGATAAACTGGGAAAGATTTTTTTTTTTTTTTTTTTTTTTTTTTTTTTTAAGGAAGGAAGCGTTCTAGGTTAGGTTTAAGGTATTTTCCCGCAGTTTCTATTTATGAGGGCTGAGGAAAAACTGAATAAAACCTCAGTGAGGGAGGACCGTGTGGTGGGAATCGAATCCGACCTCCCGCTCACGAGACCGCGCCTTAACGACGTCAGTCAAGCATGCCGGATTTAGAGTGTAATGATAATACTCGGGCACTGTAGTGTCTGAAGGGATTGAAACTATTTCACTACTCATTCACGAGTTTTGCAAATTTTCTGTGTTCTGAAATGTTTGCTTGTTTTTTGTCTGCTATTGTCTTGAAGAGAGCCATATATTTCTGTATTCATTTGAACCTTCCAAAACGGAAAAGGTGAGAACACCGCGCCTCATATCAACAGAAAAATAGAACACATACAGTAAATTGCCAAAACAATGTAGTGGATGCCCTATGATATAAAGTCTATTTGACACAGTAACCAGCAGAATATATCACTAAGAGAAGAATTGACCACAAATGCACCAATCACTTGCTTGAGTATCATGTACTCCTGAACTAGCATTTTGCTGGAATCTCGATATTAAATACTTGTTATTTGTTGCAAGGCCGGTTGCTGTAAATAGCACCGAGAGATAAAAATATTCCAGCGAATATGATTTCGAACACTTTTTCTTCACAAACTTATGGGCCCAGGTTGGAATTTCTATTCTACTAATTTGTAGAGGTCTTCCGTCACTCTAAGAAAGGGAAAACCAATAACTTTGAGATCATTTCGTCGACATTCTGGTAGAAATCACAATTACTCCTTAGGCTTTCACGACCAATGGTATAATTAAAACGGTTAAAATCTTTCGGGCCTTTTGCCGTAGTCCATAAATTAAAATACTATCATAGCTTTCACCAACTGCTGTAGATGGCATCATCAATGGACGATGAACAACACCATGACTGCTAAAAGAGGACAGTATTGATTCGTCTCTGTCTGCTTTTAGTAGGTCGATCAATATTACTATGAAGAAAACTACTATCTAATGATTAATAAATAAAATTATAACCCAGAGCATAGTAAATTAAGAAAAGAACTCATTTCTGAAAATATAGTTGAAGGTGTCATTTATCCCTACCATGAAGTCGGTCCTGGTGGCGTAGTGGTTACCATATTTGCCTCCTAAACCAAAGATCGCGGGTTCGAACCCGGCCAGGACCGATGGATTTTTTCGGGGCGTAAAAATCCTAAGTATGGCTTCCTTCGGAAAGGAAGTAAAGCCGTGGGTCCCGTGTCGTACATTTACGACACGAAAAAGAACCTCAAGCCTGAAAGAGAGGCCTCTGAGCAAAATTAGTCGGCCGTTTCACGCCCTGAGTTGAATGGGACGCTGATGACCTGAGCTGTTAAAGAGCGTCCATAAATAAATCATTCAAAAAAAATCCTATCATGAAGTTGAAATAAGGAAAACTATAAAGTAATTAAAGATGAATAAATCACCAGGATCCGGCGAAAAAGTCGGAAGTGTTACGACAGTTAGATGATGAGATTACTCCGTACCTGTGTCAACTGTTTAATAACTGTCTATGACAGGGAGGAGTGCCTTGCTGATGGAAGGAAGCGAATATGATCGCTTTAGACAAAGGGACTGATAAAAGATCCCACATAGCCGAAATCCTATAGGCCTATTTGCTTACTAAATGTCCTGGACAAAATTCAAGAAAAACTATTGGGCAAAAGAATCGATGAATATAGATCCATGATTGGTATGAATATTAATTTATGGAGTATGGATTTAGAAAGGGCAAGTCAACAGAGGACGAAAATAAGGAGACAATAGAGACTGCAAAAACAACTAATAAAAATATGAAATAGGAATACTTTTGGATATGGCTGGCGCGTTTGATAACTTATGGTGGCAAGGAAAAAGAAATATCCAAAATGCATTATAATTCGTTAGTAGATTATTGCAAAAACAAAAGAGTATACGTTAAAGTTGCAAAGCGGACTATTACAAAGGAAATTACCAGAGGTGGTTCGCAATGATCAATTTTAGGGCCGATATTATGGGACATATTTTTGCAATCTCTAATAGAGAAATTAGAAGAATTAAATCGTATTAAACAGAATGCAAATGATTTGCTAATAATAATAGAAGGAAATATAAGAAAGGAAATAGAAGAGAGATCGAATATAACTGATCATGTAAACAATTGGCGCATAAAAGTAAAATTGGAAATAGCTCATAAAAATCATAACACGTGTTTTAAGAAGGAAACTTAAAAAAAACCGATTATTAAAATTAACAATACTAATATAAAAAGACAAGCAATAATTGGATGAAATATTAAATTTTAAGAAAAACATAGAAAATACAAGAAATAGAACAGAAAAAGTTATGTTTAAGTTATACAATATTGGACAGAGATATTTCAATATATAGGCTGATGAAATTTGAAGCCATATTAAACTATGGAGAAGGAGATTGGAGGAAACGGCATGCGTGATATATTTTATGTGCCTATAAGGAACTCCCAAAGAAAAAGCTTTTTGAGATGTACAGGGGCATTTTCCATCTCCTACAATGGTACTATTTAGTAATCTGGGGTATAAGGACAAATAATTATTTAATCCGCTTAAGAGCAGCCTCTTATAGGCTTAAAAAATAAAATAATTAAAAAGTAATGGAAAATTTTGTAGAAATAAAAAAGCAATCAAAGATTCTTTATTATAAATATGACAACAAGAACGGGATGAAATAAAAGAAGGTAGAAGAGTGTATGAAATCTTCCCATCCATAAAGCAAAGGTTACAACTCAAATATACTCAATCCAGTAAGGGTTTAGTACATTAACAGGACACGGTCTGTACTGTTCTTATTTGCAAAGATTTAAAGTATAAGCAAACAATATATGTACGGTTTGTAACGTGATTGATACACCGGAACATGTATTCATACGTATGCCATAAATACCAGTCAATTGTAGTTAATGAAAGATGCTTACTGGCAGGGAAATACATTTGGAACATCGTGAGAGATCAAGACGAGTTTAGGGTATTGAATGATTTCACAAATAAAATGCATGTAAAATGACAGAAGAGTATATAAACAACTAAAATCAAATAGGGGAGAAAATCCAACGGTCAGAAATCGTATATTCCCAAGATCTCAGAGAATCAGAGAAAGGCAAGAAAGATATATACAAGAAGAGTTGGTTAAAAAACAAGATGAGGAAGATAACCAAATTGAATCAGAAGAAGGGAGCAGAAGAACAGAATTAACAGAAGAAGAGAATAATGGTAGTCTTCGGACGAAAAGGGAGCAGCTGAGAGAAGAAAAGGAGGAAAATATAAGGTACAGATAAAAGTTGAACAGTAGAAGAAGATGAAGGAAAAAGAGAAGACTGCACCGTGGTCCAGTGTAGCTGCTGCTTGAGACCGGCAGTCCAGGTCCTTCCGGTAGGGAGCAGTCCGGATACCGAGCTTCAGTAGAAATGAAGAATTTAGATATTAAATTGTATAACAATTATAAGTGAATTCATTGTAAGGTTAAGATATGTAAAAGTTATGTTGAAACATTAATGAAGTGTTAAAATTTATTGCTACTGGGTACCATGCAACTGTAGGTTTAATTATACGTTATACTTAAAATAGCAGTAATGCTGGATTCCATTATCATTTTGTTTTTTGAAGTTTTGGTTATGTTTGGTTATAGTATTAGTAATGTACATTTTAACACCTGTACAATTTAAATTATATTGTTAAATGTAACAGGAATAAATAAAATTTAATCTGGAACATTGTGTTATCAGGAATAAGCATTGCAGAAAAAATTTAAAAAAAAAAACGAAAATAAAAAAGATAACACATGTGGCGGAAGTGGAGAGGAGGGAGGGGGAGTGATGGTAGTTGTTTTTAAGAACTGATTTCCATGTGCTACTTAAGTAACATCCGCTGTCTCTGTTAGTTGTTTGGATGGTGCATTTCTAAAACCTCCTTCCTGGCTTGATTGAAAAAGCCCAGTGTTTTGCAACCACTTCTGTTTTAATAAAGTGTATGCCTTGGCTTTCCTTTATGGCATGTTCTGTTACCCCAGATGGTGAAGGTTGATTAAGACAAAAGTATCTCTGACGTTCCTCCGATCTTCCGGTTATGCCTATGCAAACTTTGCCACATTCACGTGGTATTTAATAAATTCCCGTAGTGTCAAGAGGATGCCTAGAGTATTTTGCATTAACCAAGTATTTGCCCTAATTTAACAGTTGGTATAACATGTATGTATAACATATATAGAAGACGTTACTGGGCATATCGCGCGTATATTAAAGAAAAAATACATACAATCCATATTCATACTATTAAATTAGGACAAATGTTTGCTAATGCAAAATATCCTATGCACAACGGGAATTTATAAAATACGATGTGAGTGTGGCAAAGTGGATATAGGCATGACCGGAAGATCCATTAAAAAACTACTGGAGGAACATCAGCGGCACCCTCGCCTTACAACCTGAACGATTTGCAGTAGCAGAGCATGCCATAAATAAATGTCATGGCATACACTTTATTAAAACAGAAGTGGTTCAGAAACACAAGGCTTTCTCAATCTAGCCAGGAGGGAGGCACTGAAAATAGAACATCCAAACAAATTTAACAGAGACGGCGGATATCAGCTGGACACCGGTTCTTAAAAACAAGTAACTGCACCCCCTCCCTCCTCGCCACTTCCGCCCCCCACGTAATATTGATCGACTTTCTAATACCAGATAGAGACAAATCAATACCTGTCGTCTTTTAGCAATTCATCGTCCACTGATGATGCCAACCGCAGCAGTTGGTGAAAGCTATGGTAGTAATTAAACTATGGACCATGGCCAAACAGCCCGAAGATTTAAACTGCTTTAAGTCCAAAATTGTGTATTTGAGAGTATGATGTTAGTGATTTCTGTTTTGATTAAAAAATGTACCGCTGGACTTACTGATAACACAAGAGATCTGTTACACAGAAACGTATAGATATCCCTTCATGAGTTCTACCAAAGCTCCCAGGGTTAATATCTCAAAACAACCAATTTTGGATTTAGTGACTTCTGCTATAACTACGTCGATTTATGCTTTTATTTTCATTTATCGCAAAGAAAACACAAGCCACCAAAATGCGGGCTTAAAACGGATATTTTGTTTTACCACTATAAGAAAAGGAAGAGCATCTCCAAAAGTGTATGTTGATTTGTTAAAAGGTGTGCAGTATTTTCTTCAAGCTCCGTGGTGAGGAACGGGCAATAAATATACAGTATGAGGTCATTTGCGTTACAGACCGCTTGAACTGAGCGGGGTCGCGGAGGTAATAAAGCTTACCTCGTGATTTGCATTCGGAAGGTTCTGGGATCAATTCCTGTTGGGCCGGTCATCCTGATTTTTCGTGGTTTCCCCTGGTCACTTAGGCGAAAGTTGGGATAGGTATTTACATGCCGCGAATCTTCCGCTCTCCAATTTCGTATCATTTTATTCCGTTGGTTCTGTCACAGAATCGAAAGTGCCAAGGTGAGAAGGGCTGGCGGGATGTGACGGTGACTTTGGAAAGGTTTATGCTCAGGCGGAGTCTGGAATGAGGGGCTAGAAAACCTCGAGGGAAGGGCCTTCACATTATCTGTAAACATGTTTGGCATCCCATCTGTGTCCAAGCAGTCACCGCCTGAGATCCTGGCCGCCGAGTGTCCCCCTCACCCCATCCCTTCCTCCCAAAGGTACCCCTATTGGGGCGTAGGCACAAAGGGCCAACCGGGAGCAAAGGTCAAGCGCCTCAGACCACTCATCCATCCACGGACCGCCTGAAGGGGGTTGCTTACTGGAGAAGTACAGCTGCCGCAACTGGGAAAGGGCAAATAAGAGTCGCTCCGCGTAAAATTGATATATTTTTACTGAAAGCATTATAGGATACTGTGTTTAAAATTGGCAATAATAAGCACTAGCCTGGGTTATAAGAGAATTTGAAAATGTTGCCCCTCAGCGGCAAAACATTGCTGGCATCTATCAGTAAGTAGAAAATTCCTCTTTATTATCTAACTTTTCTTCGTGCGAACAGAGCGGTTTGCAACACTTTCTTATAAATGAGTAAATGTGCTTCTCGTAACATTTTAACAAGTAGGTGAGCAGTTTCTCTACTTGGAACCCTATTATCAGGTATTTTCTTGCTAATCGCCTTACCACTTCTATCCAAGATTGCGTTTTCACATTATTATACACAAAAACCCGCTTTTCAACACTGTATTGTCGTAGCTGCTTAACTAATGAACAATTAACATACAATTTACACAGAAAGAAAGAGTCGAGCAACACAAGAACGCACAACTGCTAGCTTGTAAATAATTCGTCAAACTAACTACAAGCTGATACCTGCACATGCATTATAGACCTTAACGACTGGCTTCCTCAGTACGCAACGCACTCTCCCGGCCCGTCTCAGTGTGGTCTCGCATTTTTGAAGAAACATATACGCTACATGCAGAAAACTGCTATCTGTGAACTATAAAAGAGAGGGAAATTCATTCGAAAATCTTCTTTGTAGTGTCTACAAACTGCAAAAATTTAATTGTAAAATAAAGTGAAACCGAAGGAAAGTTACCTGTCTGTGAAATATTGAATTTGTTTTTGGCATGTAGTAAACCTTCACCATCGCTCACATTGAAATGAAACGGCAGGTTCAAATATAAAGCTATACTTGGGTCGAAAACCCCTTCGTGGACAACAAGGCGGAAAAAGCAAGTGATAGATGGCAATACGAACACAATGACTGTCGAGAGACGAGAGTCTTGTAAGAGGGTAGGAAACGCATCTACTTGGCAGGTCACATTAATCTTCCCCTTCAACCTTCGCCACGCAATATGCAACGAAGTCCAGACAAAGATTTTATTGTAAATTATGCTGGAATCGGTGCTCTTTGCGTTTAAATGGGTAGGTAACCCCTTTTAACGTAATTAAAACATCCATTCTTAAAGGCAAAAACAAACATTAATCCTGTGTAAAACAAAGATTTCTCTTTTGCACTCATTGGCCAGTTTGGAACGTTTATTTACGTTGTAGTTTGAAGGAAAGAACAGTTTATGTTTTAATAAAAGTCTTCGATATGAAAAACGAAATAAAATGTTGAAAATAACGCATCGTGCTCCGTTGGCCATGTTTTGCCATAAAAAGAGTGTAAGTAAATAAATAAAATCGGATAAAATGTCACAATGTCTTGTTCTGGCCAGCAATTAACATGCATCGGTAATAGTGTAGATCTATAGAAGTCAAGAGTTATGACTAGTCACAAATTTTATGACGCAAAATGGCAAAAAATGTACCTACATAAATATGGCAAAATAGATAAATCTCCAACTAGGCAAACGATGTGTAAAAAAACAACAAAAGCAATTCTCTACAACAATTTGAATATACCACACCCAGAGTCATCATTAGTTGTTGCAAAGCTTTGAAATGAAAAAAATTAACGGCCAGGCATGAATTTAAACAGGTTTAAGTAGCGAGATTAAATAATTTTCAAAATAAAAACTTAAAATTTTAAGCATAACAGTCTTGACAGTGCTCGGTGAGGTTAACAAACGCATACATATATTGCATTACATACTTATGTAAGCTTGGATACAAAGATTTAGTACAAGCAGGTGATTTTTAAGATGACCATGTATCTGGCGAAGGATTAGACTGTTTCTCAAAAGTAACTTTAATGTTATGTTTTCCGCAAATTCTGATACCATCACCATCCTATGCCACACCTTCATCTTTCATTTTTTTTTTTTGTACAAGTAAGAACCGACTTTCTTCAATGCTGTAAGCGGTAATTTTGAGTTCAATTTCTTCAATATTTGCCATAGTGTGTGCGATGTTGCTCAATTTATCAACTGTCATAAATTTGTTCAGGAACACTCCTCCTTAGACAGCCCTGCTGGGTTATACTCGTATCTGACGACCTCTGGAAAGAAAACTCAAAGTGCACAGGCCCGCTGTTTAAAATCATTTTGCGAACGAAACCATTGAAAAGCTGCTGCATGCACATTCATAACAACATTGAATAAGCCCGGTATGTGTTTGCAGAGACAACACCATATAACTAAAGTTGCTTCTTATTTTTGAAAAAACACCATACATATACGTGGAATAAGCCACAAGTCGTGACAATTTTCCCCCTCCCTTGCGAACAAGACAACACGAAAAATGTAAAATGATTGAAAATGTATGGAAAGTATCTTTGAATGATGGCGAGGTGGACAGAGGCCTTTAAAAGGGGCAGAATGTCGACTGCCGAACTGCCGCGCAGTGGGCGTCCTGTGTCTGCGGACAAAGATGTGTTGGTGATGCAACTGTGCTTACGCGTTGATAGGCGCTAGACACTTGTGGAATAAGAAGAGCAAACAGGGATCCCTGAACATGCGGGAAATGTGTGCAAAGTGGATACCATATCAATCAAGTGAGGTATAGAATAATGTCGCATTAATTCGGGGAGATTTCAGGAAGAAATCCACTTCGCCACTGTTTGTAGGGCAGGGCATGTGCACCCAGTGCTTTCCCGTAGCTCTGTGTGGTATCCTCGTGCACTTCTGCTGCGGAGAAATGCCATTTTCACATATGTATGTATGTTGTTCACTCTTCTTGATCTCCAAATCCTGACCACTGCGCTAACCTACTGAACAGCGGAGCGTGCTGAGACACGCAGCTCTGCTCACATCACCAACCATCTGGTGGCTTCATTAGAAAGTACATTTCAAACTTTTTTAATTGTATATATTACATTTTTTGTGTTGTCCATTGTTCGCGAGAGAAAACAAAATAGGCTGCCACGATTTATGACATGCCTCGAATGCTCTGTAGGAAAGGAAATACGTCCAGACAAAATTAGAGAGCGAGAGAGAGAGAGAAAAGGAACAACTATACCTCTGAAACCATTGCATTTGTCTTTGATTTTATACTTTTTGAAAGACTAAATCAAAAAGTTTTTGTTTCATGTGGCATATCCCGATATGAGCGCATTTGTTACGCAGACTATGTTCAGGTGAGGCTTAATCTCCTGTCATGCACTAAATGTTGTGTGGAAAGGGTTGATTAACTGGCTTATCTCCATTGTTTAATGGAGATTGATGTTGATGTATTCACTTTTAGATTAATTAATTGTAAATGGAGTAAGTAGTATGGCCCGTTAATGAATGGGCCAACTACTGCGTTCTCTCTCCTCCGATGACGATTATAGTCTTGAAGATGCCTCGGCACCACCTCGTACGTAAATAAGTACCAGTAGGAATAGCTACCATTACATGTAGATGAGCTGTATTTCAAGGGAAAGAAGGGAGTGGATACCTGGGAAGATATAAGACGCTTCATGAATTAAATTGTAACCACAGTTTATTCGCGATTGATTTCCTCACCGACTACGTGCATCACCGCATGTTAATGAGAAGGGGAGCGTCAGATTGTTACCTCACATTTATCTTAGCAACTGAATTGTTCACACGAATATCGAAATTCACGTTATTTATACACAGAATGCCAAAAAAAAAAAAAAAAAAAAAAATGCATACACACTTTAAGCAAAGAAAAAACTGTGTTAACATAACAAAACTGAATTCACACAAACAGAAAATGATAAGCACTAATCATCTTAGACTTTTACAGTTACAACAGTTCTCAAAATACCCACCATCGGCGTCGATACACTTCTGAGTACGTTGAACTAATGATTGAGCAACGTTTGCGAAAGTGTCCTCAGCGATTGTAGCACATGCCGTTTCAATTTCTTCCCGAAGTGCTGCCAGTTAGCCTGTTTTCTACGGTATACAACATCCTTATGAGTTCCCCATAGGTAGAAGTCCAATGGCAGTTCTGTTCTGTACATACGTTTCTATTGCCTTTGAACTTCAACAACATTCTCGGTTTTCCAATACCACTTCAAAATTACTTTTCGCTATTCAAACGATAATCTAGGCTCCATTTTGTTGTAGCAACGCTAGCATAACGTAATGTGAGTCACGTCTGTTTGCAGAACATTTTAACATAATCTTGGCTTCATTTGTTCATTGTTGATTTACCTGTCACGTAGCAACGCTATCATAATGTATGTGAGTCACATCTGTTTACAGAACATCATACTAAACACTATTGTTGTTTTTCGGTTTAACTTTGAAATGTATTAAATAGATATCTACTGTGAAAGTGTGTATACATTCTTGGCACCGTCGGTATATTACAACTGCGTTAGATACTCTTAACCGTAAAATTAAACTTATTTGAGCTCGAATTCTCTACTCTTGCGTATGACCTTTGTCTAAAGCCTATTCTCATTAATAATGTTTTCTATACACGAAATTTCACTCAAACACTACAACTTTATTAACATTCACTATTGACGCAGTACTATACGCAGGCCTGGAATTTATACTTGAGAATGACGCATCCTGCCTTTTCGGAATTTAAGCTTCAAGTGTCTCTGAGACCTCAAATTGTCTCTTTATACTACTTTTAAATTCTAGCAGTTGAGACTCTACAGCAACCTTTCATAATAGAAGTTTCGAGAACTTTTCCTCGAATCCCCTGCTCTTATTAGCTACGGGACTTTACAGACAGTCCCTCTGATTTGCTATTAAAACGAATCTTACGTAAAAGTCTGTCCATTCGCTGCTTTTTAAATCTCTGACGGTTTATCGAATCTTTAAATGGTACGGGCTTTTCTACACCCACACTTGTGTGACTTTCCCTGCGCGACAGTTTCTTTACAATTTTTCCTTTTAAACGATCAACCAAAGCAAAGCTGTGTACAAAAGAAGAACCTTGAAGATACACTTGTTTCCTTTGTTAAAAGTTTCCCCAAAACATTAACGGTGGAGTTACACGTCTATCTCATACAACTCTAGCTAACTAGGAGCACAGAGTACGGAATAATATACATTTTCATATTCCTTTTGATTATTAACACATGACATGAATATATTTCTGTTGGTGAACGTTCAACAATTCCATTAGGAATATTTAATTTTATATACAACTAAGCAAATGCGGTAAGCAGAATTAATTATTTACTCATGAAATTAATAATTCTGAAGATTAAATTATTAAAGGGGTGAAGCCAGCAATTATTTTTTTCAATTCTCATTGCAGAGCTCGGAGTAAGCCTTACATAGGAGTATGATACACTAACAAAAAAAAAAAAAAAAAAAATAGTAACGACCGGGAATCACTATGGCCTCTCGCCGATCCACTATTAAGCAACCCTTTCATCAAGAAAGGAGCGTATGATTGTGACAAAGAGAGCTGGGTGTGTTGGTCACTTTGCCGAAAACACGAAATGTGACTGGTCAGGAAAGCTATCATGGACAGGCACGAGGAATTGCTTTCCGTAGGTACCTCTGCAAACTGTTTCTGACAGAGGCTTATTTTCCAACGTTTATGACACGAATAAACTGCAGTTTGTACCATACAGACATTACTAGTTACATTTGACTAATATCATCCTGGATAACACGTGGTTTCTTTGCTTATTCCTCACTGCGATACAGCACTGGCTGTCTACGGAAATTGCTAGTCGTGGGTGCAAAGTATTTCTCCCTTGTTTCGTCTGAAAATGCTTGATCGATTGCATTTCACCCAACCACTAAACGCATACCGCCTTCTGCTGTGGGGTCAACATACCTCTGACAGCAGGCCTGGACTTAGTGCGGAAAGCAGCATATCGCCTTTGACTTTCTGTACTATTGCCTGTGCGCTCCCTTGCTTTCAGTGCATACATTTAAAACTTATTTATTCTTTCAAATGATATATACTTTAAAAATATGCAATTGTTTCTCTAAGCGCATGTTTATGGCAGAAAATTAGGTGTATTACCCTGCCACCACTTTCTTTGGGTCAGGCAAATAAACCATACCACTAACCAATTTGCAAGTAATGGGCTTCCAGAATATGTCCTCACCGTTCTCATGGTGCTTTGCGCCTCGGCCAAGGTCGGCTCCCCTCTCTACTCACGGCCGCCTGTCTGTCTCTCCTTGAACTTTCGAGTAGTCACCAGCCTATACTCGTTTGGGAAGACTTTAGAGCAACGTATTTTTACGTGTACCTTTGTATAAACACGAATCAGCTGGTCGCGTTCGTGAGGAATATATTCGAAAGTTTCCTGAGCAATTTCCTTCTTCCAGAACTATAATTCGCGAACATGTGAATAAATTTGAGACAACTGGTTTACTGCAAAACAAGAAACACATATGAAGACGTACAATTTTAAAAGAAGACAAATTAAATAAAATTGACGCAAATGTTGAACGTTCTCCAACAAAATCATTAGCAAAATTAGCAAAACAGTTGGGGTTTCAGCGTCTACCGCACATACTGCAACTAAATTGTTAAATCTCAAATCTTACAAGTTTACACGTTTCTACTATCTACGACTAGGGGATCCCGTAGCAAGTGTGCATTATTGTAAGTGATTTCTTTCATCAGCGACTGAAGGGTTAATCGATTCACAGTTTGTGTTCTTTTCAGACGATGTGCGGTTACACCAAAAGGGTCGTGTAAACACTCATAACACTCTGTATTAGTGTTCTGAAAATCCAAATTGTAGACAACAAACCCCACTTTACGATGAAAAAATTGGAGTTTGGTGTGCGATTAGCGCTAGATGCTGAAGACGAAGCCGGCTGTAGCATATCCATCTACCGAGATGCAAAACCGCGTGCGAGCGACAAGGACTTATTTTGCAAACTCTCCTGAGTGCGCCTGAGTACTTACTGGAGAGTGCGGCAGCGGCAGAGGAAATTTTCTCCGCTCTGTTGTGTCTTGGATCTGTTACATAACCTAACCTGGGAGTTAGAAGCGATTGGCACTTTGCTAGCTCTCATAAGGTCCTGTCAAGCTTGTCCCGGAGACTAACATACTAAAATAAAATGGTTACACACATAACAGTTTGAATTACTGAAGTTGTTGGCTAGACAGTAATTACTTAGTAAAAGGTGGTAGACTGCTGGATTCCGGATTAACGCGTTCCGATTGTCATTTGCGAGGGCAGTTGAAAATCAGTCTATATACCAAGCCTTTGAGCACTACATGTCGGTCCTGGTGGTGTAGTGATAACCATACTTGTCTTCTAACGCCAAGATTGCGGGTTCAAACCCGGCCAGGATCAATGGATTTTTTCGGGCGTAAAAATCCTAAGTATGGCTTCCATCGGAAGGGAAGTAAAGCCGTGGGTCCCATGTCGTACATTTACGGCACGAAAAAGAACCTCAAGCCTGAAAGAAGAGGCCTCTGAGCAAAATTTGTCGGCCGTTTCAAGCCCTGAATTGAATGGGACGCTGATGACCTGAGATGTTAAAGAGCGTCCGTAAATAAACCAAATCAATCAAAGCTCTGGATATATCGCAAAAGAAATTCGAGAAGAAATAGCCAACTTTTCGAGCTGCAACAGAATAAAAATTCGCTTAGACACTATAACGCTTGTTTCGCCTCAAACGGCGCATATTATTACATTTAAAAAATAACCATTTTAACAAGTTGACACTTTTTAAATTGGAAAAGGTATTTCACCAATTTAGTTTAGTCCATTCATCCGTTATTAATATAGAAATCTTGCGTGTTTTTTTTATTTATAAGTTTATCTATTTGTTTTAATAATCGCAAATCGCAGTGATTTAATGGTTTTGAGCCGACCGGTGTAATGCGCCCTCGAATGCCAATTCACTTGCTGCGTAAAGGGAGGCTGAAACAAATTAATTATACGGTACATTGCAGCATTTCCAATGTATGACTTTTAGAGCTCTGTTGGCACAATTGTTGATGCACAATTAATATTCAAAATGTAATATCTCTTGGAGAAATGAAAATAGCAGAATGAAGTAATTTTTCTCGCAAAAGTATTAGTGGCATAATTTAAAACTAAGTGTGAACAAAACAAAATAATTTACATTTAAAAGATTTTTATTTCTTTAAAAAAACTGTTATCATTAACCAGAAACGAATAAAATCCTCGTAAATGTTACAAGAAATGACCACACTACTTGAGAGCACCATACAGTGGCAGAACAATAACTTAACAAAGCTTCTAGGTATGCTGGCGCAGTTAGCCATTTCACCTGGTTCAGCTTCTGTTGTTGTGTATTAATGCTACGCGTGGCATTTCACTTACGTCACAATTGCACGTGACATGTAAATAAGATGCAAGATGCATCACAACCTTGTGGTACGTATTTATCAGCCTCAACGCAATACTGCGTCTTGTTCGAAACCAGTGAATGTGGCTTTTTCGCTATGACTATTTTACTCTCAAAGGCAAAAGTTTAGACAATTATAAGCTTATGCATCTGATTAAAACTTTCAAATGAAGATCACTTATTTCCTATACATTACAACAACAGTGAATTTTACTTCATTAATCGCAAACGTGGCGGTGTTTTTAAGCGCGCTCTCCTACAAAACACAGGAGCGGTCGAGATAAAAGAAATTTAACAACAAAATTACCAACTGAATAAACCTCTTCGGTTTCAGATAGTAATATCACGTTTAGAATGAACACTTCGGAATTATACCACTCTCCGTTCGATGGTGTTTTACCGGGGGAGGATGAAACACGTCCGCTCTCGACAGTGACCATACAGCAAGCGCGGATGCCAAGCGTTGTTTGAATAGGGGAGTAGTTTTTTGTGCCTAATTTAAAACTCTGTGTGGCAATTAGTGTTATTTATGTTATAAATACAGCAATAAACATACCTTACGTATGCAAGAATAAACATATAATAGTATTGAAATATTTATGTACAACCCGAACAGTGGCACGTTGGGTAAAAGCCTTCAAAGATGGTCGGCAAACTGTGGCAGACATTCATCGGGCAGGTCGTCCTACGAAGGTCAGTGAAGAAGAAGTGCATGCTCTTGGCGCGTTACTGGACAGTGATCGACGCCAGACGATTCGTGAGCTCGCCCAAGAAACCGACTGTGCTTCACATCCTGAAGGAACGCCTGGGCATGCGAAACATTGCATCACGATGGGTTCCGCATGATTTGACGGAAATGGAGAAATGGTTGCGCTACGACGCTGCTAAGACGCACTTGGAGCGCTATGAGCGCTATTACGCCGTATCATAATCCTGGACGAAACATGGGTCAAATCGTATGAGGCAAAACTGAAACGCCAATCGAACGAATGGCGTCAGTATGGGTCACCACGAAAGTCGAAAGTTCGTCAGAGCCCCAATACGGTGAAAGTTTGGCGATTCTCGTGTACGACTGTGATGGTGTTATCCTAACGCATTACATTCCTCCACGGCAGACCGTCAATGCTGAGTATTACCGTTCGTTTTGGGAGCACCACCTGCGACCAGCTTTGAGATAGAAGCGGCAACACTTTCTGTAGAATCCACCCATCATTTTGCACGACAATGTTCGGGCGCATACAGCGAAAGATGTGACTGATTTGCTCGGTCGATGGGGCTGGGAAGTGCTGTACCATCCACCATACTCCCCAAGTCCTTGTGACTTTGATTTGATTCCGAAGATGAAGGAACAACTTCGTGGCATTCGCTTCAGAAGTGTTCCAGAGATTCGACAGGCAGTAGACCGCTCCATCTGCACCATCAAGAGAACAGGCTCTGCTAAAGTTATACTACGACTTCCAAATCTCTGACAACGGATTATACACAACACTGGTGACTACATTGAAGGACAGTAAAGGTTGCTAACATGTAACTCTTTTGTATGCTTGTAAATAAATAGTTGCCACTATTTAAGTTCCAACCCTCGTATACCTTTAAGGAAAAGCACAGTCACTTTTTTCCGATTTACCAGGGAAAACTTGATTTTTTTAATAGTGCTTTACGCCCATTTCTAATACTGAGACATCACAGGCGGTGGACACTGATAAAGCAAGTAATGAAATTATATATTGGGAAAGAATTTTTAAGGAAGAAAACGTTCTAGGCCTAAGTTTAGGTTAACTACCCGGCATTTGCCATTTATGAGGACTGAGGAAAACCTGGAAAAAACCTCAGTCAGGGAGGACGGTCCTGGCGGGATTCGAACCCCAGATCTCCCTCTCACGAGTCCACGCCTTAAAGAACTCGGTCACCCGTGGCGGTGAAAATGTGATTAATCGGTGAAAGTGAAGAAACACAAGAGTAGATTGTGTTTATGTATATATATATAACTTTTTTCCCTATGAATCTAACACGAATATATATATATATATATATATATATATATATATATATATATATATATATATATATATATACATACATATATATATATATATTCGTGTTAGATTCACAGGGAAAAAAGTTCTGATCATTTTAAAAAATTCTTTTAATTGAAGTAAAATTTCCATATTTGTGCCTCGCTTTTCAAAATAGTGGAAATAAAAAAAAATGTATTTTGTATATTTTCAGTCATGTTACGCAATTCATATGCCATAGACTCTTTAAAATCTTGATGGGGCTACACATTGTGTAATAATTCATAAGCCTAGTTACTTTGATAGTAGCAGCCAAAAACGGAATGGTATTCCATATTTATACCCTTTCCTCTACTGCATACGTTACTAAAATAAAGGAAGAATTTTCCATATGCTTTTAAGGAAATAATACTTAAAGTTTTGCTTCTCCAACCTCCCTTTCAACGATAAATACAAGAACGGCATTTCAGCGAAAATATTAGTTGAATATAGCGCGGTAAATACTTTTTAACTACTCCATTACGTCACTAATATTTAAGTTGGTGAAAGGAAAATATGACATTACTTATTTACTATCCAGCAGTTTCAGTATTTCAGAACTTATTTCTTTATACTAGGCTATGTTGATGTAACTTAAAAGCTTTTCTAGCGCTAGACAAACCACGCTCTAAAGATATGCTTTTCATGCTCAGGTGGAAGGTCGATACGGGAGGAGCGGGAACAGCCGTAAGTAGCAACACTTCCAGTTACGGGAACGTCACATCAGCGAAGTTAGCGCGTAACCGAGGCGTCACATTCTGAGGACCCCTCTTAACTTCACACTTAACTGAACTTTGGTGTCTAACTACCATAAACTAGCAGCCAACTCTTTCATCAGTGCCATTACCAGCAGGACCCATCTGCGTTTTCATGCGCAGGTGTGTCTATCCGCATGTTTTGCTAGCTAGCGTTTCATTAAAATACCACTACAGCATAGAAATGTGATACTAGCTATTAAAAACTTCTCGTTCGTGTTCTTTTATATATAGGTTTCCATGTCAACTGCCGTTGGTCGTCCGAGAATGAAGCAGATGCGCCAGTAATCCTTCTGCGCCGATCTTTCAAGATGAAAATAACGAAAGAAAGACAAACTATAAAACTTCAGAAAATGTAACACTACAAAATCAGCTTGCGCTCTACAGAAGACAAATAGTAAATTGGTGTCAAGCTACGACGCAACGGTGAATAAGTCTCCCGAATGAATGAAAAGTGTTTAACGCCCGTTTTTGCTACAGAGGCACCACAGGCGATGGGTACTAATCAGATGAGATGAAATGATTTCATTGGCATAAAAGGACTTTATTTTTAAGGAAGGAATCATTCCAGGCCTAAGTTTAGAGTACCTCCCCGGCATTTGCCATTTATGAGGAATGAGGAAAACCTGGAAAATAACCTCAGTCAGGGCGGACGGTCCTGGCGGGATTCCAACCCCAGACCACCCGGTCATAAGTCCGCGCCTTAACGACTCGGCCATCCGTAGCGGCATAAGTCTCCGATATTCATTATAAACACAACTTAGTATGTGTATGTGTATGTAACCACACAGTTGTTGCTGATTATTAAACACGTTCCTCTACATTGGATATATGAATTTATTATTTGTTGATATTGACAAGTCAGAGGACTTTAACGAGAACATTTCTTCTCTGGTACTAAAATAATAATAATAATAATAATAATAATAATAATAATAATAATATCAGTATCTTTATTTTCTTTCGCTAATGCCAGGCTACACGTAATTTTATAAAGTTTATTCTGGTGATTCATTTTATTTTCATTACTAAATACCATAATTATTCTCCAGCTATAGTTGGCAGTCATATACCAAGGGTGCCTAAATTTTATACAAATTTTCACAGTAGATATCTATTTAATATATTTCAAAGTTGAACCGAAAAACAACAGTAATGTAGTATGATGTTCTGTAAACAGATGTGACTCACGTTGCGTTGGAACAATATGGAGCCATGATTATCGTTTGAACAGCGGAAAGCAATTTTGGAGTGGTATTGGAAAACCGAGAATGTTCTTGAAGTTCAAAGGCAATGGGACAAAGAGATTTCCACCGCTTTCTCCGGATCTAACTCCGTTGGACTTCTACCTATGGGGAACTCTTAAGGATGTTGTATACCGTAGAAAACCAGCTACACTGGCAACACTTCGGGAAGAAATTGAAACGGCATATGCTGCAATCGCTGAGGACACTTTCGCAAACGTTGCTCAAGCAGTAGTTCAACGTACTCAGAAGTGTATCGACGCCGATAGTGGGCATTTTGAGCAACTGTTGTAACTGTAAAAGTCTAAGGTGATTAGTACTCATTTTCTGTTTATGTGAATTCAGTTTTATGTTAACACAGTTTTTTTTGCACCCTCTGTATTTATTAAGGGAGTGAACAGGCGCGGTAGAATAGCCCATTTGACAATTTCGGGTTAAGATGGAGATGGGAATGAGGTTGACGCTGGAGCAATGACGAAGTGGATGACAGAGGAAATCTGAGTATCCGGATAAAACCTGCCGCTTCGACATTACACATCCCACTTACGGCCGCTGGGATCGAACCCGTATTGCCTTGGTGATAGGGAAGCACCCTAAAACATTGGGCCCAGGCACCAAGTAAATTCGGAACATTCTTACATACCTTCTCGAAAAATGTTCGGGCGTAAAAATCCTAAGTATGGCTTCCTTCGGAAGGAAAGAAAAGCTGTTAAATTTTCGGCACGTAAAAGAACCTGAAGCCTGAAAGAAGAGGCCTCTGAGCAATATTTATCGGCCGTTTTACGCCATGAATTGAATGGGACGCTGATGACCTGAGATGTTAAAGAGTAAACAAAACAAATCAACAAGTGGAAAAAATCTTATTTTTAGAATTACTATTTAAACGAAACAAGTTTTGCTTTAACTCAATATAAGTCTTTTAATTTAAAGGAAATAATAAATTAACACACAAACTGTGCATTATTATGCTTTTAACTTGATTCGAAACTGTCTTGGAAGTATCATACATATATCTTTTTTAATTTTAGAAAACTCATATCTTATATTCCACCCAAATTGTTAAGAAATATTCTTTTAAAGTCATAAAGTGTATGGAATTTATTTACGGGATTCTAGCCCACATATTAAGCAGGTGTTACAATATATAAATACAAACAAATGTGCTAAAAATAATGCTCAACAAAAGTATTAAATGAAAATTATAAACCAATATTCCTAGAGGTGAAAAATACTTCCTGTTTGTAATTTGATTATATGTAATCTTCTACGCACATACCTATTTTAGTAGGTGCGATTTAAGATCTGATATTCATGCTCTATTAGAAATAATTATAATTTAAATTTAGGTGATTGTCTACTTGCATTTACCAATGAAATGTACTGTTGTAAAGAAATAGAATTCTACAAAAAAATACCTGTAAAAGCCAAGGTGGTAAATCATATTGTTTTAAGAAGAAAATACATAACCGGTTCTTCTTTTAATTTGGCACTATAGTCCAATTTCAGCATTCGCTTTTTCAATACAAATATTAGCTATACCAAGCAGAAATTTCTCTTGTTTCTTTACAGACGGCAGAGTTCCAGATAGTGAACTCATCGCTCCATCACCATCAAACGATCGACAATTGTATGGAGTTCTTTAACGTGCTGTAAATCTATGACACAACACCAAAGGCTTACAGTCTCTTTCATTGTACTGGCGCTCTTGATGTTTACATAAAAAGAATATCAGTGTGTAAAAATTATAAAAATTTTATGCGGGTACGATTTTTTTCCTCGCAAAAATGGGTAAACACGATATTTTCGAGGTTGGTACGATATTTTTGCTTCAGTTATCTGGAAACCCAATGTAGAGAAAATAACAGCCACCAGTAATGATACAATGTTGGTCAAGGAAGCATGAAGCGTTTACCTTAAAAACAATAGTCCTCTGCAGAAATACAATGTAATATTATGCTTTGGTGTTCTCAAAGATGGATCAACCCGTTTCAACTCTAAATCACTTTTCAACTAGCTAATGACTTCAGTGCAACTTCAGTGGTCGTATAGCCATCAAGCCCCCTAAACTTCCTCCAAAAAATATGCAATGAGTAGAATCTAAAGCGAAGTTCATAGAGCCCGACGGTATTGTAACGCTGTGCATGAACCTTCCGAGCCCAGTAATGAATAACAAATAGTGCAACTGTTCTTAACGGTTCTATTATTCGCCATTCGCTAATCAGCACTGATTTACGTCCATGAATAATTTGCATAAGTTATAAAATACGTGTAATACATCTAGCAAAGTTCGTGCCAGTTTGATTACTGCAATGCATTGCATATTCTTTAATGATATACATGGACGAAAAAAAGTGTTCTCCTGACACGGTCTACTATACGAGATGCATTAAAGTTAAAACTACTCGCTAACTAATCACACGAAACTTAGAAACTTGTATCACTTTTCGACCCAATCTCCTTACAGCCGTACATATTTTTCACAACGCCACGATTCCTTGGCAGCTGCGAACGTTTCTGTAGTCTGTTTTGACGGCTGGGAGTGAATCTGAGTGCATTGAGCATGGCGCTTCGTTTCAGAATTGAAAAACGGCATTCATGTCTCATCCATTGTCACAATCGATGAAAAGAACGTCCAATTCATGCCGTCATCACGCGTCAACTTTGATTGGCAACATGGCAAGCTCAGCTTTGTGATCGTCCGCCAGCATTCGTGGCACACACCTGGAGGACACTTTTCGCATTTTCAGTTCTTCATGCAGGATTTGCACAGATCCCACGGAAATGCCAACTTTGGAGGCGATGTGTTCCATACTCATTGGCAATCCTCCAAAACAACTTTCTCTACCCGCTTGATCACGTCGTCAGACCGGCTTATGCGAGGTCGAAATTGCCTTGGTTTGTTGAATCTGCCTACCTTCCATGAACTGTCGCATATTAGACACATCCATGACACCATCACCACATGTCTACTCAACTGGCGATGAATTTCAGTCGGTGTCAAACCATGCAAATGGACAATACGAATGATTATACGCTGCTATTGTAATGAAAACGTTTCCATTTTGAAGTATCAAAAATAGTCCTTATTCTCACCGCTGCCGCTAGAGTTGTGTGTGCCATACAGTGCTGCCGCCTTTGTCACGCATTGATAACGAGTGCCCGCGTATTTTAAAACAAACCGCATGTTTCTATCTGTTTCCAGTTCTGATAAAAAAAAAAAAAAGTCGGAGGTGTTATAACTTGAATGCACCTCGTATGTAAGACAGAAATGTTCGGCGGGGTCGTGTACCGAAACACACGGTCCAATACAGAAAGTAAATATCAGAAAAATTGAGCCCCCGCTATATTAATATATGGGTCTAACTCTATTAGAATTATAAACACGAATGCGCAGTTTCTAAATGAACTAATAATGACTAAAAGGGTTAATTTGAATAAGCAGACCTAGTATGGAAGATTCCTTCTGAAAGGCTCCAACTTTAACGACGTTAAATTGTTACATTTGGAAACAATATTAGGACCGTCTATCCTGGCCCACCGATCTTTCCCCTACCACAACTCTTTCTGCCAAAGTGCCGCCACTGGGGGGTGTGTATTCACAAACTGCCAGCCCTTCAGCATGCCAGAAGTACCGAAATATTCTCTTCCGTCAGCAACAATAAAGTTCAAACGAAAGGACCACGATTTGGTAGAACTTATTTAAATAAATATATCTTTAAAAATAAACAGATTTCTTTGTTTTGTAGATTTTTTTACGCTGGTGATCAAATATCGTTTTAAAATAAATTGAAATTGTCGAATTCTTTCTGCCGGACCCTGTAGGACAGAGATTAGTTGAAAATAAATACTTTGGAAAGGATATATTATAAAGTTACAGAAAAAGTAATCACAGAGGATACAAACAAAAAAAAAAAAAACCGACATGAAACCGCAATTCGGATCTATAAAGAGATGGGTCGCCAAAGAACCAAAAACATATCCACATTACGTCTTCAACGCTTAGAGCACAGGAAGTCGAGATAAAATTATTCATTCCCTTTGTGTCACGAGAATTGAACTGCTTGTGTATTCTCCGATCATATAAACCAGAGTTTCTCAACTTATGGCACGCGAGCTACTGCAGTGGTTCGTAAAAGGTTTAGCAAATAAGATAAAGTAATATTTGTTTCACAAACAACAAATATTTGACAGTTTATATTATAATTAAACTGAAACAACAGATTTTACATTATCATAAAAATGCATGTGATACTGTACAAAAATAATACGGAAGTTCAATTTTAATCCCACGACAATAACAGCGCAGCTCTTAATATATTTCATCAGACAACAATGGGATACATTATAACAGAAATCATATTTCGCACACATCTTCCTTTCATTGTAAGATGTGAAAATGAAATTGCTCTTCACTGTGAACTGGCAGGGAATATTAAGAAGCACCTTGGCAGTCTCGTCTCAGATTTCAATGCTTCCCTGAAAATCTGACTTCAGAATTTTGGATTAGATAACCTTTCGCCTTTTGTCTAAGTTTGACACATTCTTTTACGGTAGAATGTGAGGAGGATGCTGCCCCATATACACCATCCAAACGCTGTTTAATTTCATTTGGAGTAAGACCTTTTGTGAAGAACTTAATAACAGCTCGATACTCCATTTTGAACATGTCACAATATTGTACACATTGCCTTCTTTATGCCACTATATGTGAACAAATGAACACAGTTACAGCTGCAATTATTTACTTAACAGATAAGGTATGACAACAGATAAGGATTTTGTGAAGACGAGGACGGAAACTTCGGGCCTATCCTCGTATGTGCAATAATATAAAGTTACCAATCTCATAACACGAGCTTAGTTCTTCAAAGAAGAGTATGTGCTTACAGATTGCTAGCACAGATAAATGATAACATTTACACTTGCAATTCTTGTCCACCGATACATCTGTTATACCCAAGTTGTGCTTATGCATTGCATTTAGTTTGTTTTATGCTACAGTATGAAAGAGGAATAGAACAACTTTTGGCAATTATGGAATAATCTGAACTATCTATATCTTCAATCGGCTTGTAGTATGAGCTCACCATATATTCAAGAACTTCTAGTAGAGAGTTCCAGAGTGAAGCATCCTTGGACTATACAAACATCATCAAAGTGCCTGTTGGTGGTGAGACCATGTGTATAACACGTTCAGAATCAACAATATCGTATTACTACTATGTTAGATGAGGCATAAGATGCGGACAGACAGGAAAGCATGTGCTTGCTTAGAACTTCAAAAATCGTCTTCCCTTTCTTTTCAACATGTTACCTCTTTTAGCTCGTATCTTTAGCGGATTCTTTCGCGCTTTTTAGCCTTTCTTCCACAAGTTTTCTCAATTTGCTACATCTCACTTTTCTCTTAGGAATCTTCTTCGCTTCTAGCCCTAAATCTCTTTCCTCTTGTCTTTCTCCTAATCGGTTTGACTTTTCCTTTTCGGCTCGTTCTTCTTCACTGTATCTTTTGATGTAGTTTTATTTATCCCCTATATGTTCTTTGTCTTTTCCCCATACTATCTTTCTAAATGTTGTCTTCCCTTTCAATATGTTATTTAATCTTTTTGCTTTAGATGCTATCCTCAATATTATTTTCTTCCTTTCCTTATTAGAATTCCCTTCATAGTTTTCTCCCTTCCTACTCTTATTCTCTCTTCCCTATTCTTATTTTGCTTTACCACTGTCCCTCCTTTTCCGTTTCCGCCTTTCACATCTTCATTTCTTCTTTCTCTTCCCTTTGAATCAAACCAGGGCCGGAATAAACGTTTTAGATGTGTTTTCTCTTGTCGCTGTGCAAATAAAGATGATATTAATAAACCTCCGGTCTCTAGGCTATTGTTTTGTCATCTGCACTCAGCATAAACACGCCTTTACACCACCTCTAACTGTTTGCTTGATCTTGAAACATTCATTGGGAAATACTTGACGATATTCAATTACGCTGTTGGTATTGTGGTGTTCATAACAGTCATGTCTGCTCGTTCGATTGTTTGACGAGGACGTTGGGAACTTTCATATCTGTGTGTTCGTTCTACCTCGATCCACTGAACTCATACTCGTTTCGCTGAGGGCGCTTTTCGTTCCACACGGACTCCAATTTCTCGAAATGACATCCCGCAATCTCGGTATTCTCCCTCGATCAAATTCACACACCTGCTGGTATTGCTGTCGTATTTTCGACAAGTCGTGCTCATTCCTTCTGAGAAAATGTAGGGTATTTTAACGCGTCTCCTGTAGACTTTGCAGTTTTAAAGTAATATTTTTATACACTATCACAATGTTTTTCTCAAAAGAATATGAGAAAGTCATAACTCTTACAAAGAATTTAGCGTGTGTCCAATCATTTATATATATATATATATATATATATATATATATTTAATTATGAAAGATTATAAAATCCTTATTGTCTAATACTTTTTTTATTAAAACGTCTCTGTCCGCAACCGACTTTTATCAACTAGATACCGAGATCCATTCTCAGATGGAAGAACTCACTGGTGTGCTATTTTTCCAGTCACCTCTCAATCTAACAGAAAGTAAAATCAGATACTTTAATGCATTTGATTTTGCGCTTTAAGGGTGCCAGACCGAACTGCATGACATTAAAAGTTTTAATAAAAGTCGAGAGATAGAGAGAAAGCGAGGAGAAGAACTGTATGACAAAACCTCATTGTCCACTTCTTCTTCTTCCTATAAAGGATGAGACCTAGCTGACCTGTTACCAAACTAAAACTTGGCCCTACATCCACGTGGGAATCGTGCAGCAACTCTGGTGCCTGTCGGTATATAAAAGAGGCCTACCGTGGATATCTTGAGGGTTTCATGGTATCTCCATTGGTTAGTTCTGGTATCTTTCAATCTGACTCTCTCCTTTCTTTTCACGCCTTGCAGGAATCCTAGGAAACTCATCTGTGCGACCTCTAATCTGTTCTTGTCTGCTAATTCTGAGAACCCATGTTTAGCATCAGATTTAGATATTATTCTATAAATTCACTATTGGATATCTTAAGCGCACACTTTTATTGAAACGTCATTTAAAAACTGAATTTGAGTAAAACAAAACTACATAGTAATGTGCAAATCAAGGCTTATAAGCAAATGCAAAAACCAGAAACAATTATTGTGTAGGATATTTATGGTATTCGGCATAGGATATTAAAAAAGAACACCAATCGTTTTCCTGAAAATGCTGTATGATTATAAACTGAAAATACTGACACAAGCGTCTGTTTACCTGTCTAGTATTTTGAAATGAATTATTGAATTTATTTCCACTTGATAATACAGCAAGTTTTCACAGTACTCTTTTACAATCATACAAATACAAATACAAACTACAAGGGACCTCCATTTATCTGGCACAGGGCATTTTAGATTTACCGCTCACAATTATAATTTTTATAATATTTTATGATATACCAATGCCTTAATCTAAATTATAAATACACAGAATACCAATTGTTACTTCTAATGCATCAGACCCCAGTCCCTGGTTCATCAGCACAACGTACTGAAATTACAGGGGACCCAGCTCTGACCCGACCCCAGGTATCAAAATGCTACCTAACTGACACAGTCTATACCATTATTTTATTGAATATATTCCATTATTTGTGTGAATTTTCTTCTCTCTTTACTGTCCATTCCCACTGCTGTTTAACTTTAAATAAATCCTGATCAACATTCCTGCACTCTTTCATGAATATTCTTTTTGTTATGTCTTCTATGTTAGAACAACCTGATTCAGTTTCAAAGGCGAAACAACTGAATGTCAGTTGAGTACAGGAGTGTTTGAGGACAGTTTTACTACCGTGGCATTATGGAGAGTTATGCGTGGGATTAAATGATTAACTGTGAAAGAACTTCTAGAGAGTTTTAGGTCTAAGTTTCGAGTACATCTCCGGCATTTTCCATAGGAGGACCGAGTAAAAACCTAGAAAATACCTCTGTAAGGCAGAACTGGTGACATCAGTCACCAGTTGTTGTGCCGGGGCATGACGGATTGAACAGCATGGTGAACTGGGGTACCATCATTTCCTGTTAGCACGTCACAGAAGAACAATAACTGAAGAAGTTTTCGCGACGCTCTATTGCAATTATTTTGTGTGTTTAAAATATTTTTTCTTTGCTTATTTACGACAAAGAAACTATTCAAACGAGTTATGCTTAAACGCACACACATAGATATAATATAAATGAAAAATAAAATAACACAATGAACAATGTAACTAAAACAACAATTACTAGAAAAGCGGAAAAAAGGATAAACTCTTAGAAAGACACAGATTTACCATCGCAATATTTCGAACAGCTCGTGGTGTTCTTCTTAGACAAAAAGACAAGTGAACGTAGTAAAAACAAATATTGAATATGTTAGGTAATGTAATGCTTAGAAAATGATTAAAGAAGCAACAGAAGTGTGAGCGAGAGAGGGGATATAAAATATATTAATATGTAAGATTTATACCAGGTGGTATGTGCGCTTTATGCAAAAATTAGCTGCCATTTCTCTATCTCTGAGTAAACTTTCAGAGCTATGAGTCAATTATTGTTAAATTAAATGCATCATCGAAATCCTTACAGGAAGACAAGACATGTTGAGTTACCGGCAAGGGAGACTTGGTTTTAACAGAACGTCTATGATTGTTCATACGTAGCGAAACAACAGTAGAAGTTAAACCAATATAAAATGCTTTGCAAAGCTTACAAGATAACATATATACGACGTTCTTGTAGAACAGGTGGCAAATGAAGAAATGTTAAATTCTCTGGATAAATTAGGGCTGCAGAATGATGACACTGAATTATAAGCGCACGGGTTTTACATTTAGGACATTGACAAGGATATGAGCCTGAGACGGGACGAGGTAAAGGTTTCGGCGAAATATACTTTTAAGATTAGGGGGATGTTCTAAAAGTAAGGCGAGGTACAAATTTAAAAAAATCACTTAAAGAAGAATGCATTAATAAAAGTATTGTGGCATTCTTTCAAAATAGGTCTGATGCTTTCAATTGCAGGCACGTAAGTACTAACAAAGTTAATAAAAGTTCTTATTAGAAGTTTTAGGTTTGCATTGGAAAGTTTTGTGCACTGGAATGATACGGGATTCTAAAAGATTGGAAGGATATATTTGGTCTTGGAAATTTTGAGCTAGGTTTTTAATGTACTTGTCAAGAAATGCTGTTACAAAGACGGTGGCCACGGATCGAAAAAGGAGCAGATCTTTTGGTATGCAGGTAATGACAGATATAAAAATGAAGAAACTATTGTAAATTAGTTGCCTTAATGTGCACAGACGTAAGAAAAGAGCCATTTCATAAAGAAATATCAATATCTAGGAACGTAGCAGGATTGGGAGAAACAGAAGAAGTGAAAGTAACTAAAAAGTTGGTGTTATAATTAGTAAGGAACTGGTCGAGAGATTCTGATTCAGGAGTCCAAAGCACGAATATATCATCAATATATCTCAGCCATAATAATAGTACAAGAGGTTCTGACTTAGCAAATTTCTCTTCTAAGCGAGTCATAAAAAGATTGGCATAAGACGGTGCCATTCTGGTGCCCATTACAGTGCCTTATATTTGTAGATAACATTTATATCAAAACTAAACGCATTGTGAGTGAGGACTGGATAAGCAAGATGACAAATGAAATCTTTCGATGTGGTATGAGAAAATACTTAAGAGTCCAAGAAATTTCTAACGGCTACTAATCCTTCTTGATGGGGAATGTTAGTACAGAGTGACGTCACATCAATAGTGACCAGAAGTATATAAGAATGTGCCAAAGAATCAAATTTCTTAAGAAAACTAAAAAAAAAAAAAAAAAAAAAAAAAAAAAAAAAAAAAATGGAAGGAATCTTTAATATAGGGCGGACTTGATGTAATAAGTAGCTGTAACCAAAAATCTACCTGGGCAGAAATACGTTCAGTAGAGGAATCGAAACTGGTTACTATCGGGCGGCATGGACAACACTTTTTATGAATTTTAGGAGGAAAATATATTGTAGGAGTACGAGAGGTATTAGGGGTAAGTATCTTGGGGACTAAGCCCTTCTGCAGTACTAGAAGAGGCGGTAAACGAAGCATTTTTGATTAAACTTGACTGTAGGTCGGAAGACAATAGTTTACAATAAGTGACACCACCAAGCTGTCGGTAAGTTGCAGCATTGAAAGAGGTAATGTCCTGCAATATTACTAAGGATCCTTTATCGATCGGAAGACTAATATTAGGATTATTAGATAACCTTTGAAGTGCTGATTTCTCGCATACAGTTATCTTTCGGGGTGATATTATCAGGAAATTTAGAATCACTAATCGAAGTTAACCGGTTAATAAACATTTCTAAAGGATGGCTAGATGGTAAAGAAGGAGGTTCAAGTCTGGAAAGAGGACGAAACTTGAGAAGGCAGGGAGTGACATAAGAAGTTGGCTGAGAAGATTTAGTACGCCATTTTAAATTACGGCAAACTTTTATGCCATCGGAAAAAAAAAATATAGGACGATTAAATTTGGGAGTTGGGGCAAAAGATAATCCTTTTTGCAAAACAATGTATCGGTATAGAAGATAAATTAACAACCGCACTATTACTAGCAGGAGAAGTACAAGGGGTACATTTGCTCTTGGGCTGCTGGTACATAGTAACGGAGTAAATTTAACTGGACTGGATTGAGAATAGAAGCCAAGTCAGGAACTAACGCTACGATCGACGGTGAAAAATTTTGGCAGAAAGACGCAGCAAACTAAATAGAAATACGTACGCTTATATGTTGTAAATATAACCGCGAGAGTTTACGAAGATAATTCTGAATGAGAGAATGTAACAATTTATTTGCACTCAGTGGTAATATTTAGGAGAGCATGCCAAAATAATTTTAATAAAATTAAGTAAATTGGGAATGGAATTGCTGCAAATACTGACAATTATTAAAGATCATTCGTAGAAATTGTTGGGAGATATGTCTAAACGAGTAAAATTGGCTGTGGGTGCTTGGAGCTATAGCGGACAACGGCAAATGAACTAATAATATTCCGTTAGGACAAACACCAGTAATAGCACAATAAGAAAGAAAGCCAACGTCCTGTATACTTAGTTAATCATTTTGAATGGACTTACATTTGCTAAACCAAAATTTCATTACATTGCCTTGAATGATAGCCATAGTAGAAAAATAATAGAAAGCGTAAATAACAAAATCTTAATTATAATAATGAAGGGTATTAAAATACTCAGAAAAAGTAAGAAATAAAATTAATATAACAACAGATAAATAGTAAAGAAGACAATAGCAAAACACTTAAAAGCCAAGTAAAATGATACGCCAGAGGTGCACACAATATAAATGAAAAATAAAATAACAATGAACAATGCAGCTAAAATAAAAATTACTAGATAAGCGATACTAAATGTGTAACTTTCTAAGTGTTTTATCCTTTCCTGCTTATCTAGTTTTTATATATAAAGTCCCAAGTTTACCATTAATGACATTGATAGCAATTCTGTTAATAAGTTTTTCTCCCTCGCTTTACAAAAGGAGCATTAAAGCACAGTCTTCATTTGATATTACCGTCTAAATGCTGCGACACTGAAGAAAAATGGAGCTTGCATTCAAACCATTAGAAATGTCTTGTTACAGAAACCATTGTTATGAATGGAACATGTCGAATCGCTGTTTACAAACAATCGCATTTGTCATATCTAATACTTAGCAACATCAAAAAGATTTTGCGTCTGGCATTTTCCCAGGGCGTGTCCACTCTTCTAGGTCCTTGAATCAGCAAATGACTAAATTATTTCTACTTGTTATTTTTATAGGAGCAAATAATTAAATAAATAGAGCATTCAATGGCTTTAGTAAGCAGTAAAATGTATGTACCATACTTTAAGTTTAGGTCATCGGCAATTTTTCGGTAGTCTGTGTCGCGTACGATTATCCTTATAGTTAAAGGTGAGAGAAAATTCTGTTCGGCAGCCAGCTCATACCTGAATGCCTTGCGGCGAAGTATGGTATTTATGTGGCGTTAAAATATAGAACTATTAATTTGTGCGTGGGCTTGCAGTCTGACCTCGACTCGAAGAGCATAGGTTTCTCTGGAACTGGTAATATTCTTAGACAAGTGACCTTGGTGCATTTCCTCAAACAAGGTGCGCCCACGTCTTCATGAACCGTCATCGAACGGACACAGGAGAAGCTGAGCAAGCAAACACACCCACGCTTACAGAGCAACCTGCATGCGTCTCAGCAAAACCTAATGTTGCGTTGAGGTGTGCAATAATTCTGTCCTGAACCACATAGAAATGTAACTAAATTAACCCACAATCTGCCAAAAACAATATTAATAGAGTAGCAAAACCCCAGTATGAGCAAACATTTCGCCTAAAAAACAGATATATAACGAAAACATGTATAAACACTTTATTTAATATATTTCAAAGTTGGACTGAAAAACATCAGTAATGTGTAGTATGATGGTCTGTAAACAGATGTGACTCACATGCATTATGATAGCGTTGCTACGTGACAGGTAAATCAACAATGAACAAATGAGGCCAAGATTATCGTATGGTGTTCTGTAAACATTACGTTACACTAGCGTTGTTACAACAAAATGGAGCCAAGGTTATCTTTTGAACAGCGGAAAGCAATTTTGGAGTGATATTGGAAAACCGAGAATGTTGTTGAAGTTCAAAGGCAATGGAGATGTGTGTACAGAACAGAACCGCCAACGCGAGTAACAATTGCACGCATTCGAGACAAATTTGAGATTCGTGGTTCCGTGTGCGATGTTCACAAGGACAGATCTGGGAGACCTCGCACAGCAACCAGCCCCGCGCACTGAACCTAAGGCACTATTCTAGGCATTGGATAGGAGAAGAGGTCCGATTGAGTTTCCACCGCGTTCTCCGAATCTAACTCAGTTGGACTTCTATCTATGGGGAACTCTTAAGGATGTTGTATATCGTATAAAACCAGCTACACTGGTAGCACTTGGGGAAGAAATTGAAACGGCATGTGCTGCAATCGCTGAGGACACCCTCGCAAACGTTGCTCAATCAGTAGTTCAACGTACTCAGAAGTGTGCAAATGGTGGCATTTTGGGCAATTGTTGTAACTGTAAAAGTCCAAGACGATTAATGCTCATCATTTTGTATTTCTGTGAATTCAGTTTTGTTATTTTAACACAGTTTTTTCTTTGCATGAAGTGTGTATACATTTTTGGCACCCTCTGAATTAACATTCAAAGTAGATGTTTAAGGCCATTTTCAAAGAGAAATATTTGTGGTTGTAGACAGACACAATGTATAGCGCAAAATTTTCAGAATTTGTAGAGGAATATGAAATGGGGAATCCATGTTCAAAAACATAAATATTAAAGTCAATTAGCTGATAAAGAGATTCAAATCATATTCTGAAAAGTGAGAGGGAAAACGAAATGAGGTAAATATTTTGTCTTCATACCCGCCTCATCATTTTCAAAGTTTAGTGCTATAAAGATCTCTAAAATCTCGGACTTAGAATATGACAGTAAGGCAATGACCAGGTTAACTGATTTATCATGCTAAGTAGTTTAATCAAGGGGTAGCTATCCGCTTAACTATGTGCCCAACTAAATATGGCGACATACTGGGGTTATGAAGATCGCAGACTCGAGTCCTGCGGAGATTTATATATTTATTTTGTAAACATGTTTGCAATTAAGAAATAAAAACATTATAACTTATATTTTGAAGTGGTATTGGAAAACCGAGAATGTTGTTGAAGTTCAAGTACAATGGAGACTTGTGCACAGAACAGAACTGCCAAAGCAAGTAACAATTGCACGCATTCGAGACAAATTTGAGACTCGTGGTACCGTGTGCAGGAGACTCAACCGCTTATACTTGACGGCGGTACCGTACCGACTGCGTCAAAGAAACATGTCGCACAACTTCTATCTATAGAGGGTGCCAAAAATGTATACACACTTCAAGCAAAGAAAACCTGTGTTAAAATAACAAAACTAAATTCACACAAACAGAAGATGATGAGCACTAATCATCTTAGACTTTTACAGTTACAACAGTTGCTCAAAAGGCCCACCATCGGCGTCGATACACTTCTGAGTACGTTGAACTGCTGATTGAGCAACGTTTGCGAAAGTGTCCTCAGCGATTGCAGCACATGCCGTTTCAATTTCTTCCCGAAGTGCTGTCAGTGTAGCTGGTTTTTTGCGGTATACAACATCCTTAAGAGTTCCTCATAGGTAGAAGTCCAACGGAGTTAAATCCTCTTTGCCACTGAAGTTCAACAACAATCTCGATTTTCCAATACCACATCAAAATTGTTTACAGAACATCATACGATAAGGTTGACTTCATTTGTTCATTGTTGATTTACCTGTCACGTAACAACACTATGATAATGTATGTGAATCACACCTGTTTACAGATCATACTACACATTACATTTGTTTTTCCGTCCGATTTTGAAATATATTAAATAGATATCTGCTGAGAGGTCTGTACTGGTACATTTGTGAGATGTAATTTCGAATGGGAGCTGTATTTTCGGTGGTATTTAGAAACTTAACGCCATTATATTTCTACCGGCAGACCACAGATTCCCTGTCTCTAATACCCCTGTACAACTTCTGCAATTATTGCGATGTGGTTCATTAACACCGGGTCTACGAGTAGACAGTATTAGCGTTGCATTCTGATTGTTATATCTTTCGGATGGGGTTATGATGTATGTTGTAGGGGATTATAAGCACTAAGGATATCAACATTCATTCTAAGGGAGTGAGGAAAACCCTATTTAAAATTCTCAACACCTCTGCATCCTAAGCTATTGAAGTTTAAGCAACAACCATGCACATGATTGTTCCTCAGTCAACTGTTCGTCACCCTTCTGCATAGCAAAAGAGGGAGAGGGAGCTTACACGAGGCAGAATCAAAAAGTGCCTTAATAAGGCCATAAAAGCAAAAATCACGTAGTAGATGGTTGCACTGCAGATGTTGGTAGCCCTACAGTTTGAAGTATGTATCACTGGGCGCAGACTTTAGCCCTAATGGAAAAGAGAAGCGGCTCAAGCAAATATACAAATTTGGCTCCACGCAAATTACCAATGTTAATGCAATATTTACTGCAATATATTATATCCATATATCCGCGGAGAATTAATTAAAGCATTTAGTTATTCATATTCCTGAGACAATCGCCATTTTTAAAAACGCTACTTACACCATCTTCAAAAGCGCTGAAAGTTTTTAAGCATCGTTTTTACTGTGCACAGTTATTTCAAAATGGAATATCGAGAAATTGTTTTTCTTTCTTATTTGTAGCGAAATGCAGACAGTTTCAACGTACAGAGGTGGCTCAGGCGGAAATGCTTGCGACACCCCCCCTCCCTCTCCCTGCTTTTCCGTGGTCATTTTAGACTAATGTTAAAATGAACATTTACTCCTCACGAACTTTTCTTCTCGTTCTCTCATTTTATTTCATAGTTCTAGTTGCAGAGTTGAAAGTGCCATACGAAGCGGGCTGGTGCTAGGCGGCGTGGCGGTAGATTTGCGTTTGGGGGACCTATTGAGACTCACCACTGGGAGAGATCACTGTGGCTCTCGCAGACATGCCGACATCTTTGACCTGAAATAGGATTCGTGAGTCGCCCCACCTTCCAGTTTCTCCCTCACCTCATCCCTTCCTCCCAGAGATGCTTCCCTTGGGGGAGTAGATACAAAAAACTCGTGCACTTTTGTTATAGGGTGTGAAATTACATGCCCGCATAATCAGCCATTTTTATTTTTATTTATTTTGAAAAAAAGCAATCTCCAAGTTTGAAATAAATCTCACATACAGCAGAAACAAATATGCATTGTACAGATCCTCTAGATATACGGCAAACAGTTCGAAGTTATCGAAGGACGACTACACAAAAGTGCGAAAATATTACAGCTATTCTCTTTTGTACTGAACTGTAAAATATACATCGTTGTTAATATAATGATTTTACTGTAGGACAGAATTATAAACAGTCGTTAATTAAATGCTACAGTAGGACACTCCAGCTGCACATTTTGACCATTGTGAAATTACGTCATTAAATTGCTGTCTTTACTAAAACGCTGTCAGCAGTTAAATGTAATTTTATGACAAAATTAATAAAACACTTTATGTATTGCTGAAACAGAATAAATAATTATTCCTCATTGCAGAATAAATGATTTAGGATATTGAAGTTGATCTGCTTTTTTTCGGTATTAATTACAATTCAGATTTTTCAACAACATAAAATTTCGTGCGATAAATCCATTTTCGCTAATAACAATAGACAGACGAACTAAATAATTTCCAACATTACAATGACGTCATAAATGAAGACGTGGACTTCAGAGTAATTTATTAGAAAATTAATATCAATATTAATTACATTTCATTAAAATCCTTTCATAATTTTGATATACATAAATAGCGTATGTAATGTAATAAAAATAGCGCATTCGTAAAAATTTACAAACTAGCTTCGCTCGTTTCTTCAATAATTACCCGTCCAATAAAGTATAACTTGATAATTTAATAATCTTAATGTACTACTTCTGTTATATTCACTTAACAGAAAAGTACACAAAGCTGTTTAAAGTCAGAGATTGTGCCTGGGGGAGTGCGGTAATCTCAAGTGTTCTATCTTGTTAACCTGCTATACAACATTGTGTGAAAGTAAAAGGTTTCTGTATCCAAAACTTTCACGGTTGTATTTCCATTATGTAATGTCTTATCATTAGAATAATGTTTAAAAAATGAAATTTGATACGGAAGCTCTTCCTTGTATTTTGAGGAGGTAAAGCAATAATTAATTTGCGATTTATTATGTGTAAACTTTTTAAATACAATGGTGATCTACATGAGACATCAATTTTGGAATTGGAAAAATATTAAAATTATGCTAGTAACGTAGTATAACCGGTTTCTTTATTTCATATTCGTCAAGTTTTACAACCTTGTGTGCTGAGCTAAAGCATACTTAGAAACAATGTCACAAGGCTTGTTAACCACTCACACCGTCATATTATTCTGCCACTTTGCTCTTCTTTTGGCTCTTGTATCTACAAAACAAGCTCTGGCGTATAGGAATTTCTGAAAGCATAACTTTAACTCAAACAATAATGTGTTAAGCCTGACTTGAACTTTGTACTGTCATCAAATGCAAATCATGCAGCACTCTCCTACTCGCAGTTTAAATACAAATCTCCTGCTCATATTAGGGCTAGCACTATATTTGCTCATTTCGAAAAATCAACACATTCTGAATGTTCAGTATACACCCCCGCTCTCTCTTCTCTCTTTCTGTTCTACCGCAAAGGGTCATTTAGCAGCCCGGACTAGAGCTCGCATTGCATAGCAGATTTTTGTTTGGAAATTTCTTCATAAATATGAATTTAGTAAAGCAAATAATTAGTCGTTTGTCTAAACCACCTAGCAAAACAGTCATCCCTAGAGGAATTTTATTTTGAAATATTTTGCTTAATAATGACTGCGTGTCGTTTCACCTGTGAGTACCTTGTACTTCGGATGTCTTGGTGTTTCACAAATCATTGTTTGCTTTTAATGGCTATATATATAGATTATCTGTTTTAGAGTTTTTACAACAAAATATTATTACGAAACATTTTAGCAATAGATTTCGTTTTATAAATCAAAAATCACCGCGCAGAACATGACGTGAGTATTGGGGTAGCGAAAAAGGCATTTACAGACCTTTAGCACGCTACCATGTGTGTATGGTATATACATTGTCCTGCTAAATGTAAATGAAGAATGTAACAGTTCCTACGGCCACGTCCACTGAAATACGTTGCAATTATCTTAACATTTAATGTATTTTAATTAGTAATATAGATACCAAGTATGTATATATGTATAATATGATATGTTTAAATTTGAATAGTATGTCGACAAAAGAGAAAGCTCTCTGGTATTTTCTGTTTACAGTAGCTTGAAAAACCAAGAGGACCACAAAAGTCTATATTCAAAGGGGGAATAAACTCCAGGGGTGTAGTATATGCCACTTTTAAAAGGACTACCACTGGAGATTAAGAGTTGTCGTGAAGAAGGCGCACACCACCTCTCAGATTTACTCGCCTTTTCTCTTTGATGGAAGCACGTAGTCTGTACAGTAGACCAGCATAGTACTCCTCATTTACTGTGTTGTTGCTCTCCTTGAAGGTAATGAAGAGTATTCCTTCACAGTGCCAAAAGATTGTGATCATGATTTTCTTGGTTAACTAAGTGACCTTGGCCTTTAGAGGTGGTGCTTCGCCAGGTTTACACCATTGCACTGATTCTCTTATGGACAAGCGATCATAGTAGAGGACCACAGTTTCATCTTCTGTAACAATGGTTTGTAGAACTTCTTTCTCGTTGCCACGGTAGAGCTCCAAAAATTCGTGACTAGAGATGACTCGTTGCTGCATTTAGACTGAGGAAAGAAGTCTAGGCACTCACCCATCTTGCACTAACCTTATTCATGTTTAAAATGTTCATGAATATTTCGAAGGACCGTTGTTTTAGAAATGTCCAACCTTGGTGCTATTTCTGTAAATGTGAGCCGCCGGTCTTCCATTACTTCTCCTTCCACAAGAGCGATGTTTACAGGAGTGAGCACCTCCAAGGGCCGACATGCACGCTCTTCGTCTTCAATGCTTTCTGGACCCATTCGAAAAAGTTTGGCCCATTCTTTTACGGTAGAATATGAGGGGGATGCTTCTCCATATACACCATCCGAATGCTGTTCAATTTCATTTGGAGTAAATCCTTCTTTTGTGAAGAACTTAATAACTGCTCGATAACCCATTTTGAACATTTCAAAATCTTCTACACATAGCCTTCTTTATGCAACTATACCTGAACAACTGAACAGAGCGGAGTGAACGTTACAGCTGCAATTAATTACTTAACAGATAAGGTATGACACAGATTAGGGTTTTGTAAAGGCGATAATCTTTATCGGCGAGACTAGAAACTTATGGATCTATCCTCGTAAATAAAATATTTTCCTTTGATGGCACAATGCAGTATAAATTGTGTCGCATTAAGAAACATACACTCTGCTTCAGAAATGTAACAACGCTGTCAAAAGGGTCAATATTTTATATGATTCT
This sequence comes from Metallyticus violacea, assembly GCA_030762175.1. Classification (NCBI taxonomy): domain Eukaryota; kingdom Metazoa; phylum Arthropoda; class Insecta; order Mantodea; family Metallyticidae; genus Metallyticus; species Metallyticus violacea. Next base: position 66,973,613 of record CM060839.1, on the reverse strand, counting down.
GTCTATCTTCTGCCAGCTTGTGATTGAGACAAAGGTGCTTATGGGCCAAAAGAGAAAAGCTCAAGGAAATGCACTAGACATCATTGCTACACCACCCGTATAGGTAGTCAAGAGTTCAGAATTATGTTTGGACCGATATAAGTATTGCAGGTCGGCGATTTTGCTGAAGAACCTGAAGCAAAGAATAATAGACATGTAAAAGTACAAATGCACTGCATCATTTAGCATAATATTTAAAATAGTGCTAAAATTGAGAGAGAGACATAGCAATAACATTCTGTTAATTATCTCAACTTAATCCTGCAGTTCAAAACATCAAAATTAAGCTAATGTATTTAAAATGGCGATTAGTAACCCTACTATTACTATGATAGAGCTTTTCGTGGCCAATAAATAGCCCCGTCTACATTCACCTCGCACGGTACGATGTGGAAACCGAAAGGTCGTGGATAGAGGTCATGTGTGGTTTGTGCCCTTGCCACCTTTTCTTTACGTCACCAGATATTCATTTATATGACATGCTCTAGTTGTGAAAAGAAAAACAAAAACTTCTCTTGCTCATGAATAAATCGGATATAAGCTGTTTTAGCCCCTGAAGCGGGTTTTTACTGGGGTGTGTCGACGATGTTGCCCCAGTTCAATGTGCCCGATTTGAAGCGCTTTCTATACGCAGATGTTGATATAGTCGTTGGACCGAGGGTCCCACTTCATACCCCGGGTCGTTCAGGGGCCTGAAGTCGCGAGAGGAGGGAGATGGAGAGGGGATGGTTTAAATTACAAGACCTTGCTTCATTTAAACGCATTGAAACGTTTAATCACACTACACTAGTTATCGGCCACCTGGTTCGTTATCTCTATGACTTTGATGACACGTGCTAAATATGCTGCATCTGTGTGCCTCTCGTCTACTGTCCCTGGTAAAACGATCTGGTAATGCGTTGCACTGTCTTCACTTCCTGAATAAACTGCGGCTGCCATTTGATAAAAACGATCCGGTAAAAATAAAATAAATAAATAAACAAATAAAAACATGCTTTAGTGGATTTGTTTCTCCTTATGTATGAAATCCAAACGTCGATATGTGGTTTCAAAGCGTTACGTGTGGTTTACAGCACAGTGCCCACGGCTTCCCCTGAGCCTTTGAAATATTTAAAATTTATTGGTCAGTTCTTGAGCTCCCAAACGCGCTTATTAAATTTATCGCCTTTCTGACACTTTATTGGAGAGTTCCTCATCATACACATGATGACGTTATCGCCAAAACCTGTTCCTCCTTCTACCTTCAACGAATTTTGAAACATCTTCAGCAACTAAGATACAAAAGGATTCATTATTCGCCCACCTGCCTATACTTAAGCTTTGTTATAGTACAGAGAACCATCGCTCTAGCCATTACCAGCAGAAAAAACACAAAATATGACAAAGGGCAACCTTTTCCCTAAAGTCATAGAGTCAAACGCCCAGATAACCATGAATACACTTTAGCAACACATGAAATGTTTCAATTTGCCATTATAAACTATATTTTATAATTATTACCATTTACATTACCTAACAGCATTTATTCTTGGGCATGTGTGGGTGTGAGGATCTGTCACAGCCCTAAATGAAGAGAGAAGTCTAGGCCATATCTTGACCATTTTCATAAAGATGTCATAACATTACACCATTTAGGCAGGGTTTATGAGCACATGTCCTATTCGTAATAAGAACTCCCTTTCGGGAAAAACAGGAGTTGGGAAAATTATAGATGTTATCTATCATCAGGCATAATGTAAAAAATTAAACGTATTTTTAGTGAGTTAAATTATTTGGACTTCCTGAAAATCAAGAATGAACAAATTAAGAACAGCTTGAAAAATGCTGGCATAAATATGAAAATAGAAGAAAAAGATGCAAAAAAGTAATAAAATGCTACAAATGAATACGAGGGCGGTCTGAAAAGTTACCGGCCTAACAATGAAAAAGTGAAAAGTATTGTTTCAGGGGTATTTTTCCTTTTTCAACATATTCTCCTTCAAGAGCAATACACTAATTCCAGCGATGCTCTAGCATCGTTATTCTATCCCTGTAATGGTTTTCTGGAAGTTCTGCAAAATAGGCATCTACAGCCGCAATCACCTTCTGATTCCAAGGAAAATGCTGTCCTGAGAGCAACTCCTTGAGCTTCGGGAAGAAAAGGAAGTCGGAGGGAGTCAGGTCCGGGGAGTAGGGCGGGTGTTCCAAAAATTCATAGTGCAAATCCTTTAATTTCGAAATTGCCATAACACTTTTGTGAGCAATTGCGTTGTTCTGGTGAAAGATTACTTTTTCTTCTGCAAACTAGCCAGTTATTTATTTATTTTTTTTATCCTTTTCAAGATAATCAATCAGCAAAATTGCCTTAGCATTCCAAAACACCGATGCCATCACCTTTCCTGTGATGGAATTGACTTTGCCTTCTTTGGTGCCGAGCAACCGGCTTCTATCCCTGTGTTGACTGCTGTTTGGATTCTGGTATAAGTTTTAGCCACTGTAACGAACCCGCGAATAAAGTAAGTTTTGTTCCTGTTCAGTCCTATAAACACAGCTTAGAGGTTCTCACGCTCATTCTCTTTCGATCTGCTGTGAACAAACGCAGCACCCATTTCAACCCCAAATCTTGAGGCAAGTTATACCCACGCGCACTTTAGATACGCCTATAGCCTCAGCAATTTCACACACCTTCACTCATTCCAGCGCCATATCGTGCACTTTTTAAATTCATTTCCGATGTTGTACCACAGCTTGAGCCTCTTTCGCGTGGTTAGTCTTCTAGGCGGGTACACGTTTAAACTCCTCGGCCCTCCTTTTTATCGCCGAAAATGAAGGCGAAGCTCCACCATAGACTTTAATGAATTTCTCATGAATTTCATTCGGTTTCAAACGTTGAACTTTTTCAGAAACGCTTATAACAGATCTAGCAACTTAATGGGAAAACATCGCTGCATTTGCACTGTCATTTCTGGTCGAGGTCGAGAACTTTTCAGATGATCCTCGTAGAACGTGGTAAAGCTACTCCTAGAAATTGGGAAATTTGTGCAAAAAAAAGTCCCCCTTTCCAAATTAAGATAAGAGTTACTTTCATTAGTGAAAGTGAGCAAGGAGAAGCGTCAGCACAGCGAGAAGGCCGCAAGACACCAGTTGGGTCACATTGACCGCGGTGTGTAGGAAGCAAAGCTGGATGGGTGTAGCGATTTGTGCAAAAATTACTCTGCATAAAACCGGTCTGGCCGGCTCACTATGTAATGTTCAAATCCTTGGCCTCCAAAAGTTTCTTGCTGCTGCAAAGCCAACACAGCACAACTCGAGTCAAAACATCTCCGCGAAATCAAATAGTCTCATTTTAGTATTTTGAAATTTATTGAATGTGCTAATAAAAATACAAATTACAAGGTTCTCCAACTATTTGGCCCATGACATTTTAGGTCTACGTCCTCGCGATTACAAAATTTTTAATATATTGAACGTTTTATACTACTACTTTACCTAAATTCTAAATAATTAAATAAAATACATATTTTCCACCTAGAATACATCAGACCCCGGTCCCCTGTTCATCAGCAGTGGCCTACTGAAATTCCAGGGGACTAGGCTCCGACCCCACCAGGGGACTAAATTGAAATATTTCAATTACTGTCCTCAAATGCTTTCATATATCAAATTGTACAACTAATTTTGCATATCCAGCCCATGACAAATTCTGTAGTATTCACCGAGCACCAAAAGAATAATTTATTGATTCAAACAATTTCTTAACCCCCCTCAGCTGAAGGCGGATGGCTAACAGTTGAACTTCAGATGCTCATAAAATAATAGCTGATGCAGATGGTGAACAACATCGCCCTAACTCGCAATTAAGTATTCTTAATAATAGTAGCGAAATATCGATTTCAAGTTCACTAAAGAGGTGTGACATTTTCTACCCAAGGATTATAATTAAATTCAGCGTATGTCGTTATAAATTCGGCCATATGCGTCAGAAAGGTTGAAGCTTCTGTTTGTGGATTTTATTCTTAGCATAGGAATGCAACTATATAAATTATAAGTTCTGTTATTATAACGACAACCATTTATCTAATATTTATATTTACATTATTTAATGCAGATTAATTATGCCAGTTATTTTGGTCAAAGTTTCTGGATGTTTCACAGATTTGTCGCTGGCAGGTGGGTAGTATGTGGTAACTCCCGGCGAAGGGGATGTACGAGGGTAGGTCCACAAGTTTCCGGACTCCCCGATAAGAATTATCGCTTTCACAGAAATATCTGTTGTCATACCTTCGTTATCTGTTAAGAAAATAATTGCAGCTGTAACTCCGCTCCACTGTGTTCAGATATAGTTGCATAAAGAAGGCTATGTATAGAAGATTGTGACATGTTCAAAATGCAGTGTCGATCTGTTATTAAGTTCTTCACAAAGGAACGACTTACTCCAAATGAAATTAAACAGCGATTGGACGATATATGTGCGGAAGCATCCCCCTCTTATTCTACCGTGAAAGAATGAGTCAAACTTTTTCGAATGGGTCGAGAAAGCATTGAAGATGAAGAGCGTGCAGGTAGGCCCTTGGAGGTGCTCATTCGCATGGATAGCTCTTGTGGAAGGAGAAATTATGGAAGAACATTGGCTCAAAGTTACACAAATAGCAGCAACGTTGGACCTTTCTAAATTATTCATGAACATTTAAATATGAATAAGGTTAGTGCAAGATGGCTGGGTGCCTAGACTTCTTTCCTCAGTCCAAAAGCAGCAACGAGTCATCTTTTGTCAGCCATTTTTGAAGAATCAATGGAGTGGCCTAAATCCGGCAAAGCACCACCTCTAAAGGCCAAGGTCACTCAGTCAACCAAGATGATCATAGCCACAATCTTTTGGGACTGTGAAGGAATGCTCTTCTTTGACTCCAAGGAGAGGAACACCACAGTAAATCGGGAGTACTGTGCTGGCCCACTGCGTGGGAAGACTACGTGCTTCCATCTAAGAGAAGAAAGCTGAGTGGTGGTATGCGCCTTCTTCACGGCAACGCGCCTGTGCACACAGCTTGCAAAGGAAGCTGTGAAGAAATGTGGCTTCAAGGAGATCGACCATCCAGTCCGGATCTAGCACCCATTGACAGGTTGCTCTTCTCAAAAAACAAGAAGGACCTTCGAGGAAGGAAATTTAAATGTGATGAATAAGTGATGGGTGCTGTTTATGCCCATTTGGCAGACAAGACTCTTGACTATTTTTGGGAGGGTGGGATAGAAAGGTTAATCCAAAGAAGTGAGAAGTGTATTGCAATAAAGGGTAACTACATTGAAAAGTAAAATATAGTTTTTGCTTTATCATACCTAGAAAAAGATTAGGCCGGAAACCTATGGACATAACTTTCCTTCCACAAGAGCGATGTTTTCAGGAGTGAGCACCTCCAAGGGCCGACCTGCACGGTCTTGATCATCAATGCTATCTCGACTCATTTTAAAAAGTTGGTTCATTCTTTTACGGTAGAATATGAGGGGGATGTTTTCTTACATACATCTTCCAATCGCTGTTCAATTTCATTTGGAGTAAGTCCTTTTTATGAAGAACTTAATAACAGCTCGAAACTCCATTTTGAACATGTCACAGTCTTCTACACATAGCTTTCTTCATGCAACTATATCTGAACAACTGAACACAGCAGAGCGGAAGTTACAGCTGCAATTATTTACTTAAAAGATAAGGTATGACAGCAGATAAGGATTTTTGAATACGATAATCCTTATCGGCGAAGCCGAAAACTTATGGACCTACCGTCGTATAGTCTGAAAAATTAGTTGAATTTGGTATTTGAAAAAGGCAATTAGAAAATGTTCCCATGACAATATACTTTTTATCATTTGAAAAATCACAATCTTGCTGTCTAGCAGACACTATTTACAGTCCGATTCATTTTTGCAAGTATACTACAAAAATTTCTTTTCGAAATGAACATTATAACTGAGATTCCAACTGTTTTGCGTTAGCCACTTATTTCAAGCAGTTTGCCTCCCAATAGATAATATTAAAAGTAGCTTTACCAAACTTTCCACCATCAAAAAATAGTATCTTTTGTCTGCAAGTGTAAGTATGAATGCATAAAAGGATCATTCCACATGAACAGATGTCGCTGAAGCACATTTCATCTTGGGCACATGCACAAAATCAAGTTTTTTTTTTTGTCAAAATATTTGCCACTGCATATAAACTGAAGGAAAAAAAACCTTTGCTTTGGAATGAGTTCTTATTTTCAGCTATACAACATCATTTACTCAAATTAATAATTAGGGAAATAGTGTGTTGCGTATGAAGTTCGTTTGCCATTTTATGAAAGGATTGGTCAAATAAGTATCACTTATATGTATTTTTCAATAACTTACCAATTTGAAATAAATTTAATTTCAACAAAAAAGCCCAAGTCAATTTAGAAATTTAGTTTAAAGCCACTGACCAGGTTGGCTCAGGCGGTAACACTTGGGACTGATCCTAGGTTCAAATTCTGATGCCGACTAACCTAACTGAGGCTCATCAAAATTCGTAGGCTTTCACAACGGTATCAGTTGTTGATAGAACAAGTCCTATGCTTGCAGGCCGTGGTCTGTTGGGCTTCTTCGCAGACGTTTCGTCTACTTCTGTGGTAGACATCTTCAATGGCAGGGAAGATGTCAAATTGTCCTGGCGCCTGTCTCAATCGAACAGCTGACTCAGATAAGCGCGGGAGTCTTTCTATCTACTATTTACCATGGTAAAGACCGTGTTACAACTTTTCTCTGTTTTGAATTTACCTTCTATTTCATATTCCTCTTAATTTCATTGATCGTAAGAGTCTGCGTCTTCTATGTTTGTTGAGTCATCGGTGCGGCCCTGACATAGGACTGATGTGTATGTCCTAAAAAAGGAGGAGGGTAAATGCAGTAAAAGAAATTTTTGAAATCAATGTTTATTACATTATATTTTAGGTTTCACTCCTCAAATGGTACCTTAGAATACCTAAACGTTAAATAGCAATCAACTGTTATCATAATTTATATGTTTTACCTTTGCCTGGCAATCTGGATCGTTGTAATTTATATTTTGACAGACAAAAGTCAATTATATGTATAATGAAAACAAAATGTATTTTGGGTAATATTATATATTACCCAAATAAAACAACCTATTTCGGAACTTCTGCTTAATCCGCTTTTTATAGGGTATACAATATACCTTGAAACAATGTTGTATTTCCGAAACACAGTGCACAATTGTTTTTGTAGTTTTGTTTAGTTTAAATTTAAACAGTAACAATGACAACAATCCAGGTTGACAGAAAAAAAATTGTGGTAAAAATTAAATCTCTTAAAGAAATTTTCACTGAAAATTTCTAAGTCGGGGTGGCTATGGGTAATGAAATAAACAATGGTCTTAAACCTTCTACTTAATATCTAATATAACATTATTTTGGGGGGGAATGACTTTTGTGTTAAATAAGTAGCAATTGTTTGGGAAGTTTTGAAATGAAAGCTCATTACGGTGAAAATATGCACATTGATGGAAGTAATAACTTTGATACCAATGCTCAGATTTTTTGAAAACAGATTATTTACTCTACTTTTAATCACATTAGCTAACATTACCTGAAGTTTGCCTTAGTTCTTAAATTACTTTTACTATAATGTCAATGATATCTACCATAATGTCAATGATATCGATTTTGAAGCTTTCGAACAATAAATAAACTTTTGTTTGAACTTATTGTTTTTAACACACTCGTCTTTCAACAATACTCCAATATCGAAAGAATACAACATATTCTTGATGACGTCCGAATGTTTCGATTAGCATCCCAAAGTTTCCAAACAAATTCACTCGTGGTTCAAAACATTGGTGTTGGCTATAGTCGTTAGTTGAGGATATGTTGCTTTTAAAATATGTCTATTCTGTTAGGCGCCTTTAGGAAAATACTTCCAGTATATTTGCTTATCCACTTTTGGTAAATCTATTCACATTGCTTCAACAACGTCTTGAGCGGTACACGTAACCCGATAATTTAGCAGCATAACTTGCCAATGCTCGCGCTGCTTGTTCATTTATGAGGCGGAGTCCCTCGTATGTAAAATTGTGGTGGCGGTTGGTTATGAGAAATTTCCAGAAGCAAGTCTTGTGTTTTAATCTGATTGGTGATTGGGGAGTTACCTCACCTATTTCGAAAGTTCAATCCCGGCCAGGATCAAGGGGATTTTTCGGACGTAAAAATCCTAATTATAGCTTCCTTCGGAAGAGAAGTAAGGCCATGGGTCCCATGTCGTAGATTGACGGCGTGTGAAAGAATCTCAAGTTTGAAACAAGAGGCCTCTGAGCAAAATGTGTCGGCCATTTCACGCCATGAATTGAATGGGACGCTGATGACCCGAGATGTTAAAGAGCGTTCGTAAATACCCCCCTAAAAAACTAAGTAGCAAGTCGTGAGTAACGCTAGGAAAGAATTAGTTTAGAACAGACCATCAACGAGCAACATATGTCTTGTGTCATTTCTTTTCCCCAGCCCAAAAGCATACGCACTGATAAACATAAAATTAGGTATGTAGATATTGTTAACATTCGTTCTTTGATGACCTGAAAGAAGATAATGTAATTTAGTGTAAAAACAAGAATTTTAAATTTAATTCAATTTTAATTAACAAATTAATTTTCTTATGTAGATAAGGCTATATCTTCACGGTGTCACTAACGTAATATTTGTAGACAAAGGAGTCATTGCCGAGAGCCGCCGGGCAGCTGCGGAACGGTACAATACCATACGACTACAGAACAGCCGTAGTGTAGTTAAATATTTTGTGGAGACATTTCTTTATAAACTGACAGATTAAGAATATTGCACACTATTCATGGAAGCATTCACAATGATGCGAAAACAACCTCTTTCTTTGTAATTTTATTCAATTAAGGCCACTTTGTCTGTTCTTAACTTCTATGGAGGTTTCATAAAACAAATTTTCCATAGTGTTGACTGATATAGGACCTTATGTAGTATATAAGAATCTAACGGAATGTAGGCCTGAAATGTTAAAGCTAAGTCGTTTGCTAAAGCTCGCCGGCGCGTCAGAATCAGATATTCCTATTTCGTAACTTTCAGAAATGTGTTAATTAATATTAAGTTTGTGATATGGTTGACTTTATTTCAATACAAGTTGCAGAATACTTTGGGCTCGTTGAAATTCCTGGTATTGTTGCTTTTAAAAGTGTTCAAGATAAATTGCCCCCTTTTTTCCCCCCTAGATAATTTGATGAATAAAATGCATTCACAATTAAAAAGAACTACACATACGGGCTAATCCCATTTCTCCTCACCTTCCCGATAAACAAACCGAGCCATGTCCTTCCGCATTCCCTTGCCCTTATTGGTTAAAGCTGTTTGCGCCGTAGGTGTGTCGGTCCTGGTGGTGTAGCGGTAACAATACTTGCCTTCTGAGCCCAAGATCGCGGGTTCAAACCCGGCCAGGATCGGTGGATTTTTTCGGGCACAAAAATCCTAAGTAAGGCTTACTTCTGAAGGGTAGTAAAGCCTGTGTCCCGTGTCGTACATTTACGGCACGAAAAAGAACCTCAAGCCTGAAAGAAGAGATCTCTGAGCAAAATTTGTCGGCCATTTCACGCCCTGAATTGAATGGGACGCTGACGACCTGATGTGTTAAACAGCGTCCGTAAATAAAACAAATCAAACAGCCACAAGTGTGGCTTATTGAGCATGTGGGGTGCCCTAAAAGACAACAGGAACTTCAAGTATGTACACTTACAGGTTGATTCGGGTACTACTAGGCCCTGGGTCCAGGGGTGCAACACAGAGGTCTGTGCCACCCGTGGGTCTTTGCATTAGGATGGCATCTTGTTTCCTAAACCGATCCGCCTTTCGGCTGCAGACGATTGCGTCGCCCAGGCGCGCTAAGTTCTCTTAGCTTCCAGATTCTCACTGGTGGCTTAGACCTACTCGTATTTAAGAAGTGAGTCACCCCAGCATTAAGGTAGCCACCATCCTCCGTACAAACAACGGCGATTCCGGCGCACCGGCCTCCAGGGTACACACCTTAGGCACTCCCCTGGGACACGCCGCCATCGTAGGTCCTCAATTCCCCGTAAGTGACGGGTCCACTGCCAAGCCGAGTCCAACCCAATCCGGACAACTCCCTTCCGGGAGGGGCTCGAATCAAGTCCGGCCCAGCTCCCTCTAGTACGTCAGAGGTACCACGGGCACTCAGGGTCCGCAGAGCCCGCACCTGAGCATCTGAAGAGCAACGACCGAAGCCGCTCCCCCCCCCCCCGTATAAAAGAAATCAAACAGCCATAGGTGTGGCTTATTGAGCATGTGGGGTGCCCTAAAAGACAACAGGAACTTCAAGTATGTACACTTACAATAAATAACGAACGTACAGAACTGTGTTAACGCACTAACTGAAGACTTTCTCTGTTCTTTCTATTGAGCAAGATCGAACGAGAGCGAATGCACTAATCATGTCATGCTCAGCAAGCTCAGAAATAATCTCCCACTACCTCTGAATGCGTCATCGCAATCGTCCATCGTACTTCATTTACGATACGGTAATGAAAAAATATAAAATGTGTAACAATAAATTATTACTTTAAACATCGAACTAATTTGTATCGCAAAAAGCGAGTCTGAGCCCACCAGCCAAAGAGCGGTGGCAGAGAGTCTCTGGTATGTAGATGCCCCAGTAAAAAGTACCCAATAGTTAGAGAAACAAATAGACCGTCGAGTTTCGTGCCTAAAAATTACAAAAATGAACTTTCGAAATAATCTTTAGGTTGCAGACATTTAACTTCTAAATCCCTTTGTCTACACTAAGAAATTCCGTTCAGAACAAATTACTAAAAATCTAACTTGTACACTTACTCAAAGAATGAATATTTTCTAATCAAGGTCCGTACAGAGATAACGAATTTCAGTGGGGGGAGTGAAAGTACAAGTTTCAAGAACATCATTACTACCTATAGCACATTGCAGCTGTGGCTGGGCGGGCTAGATCACGGAAATGGAATGTTATGTTGGAAACTTGTCTAATGTCGAATCTCGCACCCTTTTTTACACACTTGAACCTCATACTTTTTATGCATTTTTCCATTCTCGTTATTTTATGAACAATAGTTTTTTCCATAAATATATATATATATATATAAAGTATATTTTTAAATTAAATTATACATAAATCACTAACATTCTTTCAGTGCTAATGTCTTTCGCTGCTGAAGAAATAAAGGGTATCATTTCATTAAAATAAAATAGTACTTTGTAGTCGTCTTATAATTATCATGTATTATTATATAAAAACTTATTCTGAATACTTACAACACTTTCTATCACAGTATTTCAACAACGAAAATGTTAGGTTAGGTTCAGTGCTACGAGTGTTTGCATTATTTATTTTATTCTACTCTAAAGCGAGCCTCTCAGTTCATGTGCAACGGCACCCTATTACTCCTCTCAAGGACTGCTCATACTATTTAGACTCGCGGGAAGGCTTCCTGTTGACATGCTTTCTTTAATTTGAAAAATGGCTGCCTTGATGGGCAGACATACCGTTCCATAGTATTAACTTTTGAGTAACGTGTGATTTTCACCGTCTGAGGCTGTTCTTAGACATTGTATATGCCATAACGAACTGCGTAGATGATATAGGGAAGACTGACAGGTAGAACAACAACATAGCATGGTGGTAAAAGGTTTTCTACTTCGGGCAGAGGCGGGAATATGACTCTTTTCATGTGCTACTCAATTGAAGCCTGCCTTTTCCGGTTTTTTTTTTCTTCTTCTTCCCCTCCAGGCCTTAAGGAATCGCTGTAGAGAATTTGTGTAGGTAACAACTTAGCTGCTCGTAAGGAGGTAGTGTATGACTGAACAGTTCTGCATATGCCGTCGACGCTAGGAACGTCAATTGGCGGAGAGTAATCTACCCGGACGAAGTTACAGACTGGAGTTAACCGCTGGGCTGATGTACTTACTGCTGCTGCAGGTGCCTTGCTCGAGCGGCTTGCCAGAGGCTAGCGAAAGCGGAGAGAGCCGAAGGTAGTTTGTTAGCTAGACAATAACGCCTCAGGATCAACTGTGCAGGGTGTTAGAGCATAGTGCTACTCTTGTGAAGATAGAACAGTGGGGTTCGAATACTACCATCTCATTCCTTTATTTATTATTGATGTTTTTTTCTGCCGGAGTTAAAGGAGATTTGCCACAATTACAATGATTTATTCGCTGAATTTGTTGCGAATTGGAATAAGAGCAGTTTGCCACAATTTCAATGATTTACTCGCTAAACCACTGGGTCCACCGGTTATTAGGATTTGCCCGAGGTTAGCCCACATATTAGGTTATTGTGTGTATATATGAATTAGTTGCGAATTGGAATAAGAGCACATTTCCTACTGTTACAATACTTCACCCGCCTTAATAATGCTCTCATTACAGTGATTTACCCGTCGATATCCATTTATGTTTACACATTTATATTTACAAAGTAAAGTGCGTGCGAATAAGTTTCGCTCTCCCCGCAGTCGCTCGCTTCTGGCTAGCAGCTTGGGCACTTAGCAACAGTTGGGTGTTTTCAGCCCTGCGGGTAACGTCAAATAATTTATAGTGTCGTCGTGTAATGGGACCAGTGCGCTTGTATCGATCACGTGGTCACCGATATGATACACATTACGTGGCTAATCGTGTTCACACTGGTCGCGTAAGCATCTCATGTTGGGGTGGATTTCATTAGGAATACGTGGAATGCTAAATGTTTGACCTACCGCGACTTTTTAGAATTACTTTTAGTCCCATCTACCAGAGAAAGGTATCTTGATGGAACACTCCTATTCCTGCAGGATTACCATTGCGTTCAGCGTTGGTTTGATAAGCAAGAGGATATCTCACTGATACCTCATCCTCCCAAATACCGCCAGAAGTGGCCGAGGTCGTTAAGGCGCGGTCTCGTCAGCGAGGGGGTTCGAATCCCGCCAGGACTGTCCTCCCTGACTGAGGTTTTTTCCATGTTTTCCTCAGTCTTCATAACTGGCAAATGCCGGGGAGGAATCCTAAACTTAGCCTGGAGCGTTTCCTACCTTAAAAAAATCCTTTCCCAATATATCATTTCATCTCATGTATCATCAGTGTTCACCGCCTGTGGTGCCTCAGTAGTAAAAACGGGCGTTAAACACCATTAAAAAAACTCCCAAACCAAGTGATCTAAATCCTCTTGAGAACGTTTGGGTATAAATAACGGAGATTCTTCGAAATCCCCCTCTCAAGACGTCTATCCAGCTACGGAGTAGGGTTGAAGATGTGCGGAATTCTCTAGCAGCAATGCCAAACTATTTTCACCGACTGGTAGACTCCATGCTGAAATGAATTAAAACTTTTTTCAAACATGCAAGATATTGGAATGGGCATAAGTTTTAAACTTTGTTTTCTGTTTGTTTATTTTTAATTGAGAACGAACCGTGTCTCAAATATAAATATTTAATTGTTTAAGGCCACAGAGGAAAGGTCTTAAGGCAGCAATATATATTTTAAAACTAGACGCATTAAAACCTTCTCCTTCTCCTTGAAAAATGAACTCTATACTGAGATACTGGTCAACCAAAGAGCGAAAAAATTAAAATAAGAATTGAAGAAATTGTGCGAGATTCAAACGCACTGTTATCTTCAACATTTAATCTATCAAGCAATTCGTTAAACCCCTCGGAAACTTTAAGGCTGGAACGTCAAAGCTACTGTTTTTGATACGCCTTCACATTAGAAAACAGCTGGCGACTGTATTCCGTTTAATCAATGAAAAGCCAATACTTCTTTACATTTCTGGTTTTAATGAAAAACGTGATAACTTCATGAAGAAACAAATGTATCATTGAAGGTTGATTTATGTCAATACTACCCACATTATGTAATGTACTGTAATATGTTAATATCACTTGGAAGTGCGTGCCTATGACTTCGGTTACGTTCGGGAGCACAAAGTGCTCTTCTGTGACCACGATTATTTGAGTAAGTGTACCATAATTTCCTTCTACGATTACAAAAATATACAATGTTTTGCATATGTAGTAATTATACTAATGTGTAAATTATGGACAAATGTGTATAATAAAATTGTTTAGTTTGTAATACCAATCGCCTCTTTGATAAAAAGAATCCAAATATTTTAAAGTTATATTGCAACATAAATCAATGAATTTAACATCAGCCTTAATCCCGTCATAAGAACTGCAGTATAGAATAGGAAACGTTACTAAAAATAGAAAAAAAAAACTATACTAGTAGGTACTTACCTACTGCAACATTTAGACACTCTGATTTATGTAGTGATTCGATCTCTCCTTTACACTAAAAGATTACACAAAACCTTTGATCTGTTTTACTGCACTGACATTCTCTTCAGATCCCTAAATCATTAAATGGATTTTATGGCACCATTTTTCTGCATTATTTTTTTAACCTTGATATTACAATACTATTCAGTTTCAGCTTTCTTCCCCCCACTTTTATAAGCTACTCAAAACCTCCTTCGCTACCTTTCTGTTTTTAATATAGCCTTGTTTTTGTAATGCACTACTTTCCACTTGTTAAAGAAACGGAGAAGTATGAAAATCCGATGAATTTTCAGATGATGGAGTTTGTTTGGAAACTATGACACATAGGAAGGGAACGTTTCTGTATGAAATATGGTGACAATCCTAAAGGTCCAATCGTGTTACGAAACCTGGTATTATAATTATAACACTTCCTAAGTTTCTTCCTTTACAGTTGTACGGTATATCATTTTCGTTCTATTACGACAAAAAGAAGAGAAGAAAGTTATTGACCTGCGACCTTAAAGGGAGCGTCGTTGAGGACACTAAAGTTGGTAGTTTACCCGTTATCTGCTTGTAAAATTTGCTACCAACTTTGTCATCTTAATAAATCAGCCTGCTAAAGCAGACAGCTCGGAGCTCCGTTATGCATTCAGTGCAGCATATATACATACATGTGTATTCAAATGGAGTAAGCTTGTTTAAATAAGTTTTGCACTGAGCTAGAATAAAACAATAGAATAGCCTGAACAATAACCTACAATGTGAAGCGTGCTTATTAAAATATCACAGGTACAGCCACGTTAAAATTGTCTCTTGGCTTACATTGAAATGCTCTTCGTGCTGGGAATTGTTCACTTCATATGGGATGTTAAAAAATGGTCGGCTTATTTTCATAGCATTAGAGTTGACAAAAGAAGAGAAAGAATTACTTCAGTTAATTTTACTTCTGAGAGTGATATACCCCTAGTATTGTAGTTGATCAGAACACGTGATTGCAGGAAGAGAGACGAGCGGAAGTCGTAAGCATGGTATAGTCGGGTAACAATATTATAAACAATGCGTTGCGGAATAGTGCTATGATAATAATATGTACATACCTAAATCATTAGCGTCGAACAATATAATGCACAAAAATCGCACAATTTTGACGGTTGTTTAACACGACGAACGAGGCAATAACAGTAATATACATAATATGAGTAAAAAGGTATTACGGAGGAAAAATACCTAAAAGACATTTACGTTAAAATAAAATTTCGTCAGCGAGAGTCTTATTCATGATTCCTGTAGATTTATCAAGAGCCGTTATATAAAATAGTCTTTTTCTAACATCCGACATCTACTGATAAGCTATCAGCAATTCTAGTGGCACATCTCTGTATGCATTCATGTGCAGCCGAGAAACGAGTGACGTAACCCATACTGTCTTCCCTCAAGGCCATAATCATGATGCTTTCAGCAATGATGTAATCTGCTTAGAAAGGCGTTCTAAAGGAGTTCCGTCTCCTTGCAGTGCTCCACAGCAAGGTGTTTTTACTAGACCTACTTAAGCGTATTCGTACAGATTCTTAACCTTAATAAATACTGCTGATTTTACACGTTATCAGAGTTAAGATTACACTGTGTAAATCGAAGAAATATATTTCATATCTCTCTTTTGTCCCGCCCTTCTCCACTAAATCTTGATATTCTGCAAATATCTAATGCTTAAATTTGATGGACTTAATCGATTATTTATTACACTAGTGGTTAAAGTAGGCAAAACTCGGAATAACCCTTTCCCCGGTGAAATAGTAGCGATGTACACAGCGGGAGCCAAAAAAAAAAAAAAAAAAAAAAAAAAAAAAAAAAAAAAAAAAAAAAAGTATACACATTTCAAGCAAAGAAAAAAACTGTTAACATAACAAAATTGAATTCACACTAACAGAAAATGAGCACTAATCATCTTATATTTTACAGTTACAACAGTTGCTCAACATGCCCACTATCGGCGCCGATACACTTCTGAGTACGTGGAACTACTGATTGAGCGACGTTTGCGAAAGTGCCCTCAGTGATTGCAGCACATGCCGTTTCAACTTCTTCCCGAAGTGCTGTCAGTGTAGCCGGTTTTCTACGGTATACAATATCCTTAGAATTTCCCATAGGTAGAAGTTCAACGGCGGTTCTGATTTGAACACATGTCTCTAATGCCTTTGAACTTCAACAACATTCTCGGTTTTCCAAAAGAGCGTCCATAAATAAATCAAATCGGTTTTCCAATACCACTTCAAAATTGCTTTCCGCTGTTCAAACGATAATCTTGGCCCCATTTTGTTGTAACAACGCTAGCATAGCGTAATGTGAGTTACATCTTTTTACAGAACATCATACGATAATCTTGGCTGCATTTGTTCATTGTTGATTTACCTGTAACATCAACATAATGTGTGTGAGTCCCAACTGTTTAAGATCATACAACACATTACTGTTGTTTTTCGGTCTAACTTTGAAATTTATGAAATAGATATCTGCTGTAAAAGTGCTTTAAAAAGTCAAAAGTACTTAGACACAGATTATCTAAAAAGCAAGAAATAATCTGTATCATACGTGATTTATTGTTTTTTTTTTTTTTTTTTTTTTTTTTTTTGCTTCTTTAGCTATTGTTATTTTAGTTACATTATTCATAGTGATATTTTATTTTTCATTTATATTATACAACAGGGTTATTCAATAAAGAATTATCACACATTTTTAAACTACATAAATTTACTCATAATTCTGCTCGTTTTTCTGAAAGTAATCCCCTTTAGACATAATGCACCTGTTCCATTATTTCTGCCAGACTTCAAAGATCAGCTGGAAACAATTTTTTGAAGCGTCCTTCAGAATGGCCACCGCAGCCTTCATCGCTACTTCTGATATGGGAAAGGTGATCCACGAAGTGTTTGTTCAATTTGGGGAAAAAGATAAAGTCATGCGGGCATCTGGACTGTAGGGAGGGTGAGGAATGCTTTGATTTTTGTAATATTCAGCAACAACATTTGCGATATGCGTTCATGCATCGTAGTTGGCAAATTGATTTCTTTTTTAGTGCTTCTTATTATACCTTTATTCAGGTATTATTTTTTATCATTGCTTGCTAATATAATCGCAGGACATCTTTTATTAATATTATTAAGTATTACAAAAAAAAAAGCAGCAACATTTTATATTCCTTCAATTCTATTTTCAATTCAATTCAATTATTATTAATTTTAGAACCAACCTGTTACATGGAAATAAGGCCTTTTGTGTGTGATATGGCCTTGTAGAATTTTCAGGACATCTCTGCTGTGTTGCCCAGTTACAGTGTGTGTGCAGATAAGACATGGTGGTAAAACATTCCTTGAATGTTGAAAAATGAGATGTTCATGTCTTTCTCAGCAGAAGCAACCATTTTTGCTTTTTGTGGTATTGGTGACTGTGGAATTTCCACACAGGGCTTTGTTGTTTGCTCTCAGGATCCAAATGATGTATCCAAGTTTCTTCAACAATAACATCATCTTCAACTACATGAGAACCTGCACGCGAACGTTCTTTTTTCCGGGAATCGGCAGTTTTAGCATTCACTATGAGAAACAACACGTCTCATGTTATCTATGTGTGGGTGGTACACAGTGCAATTTTCAGAATTTCATAGTGTTCGTAATGTTATCCCAGATCCTTCCTCACAATGTGTTAATATTTTGTTCCATTAAGGAAGATTACAGAAGATGAAAGGGTGTTGGAGATCCACGTGAATGAGCGGCAGGAGGAGATTGAGGATGGAGAAATGGTGTCCGGAGAAAAGGAGCAGAGCGCGAGAAATGGTGCAACCAGGAGACCAGGAGGATCAAGAGAGATGGAAGAAGGGATGGTTGGGAAGAAAATATGGATAGTGTTATGGTGGAAGCGAGGTGATAGTGTTTAACGAGTTAAAGTGTTGAGAAAAATAAATGAAATGAGTAGGAAAGATTAATAGTGATTAATGAACTTTAACTGAAGTAAGTTGTTAAAGAGAAGGTGACTATTATGATAGAAATAAGTTAAGGAGATTTGAAGCAATTAAGTGCAATGTTTAATTTAAGAGAAATTCTGCGAAGTACTGGATACCAGTACATACCGATGGTAACCAGTGATTAGTATAGTTGTATTTTAATGGAATAAATTCATAGGATAGGATAACTGGCTACCAGCTATAATTTTTACTGGCTCCCAGTAATATTGTTAATATGGTAGATTTTGGAAGATTAAATTGGAAGTAGTTTAGTAAATTTATATTTTGGTTTAATTAATTTTGTTCGGACTTTTTTTTCTTACTGTTTTATTACATATTTTAATCTAGTTATTAGGAAAATCTGTAAAATAATGTAGTATGAGATATTGAATTTAGAAAACCAGGTACCAGGGTGGCGTATATAGATTTTATTTATTTGTTTATTTATTTTGTTCCATTAGAGCACAAACTAAAGCGCTAGGTCTACCTTCCTTTGAAACTTTAGGCATACGTGTATTTATACGCAGCAAAAGCCCTCTTCACTGAAACGCAACATTGAGAATTGCCTTATAGGTCATTTTTAGTTTGTTCTTCGTATTTCAAGAGCAAATAAGCTTCTATGCAAGAGTTTCAATAAGCGGATTCTAAGCTTCGGAGAATTTAATTGAGCTGTAATTGAAGCCGAAACTTTGCAAATATTTTTAGAACTTACTACTTGTATCCCCTTTACCTTTAGGTTAAACAGCTGTATTTTAACTTCGAATTAAGCGCTGTAAGGAAAAGAAATGTTTTGTTTTAACAGAGGCAGCTATTCAGCACGCCGAAAAAAGTAAATAGCAGCAAAGTTTAATTAAAAAATAAACAAATAACTGAAAGGGACAATAAAGAAATAATACGGTAAGAACGCAATGTATATTCAAACACAGTTTTTCTAAACTTCACAGATAAAGTCATTTTTATTTCGAAAACTATGCAAAAGGCTGGAGGAGGGCATACAAGTTCAAACAATTTACTAGAGGAGAAGATAAGGATAATTTTAACATTATTGGAGAAGAGAACTGCACTCAATTCCGTTATTTCTTAAAAAAATATGAAAGCGATCATAATTTTTTAAACAAATTTTATTTAAAAGTTGTTTTAATTTATCAAGTATATAAGTATCGTTATATTGATATTTATGTATTCAGGAAGTTTTTAAACACAGTTTCCATTATTTACTGTGCAGGCTCTCCCTACTTCTGCTCCCTTTTCTTTCGTTACTCCTGGCCCAATGAACGCGTTTAATCATTCAGAAGTAAACTGAAACTGGCAAACCCCAAAACCCAACAACCCAAAACTTGGGCGTAACTGCCAAGTACACACTCCATGAGTATAATCTATTCAAATACTTATGGTGGTCCTTTCTCAACTGCGTTAACAAAAGCAGCATATAAACATTGGACGTTTTAAATTGCATGCTTTAGTCCATGCATTGTGTTGTTATACACAACGAAAGGAAGAAATATACATAATAAAGCTCGAGAAATTGAGAATTGATAGCTGCACGAGATGAGGCAATAAAATTTAGGTTATATCAATCAAACTTAGGTGTATCCCACTATACCGGTGTTCCAGTGAGAACAAGTACCGGGTAAGAAGAGAAGGCGTTGAAGCAGGCGAATCTTCTCTGTCTAATCCAGGAAATAGATCGAGGATATATTTTTTTTTTTTATTGAATTATTTATGAACGCTCTTTAACATCTCAGATCATCAGCGTCCCATTCAATTTAGGGTGAAACGGCCGACAAATTTTGCTCACAGGCCTCTCTTTCAGGCTTGAGGTTCTTTTTCGTGCCGTAAATGTACAACACGGGACCCACGGCTTTACTTCCCTTCCGAAGGAAGCCATTCTTAGGATTTTTACGCCCGAAAAAATCCATCGGTCCTGGCCAGATTCGAACCGATGATCTTGGGTTTAGGAGGCAAGTATGGTAACTACTACACCACCAGGATCGACATAGATCGAGGCGTACAAAAGTGAATTCAAATGTTTTTGACAAGAATGGGATACGCTGCTGCATAGACCAATTTTATTTAGCGAGAAAGGAATTTCCTACATGTCCAAAAGTTTATATGATATTCACACTCCGAGATGCGTTTTTAAAGAAATGAAGTACAAATGGAAAAAGTGCCAAAATTAAACGAAAATATTAATTGAAAAATCAAACATAAATGGAATGAGGCTTTAAGTATCTGAAAGCAATACACCGATTTAGGGAACAGAATCGTACCATTGTATAGACAAAATGTTAATGAACTACACCGAAATATTTTCAGAGAGTGTAGAGATGTCATGTTTAAGCAAATGCAGGCAGGCAATGTATGGTCCACAAGTAAACATAACACACTTTTATGGTGTTAAACAATTTGGCATCAGATGCATCAATAAGTCGGTGTTAAAGCAAACCCGGATGAAAAATTACTTTACGGTGTCTTTAAAACTGCCTTGCGAGCTGAGAAATGTCGATTTTCCGTAGCTCGTTATTAGGGTTTTCAAGATTTAGTGTCAAAAATCCCTCAAATGTCGAACTAATCATGTGACAGTGCGACACTGATCATCTATTAACTGCCTCCTTGCATTATGCAGCCTACTCTAGAGGGAGCTCTTTAACTGCTTGTGTGGCGTAACGCCCAAAGCGAAAGCTGATGTTCCGCATGCTGCGGGTTCAATTCTTGGCATTTTATTCTTCTATTAAATATGAAATGTTGCATATTAAAGAATTATGAATGAAATGTGCTTAATGCTTTCAAGTTTTATTCACTTTCTCAACAATGAATGTATTACCAACATACAATGGCTAATAAGCTTACTACTAACATGTATGAAGCTTAATTTGCCAGCACATACTCAGGGTACGATTCTTGTTGGTAAGTACAAATAACAACCACAAAGGTTGTAATTATATGAATTGATATGTTAAATTTAAGTGTATAAATTGAGATATCAACTTAAAACGTAGGAAAGGCAAAGTTGCATTATTTGGCCAGTCAGAAAACAAACAAAATAAAAAAAAATATGCTGAATTAGAGTCGAACTCGGAAAAAAAAAAAAAAAAATAACCATATCTTACTCGAAAGCTAATGCCATAACCGAGACGCCAGAGTGATACGTTCAGCAACCTGCCATACAGAGTGTTAATGAACTATAACGAAATAATATCAAGAATTTGTGATGTCGTATATAAGCAATTTGGGATAGATAACGTTTGGCCCATCTGTTCAAATTTCGAAGCTATGGCTTTAAGTTTCTAAAACGCCAGTACGCCACTGACTAATGAAGATGCTCCTTGAAAGCACAACACACGATAACGCAGGCAGGTTTCTGAAAGTATCACTTTGGGCCATTGTTATGGCATTTGAACGATGTTTCCGATTTTACAAAATAAGATTACCTACCCAGAAAATACCTTCATTAATATTATGCTGTATGAATTTAGCCAAACACCTAAAAGACGCGGATTTTTGACGTACCTAAACTACAGGATGGTGACTACAGTTGCTGCTTTTGCAGAACCAAAAGCAACCCGCATTAGATAAGAGAGGATATCAGAGAAGGGATGACATCGCAAGAATAATTCGCTTGGCGTAACTCTTCACTTCACTAACTCAAATTTGACAAAGGTATATTAAATCTCATCACTGCAGTGCGAACACGAGTTCCTTTGTCACTGCTCTTGGGGAATGAAGGTATCTATGTAGATAAGAAAATGCGTAGACAAGAAAAGAGCGAATAAATGGAGACAGAAAAATAGGACTTGCAAAAACTAATTATTTAATTAGATACCTAAAAACGCAATTTTACAAGAATCGTAAACAACTAATTACCTAAAATTAACATAATTTACAAAATGTCCCTAAAGATTCACAATAAATGGAAGCGAATCTCAACTTTTTCTTTCTTCAGTTGCAATGCTTCTTTTGCAAGCTTAAGCACTTCAATTTTAAGCACTGTTAGTTCTTTGGATAGAACTAACCTCTGCAGTTCATTATTGCTTAATTCTGCTGTTTCATCATTGGAATCATTCCTTTAAAACATCTGGCTTATTGCCAGTTCGTTTCAGATCACTTTTGGACTTTATTCTGTTTTAGATGTTGCTTAATTTTTTTTAGTTTGACCTCCTGTGATAGCAGTTTTAAACTCCCCCTCCAATTGTTTTTTGTTTTACTGTAGCTACTGCTAAATTTTTTCTTCGTTTACTTTCTGGTAACTGTGCTTTAATTCAAACAACTTTTTGGCTTTAATAGGTTAAAAAGCGGGAAGTGAAAGCATCTTCAACCATGGTGAGTGAAATGTAGGTGCAATGCTATAACTTTCCTCTTGGGGAAGTGTTTGTTGCTAGCTAATGTTATCTGTTCGCATATGCAAGCACATTCCTGAATGATTTCATCTTACCTGGGGGTACGCTAACGTTAAACAGAATGTGAGTGAGGTCATAGTGGTCCGCTCTCATTACGGGAAGACTGGTGCATAAACAAAGCGAAATACAAATGGTGTGCATGTATGCAGAGCAGGATTGCTCATGCATTAATCAAAACCGATTATATATAAGACTTCCCTATAAAATTTACCCTAAATTAACTTTTAACGAAACGAACCTCTTACTTCCTGTAGAGCTATTCATGATAACACACATACAATTTTGAAATTACTTATTTTTATTTAGATTTTAACTGCCTAATTGCAGAGGGTGTAATAAAATGATTCAAAAACGTAAGTAGTAATAATCCATTTCCACATATCGTTTGGCAAACGACAAAGTTCTTAATACTATTATATTTAAGAACTCGGGGCTTGAATTTAGCAAGGGTATTAACGTTATCTTTTGAAAGTCGGGCGATCTGTATTTCTATTTAATAATTTGCCAAACCTTTTATCTCATTTCTGTTATCTAAATCTGTATCTATATTTAATTTATAAAATGCGAGTCTGCTTAATATGCATAGCATATGAACATATAAGTGCAGTAAAGATTTAAATCGCCTCCTGACAGCACACTGGGCGTGTTTTTTACTCAGATGATATGCCGTGGTGAAATTTGCTTGGTCGGCTGATAGCAATTTCTCGGCGGAAAGGGGTAATTTTCATTTATACCATACCACGAGCTGATGCTTAATTCTCAACTTGCTTGCGAGCAATTGCTTGTTTTCATTTATATCACCCAATACCCTTATTAATATGCACAAAGGTGTATGTGTATATATACACCCATACAATGTAACTAAAATAACAATTACTAGAAAAGCAGAAAAGGATAAAACACTAAGAAAAAGTCACCAATTTTAATCGCTAATGTTGAACTGCCTGAATTCTTCTAAGGTAAGAAGACAAGTGAAGGTGTGATAAAAATAAATATTGGATATTAAAGGTAGCGTTATGCATGGAAACAGATGAAACAAGCAACAAGAGTGTGGGGGAAAAAAAATAATACGTAAGATTTAAACCCGGTGGTGTACGCGCTTTATGTAAAAATATAGCTGTCATTTTTCTATCTCTAAGTAAACTTTCAGAGCTATGTGTACGTAACGCATCAATATATATAGTTAATGAACTACACGGAAATATTTTCAGTATACAGATGTCGCATATAGCCAAATTCACAATTAAACATAACGCAGTTGTATGGTGTTAAACATTTTGGCATCAGATGCATTAATAAGTCCGTGTTAAAGCCAATCCGGATGAAAAATGAGTTTACAATGTCTTTAAAACTGCCTTGTGAACATAGAAATATCGATTTTCCTCCGCTAGTTATTAGGGTTTTCAAGATTTAATGCCATAAAAATCCCTCAAATCTCGAACTAATCATGTGACAGTGCGACACTGATCATCTGTTAACTGCCTCCTTGCATTATGTTGTTTCTGAGGCACCACAGGCGGTGGACACTGATGATACATGAGATGAAATGATAAATTGGAAACGGATTTTTAAGGAAGGAAATGTTCCAGGCGCCTAAGTTTAGGTTCCCTCCCGGCATTTACCATTTGAGGACTGAGGAAATCCTGGGAAACACCCTAGTCAGGGAGGATGGCTCTGCTCAGAATCGAACTCCAGACTTCCTGCTCACGAATCCGCGCCTTAACAATCTCGGCCATCTGTGGTGGTACCTCATTAGTAAAAATGGGCGTAATATTTCACATTTGCTATCTTCATGACGATGCTTTTATTAAATATACAATATATGCAATGTTATAAATACGGTTAATATGCTGAATTAATTTGTCTTTTATTTTAAAACAACAGAGAAAAAATTAAAAACAAAAGCGCTTTTTAATTTTCGGTTTTCAAACACATTCGTATCCCTCCCTACTCCTAAAAGTCCCACTTCGATAATTTTCAGCAAGTGTTTTTAATATTTTGTTTGAATGGTATATACGAATTTTGCTGTGAAGAAACAAATATTGGTGCCGCTAGAGCAAACTTTTAAATATTGGATTTCAGGAAAAACCCACACTTATGGCCCGACTTCCCAGATTTTCAGGAACCATTTTCCTTATTTTATTTAATATACAGAGTTTTGTTGCGAAAAAAAAAATATATTGGTGCCGCTAGAGTAATTTTTAAATTTCGGGTTTCAGGTAAAACCATACTCCTAACAATTTGATATCACTGATTTTCATAAACTATTATTTTTATTTCAATGTCGTATACCAAGTTTCGTTGAGGAAAAAAAAAAAATTACAACCGCTAGAGCGATTTTTAAATTTGGATTTAACCCCCAATCTTTAAATTTTGGTTTTCAGCTATAAACCCACTTCTAAAGGTCCGATTTCCCTAATTTCCATTCAATTCAGGCCGCGAAACGGACAAATTTTGCTCAGAGGCCTCTTCTTTCAGGCTTGAGGTTCTTTATCGTGCCGTAAATGTACTACATGGGACCCAAGGCTTTACTTCCCTTCCGAAGGAAGCCATACTTAGGATTTTTACGCCCGAAAAAAAATCCATCGATCTTGGCCGGGTTCGATCCCGCAACCTTGGGTTTAGAAGGCAAGTATGGTTACCACTACACCACCATGACCGACAATACAATGCTGTGTAATTGGATATTATAATCTTATGCATAAAATGTGAAACAGATGAAACCCTTAACTAATTATGCAATAACTGCTTGTACAAATTTTAATCTAGTAGTGAACGAAATGAAAACTTCTATAATGAGGTTATGTGGTTAATGATTACATTTACCCATTTATTACGTTATACAATTTTGTAAGAGGTAGAAACTAGCTAACTTGATGCAATGAAGAGAGAGACAGAGAAAGCGGAATTGTGCTTTACAAGTGAGGGAAGCAAATAATGTCATATTTAGGCCGTTACAGCCACTTAAAGAACCCGTATGTCTGCCTGTAGAGCGACAAAATGTAGGAGGAAATTGGTGGGGTGATCTTTGAAAACCCACAAAGTGTTAGAGGAGAAGTTTAAGTACAAAACCTGCTACAAACATTCGCGTGAGATGCAAGTTCCCAGAAGATTATCAAATTACATTTATACCAGGCAATTATCATCATTGTACACCATGTAGACTTCATCTGTTTTTGGCAAAATAAGTGCATAGTAAGCAGCGAAAAGATCGATTCTTTGTCGATAAAAAGCATACGGTGGAAACAATCGTACAACAAACAATGATATGCAAACGCTGCGGTTGTTGAGACACCTACGGCTAAATAGTAACGTGAGACGCCTATAAGACTGCCCTTTTGGTAGAATATCGAATTTTATTTAATGAATTACAAAACTTAAATATGGAAAAGAAGTGTTTTTAATGTACATTGTTTTAAATTGTTGAATTATGCAAGTAATGCGCGCGCTGCAATGTGAAATCACCCCGGTACTCTTTAAGTCTACTTTAAATTGACATTTGGGGTTTGGTACACTTGTATTACTTTTTACTGTTTTAGACTTATGAGTAATAACTTAAATTTGACCTGAGTTTTGAAAAATCAACATTAGCCAGATGGGTTACACAATTGAAAAACTGCAGGTGTATTCCCTGATGTATTTATTATCTATAAACGAAGCATTAACAGCAAGGGTTTATTTATCGGTTCGTTTTGGTAAATCTTTTCCTGATTATTTATTACGGTTTTCATTGTACAGTTGTATTAAGAAGAACAATTAATAAAGGGTTAAAAGGCTTAATTCCTATAGGGGGTCAGTCTACCCTTCAAAATAATGGGAACTGCCTAAGCACATTTTAAACACTTTTATTTTCTGGAGGCATAAACAAGCACGCAGACCCTGGATAGGGATCCATTTGCATAGGTAAGCGACAGAAGCAAGCCGCTGAAAGTATTAGGAAATCCCATTGTAATACTTTATACAACTCCATTACACATTGCCACGGACGGCTGAGGTCGTTAAGGCGTGAGGAGCTGGAGGTCTGGGGTTCGAATCCCGGTAGGACCGTCCTCCCTGACTGAGGCTTTTTCCAGGTTTTCCTCAGTCCTCATAAATGGCAAATGCCGGGGAGATACCCTAAACTTAGGCCTGGAACGTTTCCTTCGTTAAAAAAAATCCTTTCCCAATGTATCATTTCATCTCACGTATCATCGTCAAATAGGGCGTTAAACACTGTTAAAAAACTCCACTACGGAACAAAATAATGCTTATAGAAGCAGTAAATATCCTCTAAATTTATTTTACTAAGTTTCCAGCTTAGCTGAGAGGGGAGCCTTCAATAGCGCTGCAAATTTATATTATCTCCATCACTTTTTGACAAAATGGAATAGAGTACAAATAAAATGCGCATTGTTATAAGAAATACATAAGTCTGGGGTTGAATTTAAGGAGGAGGGCAGGTCCTGTGATGGACTTTACAACATGAATGTGGTAAAGATTGCATAAGATGTGACATATAGTTACTTCCTCCTGAAACTCTCGTACAATGACGCATAAGTCGCAATTTGCCAATAAAAGTCAATTTAGCGGAGTCTTTGGATATAGGAATATGTTATTAATGCCACCAAAATGTTCATCAAATTCCGAATAGGTTAGTCGGTCCTGGTGGTAACCATGTTTGCTAGTACACCCAAAATCATGAGACCAATCCTGGCCAGGGTCGATAGATATTTTTCGGGTATAAATATCCTAAGGATGGCTTTCTTCGGAAGGAAAGTAAAACTTTACTTTATGCGCGCGACTCTATTTCCCTTTTTCCCTAGTAAGTACCCGCACTCAGACGGACAATAACTGAAATAATCTCACTGTAGAATTCGAAAAACTACCCCATACTAACATTAAAACATACGAGTTATTAGTAACCATACATTATGATAAATCTGTAAACATTTCTTTCTCGTTGTTATAGGTCTAGTGCACTTTCTCGCAACTTCCTTAGGTTTTGTATCTGAAGATTAGAGAGCGTTTAACGATTGTTAATGTGATTTGTTTATTGTGCAAGTATTGTAGCAATGCTCACTCATAAAATTGTGAACAGATAATATCATTCAAGTGAAAATTCAAGTCTTTTGTGCAGATTGTGAAATTTAGCACTTTGTGTCGCTGGTGTAAAGCTGGCGATTAGGAACATCAAACTTGTGCGAAACGGAGTGCGTCAGCAACCTATAAAATTTATCGTTTTGATGACAATCGAGGATCAATGTGCGAGAAATCGAACTTCACAGAGCGGGTACGTAATATCGTTAGCTTTGTTTGAATATCGGAAGCTTTGTGCGCGATAGGTTCCTTAAAAGCTGATGCGTGAAATGAAATCACAAGAGACTTTAAATTTGCCAAGAACCTTTGCAGCATTATAAGAACAAAGATGAAAACTTTTACTGGTATGACAGTACACCATTATGAACCGAAGACGAAACCTCATTCCTTGGATATCGATTCGAAGACAGGCTTGGGAATAGAAAGTGGAATCAAAGGGACCTGCCGGGATAGCAGACGCTGCTATCCTCTTTGATTTCCTGGAACATGGTACAACATTTCACTCGTGTTATATTTTGACGTTCCTAACTTTAATGCAGCTATTGATAAAAATTGGAAAGAAAAGGGAATGTTGGCAGCAATTGAAAATTCAATCTCGCCGTAATGGGGCATCCATCATTTAGTGCAGAATTAGCGCCGTGCGGTTTCCATTTTCTCGAAACCTAACAAATCTTCATACATATTATGACTACACTAAAGTATATCTGGTGACCTTGTTAAGAAACGTATAATGATAACTAAAGGACACTTGCTAAGGATAATTTTTACGTTATGTAATTCATATCAGCGATTTTTAAACTGTTGCCCGCCGAGGTCTTTGAAATGTAATCCTTTGGTCTTCTAGAATCTATATAGAATACGCATTTAGTAAAATTTTGTTTTGTCCCAGAAAAATGAAATTAAAATGAATTATGGATCATTCAATATAGTTGAGTCATAAAGAAACGGGATTTCAGCTGCAAAGTTTTTCAGGAAAGTATTTGTTGAACACATTTACGAAGTTTAAAAACAAATATGCTCTGAACAATTGTGCAAGGGCCGGCAAGCTTATCATTTCATTGATATTAGTACCAACTATTTTAGTTTCTTTTCTTAGTTAATAAAGCACAAGAGATAAAATTTTTATTTTAAAACATAAATGTCTTCTAGACCTACATTATTATAAAATAGGCTTGGTACTCTTCAATTCAATTAATACACACAAAAAACCTGTATTTCAGTATAGCTATTATTTCTAATATAAAAACCGGGATTGCAATTAAAATTATATTAAAAATATAAACCTACATGTGGTCTGAATGACTCCAGCATCACTGCAGCAGTGGTAGAACTCGTTTGAATAACTGCGGTTGCTTATACTGTACATTTTCTTTTTGAGCAGTGTTTAATGCTCATTTTTACTAATGAGGCACCACAGGCGATATGATACATGAGATGATAAATTGGGAAAGGATTTTGTTTTAAAGGAAGGAAACGTTCCAGGCCTAAGTTTAGGGCACCTTTCGGCATTTCCCATTTATTATGAGGAAACCTGGAAAAAACCTCAGTCTTAGGGAGGACGGCCCTGGTGGCACCCGAACCCCAGACCTCCCGTTCACGAGTTCACGCCTTAACGATCTCGTCCAGTAGTAACGGTGTATATATATAAACAATAATAATAAAAGTAGATAAGGATAAACACTTAGACAAAGTCACACTTGAAATTGCTACATTTCGAACTACTGGAGTTCTTCTATGGCAAGAGTATATATATATATATATATATATATATATATATATATATATATATATAAAAGCAATAAAAACAAACTCTTGCAGGCATATCCTAGGCACTTGCTACTTAAAGATACCGTGCGAAAACTTGTAAACAAATTTAGAAAGACTGAATCTATTCGTGATAAGAAGCGAGGGCTAAGATGACTTGGTTACTGAGAAGAAACAAGACAAAAATATCTCGGATGGCTTGCACAGAAAACAGGAACTATTACGATGAACTCAGCGTGGTGCAGAATTGAAAGTATACAAAGTCCGTGTTGACAAATAATTGCTGCCACGCGTACCCGATATTGGGGTAAATTTCTATTATAGGATTTTTTCAAAACCTTAATGATGGAGTAATTGACACACGCTTCTCACGCTTCACGCTTCTTCTCTGAAAGCCTGACTCCTTTTACATGGTCATGTTTCGACACAAAACTTCCCTGCATGACCAGAAAATCTAGATAAGTTTCGCAGTAATTGCGTACAGAATTATAGGGCTCACAGCTTTTGAAATTACATAAATAAATAAATAAATAAAATCTGTTTACGCCACCTTGGTACCTGGTTTCCTAAACCAGAGTGTGTATATCAAATTTTCCATTTATTATTATAGCTATACAATTCAATAATCTCTAACTACATTATTTTACAGATTTTCCTAATAACTAGATTAAAATATAATAAAACAGTAAGAAAAAAGAAAGGACTAAAAATAATTAAATTAAACCAAAATATAAATTTACTAAACTACTCCCAATTTAACCTTCAAAAATCTACAAAATCTACTAAATTAGCAATATTGCTGGGAGCCAGTAAGAATTATAGCTGGTAGTCAGATATTCTATCCTATGAATTTATTCCATTACTATACTGCCGTGCCATTACTAACCACTGGTTACCAGCGGTATGTACTGCTATAGCACCTGGAGGAATTTCTGTTAAATTACACAATATACTTAATTGTTTCAAGTCTCCTTAACTTATTTCAATCATAATAGTCACCTTCTCTTTAACAACTTACTTCACTTAAAGTTCATTTATCATTATTAATCTTTCTTACTCATTTCATTTATTTGTCCCAACACTTTAACTCATTAAACACTATCACTTCGCTTCCATCATATCACTATCCATCTTTTTTTTCCCAACCATCCCTTATTCCATTTCTCTTGATCCTTCTGGTCCCCTGGTTGCACCATTTCTCGCACTCTGCTCCTCCTCTCCGGTTCATAATGGTGTTCTGTCAAACGAGCAAAAGTTTTCATCTTTGTTCTTATAATTCTGCGAAGGTCCTTGGCAAACCTTGAATCTACAGAGATAAAGTGACGCCATATATTCGCACAATTCTTTCAAGCAATTGACCGATTTTAAATATCAATCTGGGTATTTCAAACAAGACTGCCAGGGAAATTTCGAAGATCGGACAATTAGCAAGGATTTGGTTCCATCCCTTGATCTAACTGTATCTGTATCTGTTTCTATCTATGGGAGAAATTGAAATATAAGATGTACAATACAAACCTCACAAATTTACTGAATTTCTGCAGATGAACTCGTGCTTGTCAATGAAACTTTTCTTACACGATGCCAAATGGATGGAGGGCATTTTCAACATAGCCTGTCTTAGGGAAAAGCATATTTTTATGGAAATTGCGGATTGTAATTTTATTGTAACAATGAGAACTTGAACCAGGAGTGGGAATATTATATCTGCTTCTCCCGGGAGTTAACGCTGTCACTAACAGATTCACCAGCTGCAGTGAAGGGCCAACTGGAACATGAAATATTCTGTATATAAATAATTAAAACATTTAAAAATTATATGGGAAACTTGCTTTTCAACGAAAGAGAGATTGGATGAAGCGCGGATTCTTTTAACTCAAAAAAGTTGAAAATAAGTTGAGAAACACTGTTCCTTATAATCTGAGGCAAAGCTTTTCATTTAACATTTACATTTTATTAAACTCTTGAAATATAAACAGCAGTCGTCGAATTGCACTTCTGAGAAAAGATAAATAAACAATAGAAAATATTAGTAATAATTGTAGAAGAAGAAGAAAAAGAAGAAGAAGAAGAAGAAGAAGAAGAAGAAGGGAAAATATTGCATATTGGAAAATGAAGCATAAAATACATCACAATGTTTTTCTAAACACAAAATTACAATCATAAGTAAAAAAGGAAAGATATAGTTTAATAAATGTGCTTATACCGAGAGCGCCAAAAAATGTATAAATATTTTCACAGTAGATATCTATTTAGTATATTTCAACATTGGACCGAAAAACAACAGTAATGTGTAGTATGATGTTCTGTAAACAGATGTGACATAGCGTTGCTACGTGACAGGTAAATCAACTAGGAACAAATGAAGCCAAAATTATCATATGATATTCTGTAAACAGATGTAACACACATTACGTTATGCTAGCGTTGCTACAACAAAATGGAGCCAAGATGCATTTTGAGCAACTGTTGTAACTATAAAAGTCGAAGATGATTAGTGCTCATCATTTTCTGTCTGTGTGAATTCATTTTTGTTATGTTAAAACAAATTTTTCCTTGCTTGAAGTGCGTATACATTTTCGGCACCCTCTATATGTTTCTAAAGTTCATTTTTAGCCATAATGTAACGAATAAATTTATTTATTTATTTATTTAGATATAAAAATTAACTTTTATGTAAATAATATTGCTTATATTTTTGCTAAGTTATAATAACCTCATCAGCTATTACACATTATTCTAGGTTTATTATTATTTACATCTAAACGTTTAATCTGATGAGCCACAAGTGAAAATGAAGTGGCTATTACTTCCATGGATTTAACAGAGACAGAATAATGCTCTAAACTTTGCACAAAGAGCAAGGTGTTACCCACAGATCGGAAAAAGAAGTACTGCACATTGTACATATTCTGAAAATGAAACAATAATAATTCAAAACATTTTATTTGACCACATAAGAATGTAGAAAGTCTTGTTATAGTATTGCCACTTCCTTGTAGGATTCTCACGCAATTTAATCAAAAGTAGGGACGTGTATAAAACGTTTTGCCCTGGCGCTGACCGTGATCAAGATGCGCGTAAAAAATCTCAGGGCATCAAATTAGCGTAATGAAATTCCTCTTTGCTGGGATGCGGAGAAAGGCCGCGTCTGTATTCCACTGTGGCTTGGACCGGAAGGTTTGTGGTAAATCCACTTGTGTAGATTGGTGTTCTAAGCAAAATACCGGCCAGCTTAAACTAAGTACATAGTAGGGGTCTGGAGTTTCTCCTTTTTGTTTGTGAAAGTTGCAGGAGTGAGGGCAGGAACGGCCGCTGAATGCGAGATGAGTTAAGAGAAGTGTCGGCCGGCAGGATGCGCCCTCTAATGGAAATTTATGGCGGCTCAGAGAGGGCGATGGAGGCGCCTTAACGGCCCCCCTCTTCTTACAGAGAGCCGCAGCATTGCGTGAAAAGACATCCTGATTGAGGTCCAAAGAACAGCGGATGCCAGAGATTCTTTATGCACTTTTCACCTCATTTTATTTGTATATATTCTTGTAGCATATAAATGGAAATAACATCGAGTACCAGAAGATTGACTAACAGCAGTCATCTGTCCAATTGTTTACAAAGCAGATAGAAATAATTTGAA
>CM060839.1:65550404-65600404 GCA_030762175.1 Metallyticus violacea | reverse complement strand
TCATCAGCGTAATCTCTAGCTTGCATTTCATTAGCAATGTTATTTGTTGTGCATTCAATTGTTGCTAATGCTTGAAATTTGAGCATCGCGAAAAACCACATAACGTTTTGGTCTACTGTTATACTTTTATTTTGTATACTAATTATACATTTACTAACTTGCATTTAGCTTCCTTTCGAAGAACAGTAAGACTACAAAATAAGTTAGGGCGTCGCTTACCTAAGGCTTTAAATTCACATAATTTCCTTTTACTATTCAACTTAAAATTATAATTTTTAAATAAAGTACGGCTATATTTCTTAAAAATCTTCATCTTCATAAATACATTTCTGCAGTATAAGGCAGTTTTCAGTTCGCAGCTTGGCCTAGTAACATTTTATGCGCAAACTGAAAGAGACAGAATACTATAACATTCGCCTAGTTCCAAACTGTTTAAATTGCAAATAATCCGAATCGGTCGTTAGGACAGACAGTTGGCACACTCAACTAGGTCGCCAACTACTCTATTCTAAAATTCCCTAGAATAGCAAATACGTTTATGGAAACAGCTACGTAACATGTCCATATTACAATTTATTGTAATTACCGAACATTCATATCAAATAATATGAATTGTATAAATTATATTCAAATCGTATATTATTTTAATTTAAAACAAAATGATCGAAAACCTCTGGGGGAGTCGACATGTAATCCTGGAGAAAGGAAAATTGCCCTTCCGGGTTCATCACTGAATGCAATTTTTGGGGGGTGTTGGGGGAGTTTATTCTCAAAAGCTCAGCTTTTAAATATCGAAGGTAATTCTGTCCATGGAAGTCATCAATAGACACTGTTGCTTATATAACATTAATTTTATGTTTCATTTGCAAGAATGCAGCAAGGTAGCATGTTTTAGAGAGTCATCATATAAACCTATACTTTTATTTTTTGATAAGTGGCAGCTTTCAACCTGAATATGAATGAATGCCATTAATATTCATGCAAAAAGGACTTATAGTTCAAACACACATAGATAAATGAAACGAAATACTAGTAGATTCAGTGGAACAATTCATTTTGTCCTCTCATTTATAATTTACATTGTCAATGCATTAAAAGTGAAATGCGCAAGTAAACTATACATAATATATGTTCTGTACTTTTTAAGCCGTTTAAGCAAATTGCCACTTTTATAGATTTATAAAATTTATAATATAAAAAAAAAAATAACGCTATTTCAAAAAGAAGATTTGTTTTCCTTAATGAAGCCATGCCAACTTTAAAACAGGTGGAATTAGACTAAGGTCAGAAGTTTTAATTACTGTATTACTATGTAGATTATGATATTAGATTTAAAATGCTATGCATCATAAAAAAGATCGCTATTTTAGCTAGAAGCTTGAATGCTTATTTTATAATTAAATGAAAAAGTTTTACCAGAATTTGCCAAATAATACTCTGTTAGTAAACGAGGCTAGAAACATCCCTTTCATTCGTAAGCATGCAATTTTTCAAAAAAACTTCATTGCAACAAACATATTTTTCTTTCAAACATAACCCCCTGATAAATGTTTAAGTTATAATTGGGAGTTTTGTTTCCATTAATAAATTTGTAAAAAATATTAGAAGTGAATTTGCACTGATTAGCGCGGAGATCCAAGATGAACTATGTTTAAAAACTTCAGAGAACATGAAACTGAACTGCGTTTTTTTGTTAGATGTCAAATATCTCAGTTCATCGCATTACGACTTCAAAAGGCATTGGAAAAGCAACTTCATTTGCAAGAAGCGATCTCTTGCAAATTACATACTTCCTGTAACATTTGCGGGAAGGCGCGCCTTAAAGTAGTTTCATCATCAATGTGGCCGCTAAAATTAACCTCTAGTCGGTCCTGGTGGTGTAGTGGTTACCATACTAGCCTCCTCAAACCCTAAACCCAAGATCACGGATTCGATCCCGGCCAGGACCGATGTTTTTTTGTTTTTGTTTTTGTTTTTTTTTTTTGTTTTTTGTTTTTTGTTTTTTTTTTTTTTCGGGCGTAAAAATCCTAAGTATGGCTTCGTTCGGAAGGGAAGTAAAGCCGTGGGTCCCGTGTCGTACATTTACGGCACGATAAAGAACATCAAGCCTGAAAGAAGAGGCCCCTGAGCAAAATTTGTCGGCGGTTTCACGCCCTGATTTGAATGGGACGCTGATGATGTTAAAGAGCGTCCGTAAATAATCCCCCCCCCCCAAAAATCTCATTTATCAATTTATACTATAAACACTTTAAGGAGCAACAGTTCTTATTTAAATACATTAAAATGTGATATTTTGTGTTCTATGCGTGGTAAGCTATATTTCAAGCAGACTTACTTAAGAATTCATGGGAGTATTTTTGTCTGCATAAGGCTTGTGAAAATCAACATCTCCCAAATGCTGATTTTATCTTGTTTCGGTAGTTTAACGTATCCGCTTCCAGGAACACATGTCATAACATTTAAATACATTTTACAATCAAAAAATAATAATACTAAGGACCCGCTGTTCAGCATAGCAGCAAATAATTATGTTATTCACGTCTGTGTGCTGGGACGAGAATATTGGAGTGTGACAAGAAAATGAAAGGTTACACAAAACATAGTAACACGTTCTGAACTGTAGAGGATTTTCCTTGCTTTAAGTTTCTGATGCAACAACTTCCAGCAAAAATCATGTTTTGATACAAATGTATTGTTTGGATCGTAGTCTGTATATGCTATGCAAACTTTTAAGTTGGCTTACGCATGATAAAATAAAACTGGTATGCCTTAAAACAGGGTCTCTATCTTTTCCAATGACGTACTGTTACATTAAACGCAGGATATTAGATGTACCAGCAAGCAAATTTTACGAGGGAAATACGTAATTTTGTGTTGCAGTGTCAAAGTAAGACTTTCTGTACATACATATAGCCATACTAATGATTTATTTAGCTATTTCTTGTATGTAGTATTTAAAATTAGATATTTATTGGAGAAAAATAGTGTTCAGTCTCCTTCTATTCAATAGATTGTTCTGTGAAATATCTTACAAATTAATTTTCTTAAGCTTAAAATGGTGAATGAATATGTGAAGAAACTTCGACAAACATATTTCTTGATATTGGTATTCCAATATTCAGACTTACAATCAGCAAAAGCTATTAACTTTACAAATTTAACTAATTTCTAATTTTAGCTAAACACAGTTCTTTAATATTGGGTTTCAACTGATTTAATTTTACTCTTAAATCGGAATCAACATTCAACTTATTTCGGCATTTGTTTATGTATATATGTATATATATATATATATATATATTAATTAGAGAAGAAAATTTACTCACAAATGTAAGTAGTCACAAACACCAACAAAAATTTTATAGCTTACTCTGAGATCGTTTTTTCATGCCAGTCAGAAGTTTTTTAAATCCAACTTCTTGATCAATTTGTCTGGGAATTCCGCCACATGATAACTCGACCAATTCATCTTTCTCGAAAGGAGTTAGAGTTTCTGTTAAGGTGTCAGCAATAGAAAACGGATATCTAATCCCAAAATTCTGAATTCAAGTTTTCAGGGAAGTATACATTGAAATCTGAGATGAGACTCCCAAGGTGCTCCTTAATATTCCCTGTCAGTTTATAATGAAGAGGAATTTCATTTTAGAAAGCATCCAACAATGGAAAGGAACGTGTGTTTTTAATATTGATTTCTGTTATCATGAAGCACGGTTTTTTCTTAAGAGCCGCAATTTTGTCCTGTATCAAGAATATGGAAGTAAGCGCTCCTTGCAAGCCGGCCGAGGCGGCAAAACACACTTGCAAAGTAAGCCAACCTGGCAAACTATAGCTCATCAGTGAAACAATTGAAATCTGAGGATGAGTTGGAGAGAAAAATCTGCATTTCTGAACAAGCCGTATTCAAACATACGGCTCAATACATTTCCTCTCGATAGCCACCTAACTTCAGTGTGAAGGGAAACAGAATCATGTTCAGCACACATTTCATTAAACAAAACGGAAAATAATCTTCAATTCGTAACTCTAGAGTTGACAACTTTCACAATTTCATTTAAAACT
Organism: Metallyticus violacea; assembly: GCA_030762175.1. NCBI lineage: Eukaryota > Metazoa > Arthropoda > Insecta > Mantodea > Metallyticidae > Metallyticus > Metallyticus violacea. Next base: position 65,596,345 of record CM060839.1, on the reverse strand, counting down.
GTCTGTAGAGCTACAGGCATCGTTCTTGCTGCTAAAGCCTCGCGATGAATGCTTTAATGTACAGATTTTGCTTTTGGAACTACTTCTTTAATCTTTCATACAACGCCAATTGTGTTTCCAGTCATGGCATGTGCTCCATCAGAGCTAACACCAACATATTTATTTCACTCTATACCATTAATTTTCATAAATTAGTCTTATTTTGAACATATTTCATTTGAGGCTGTTCGGGCAGGCAGTGATTCACAAAACAAGAATCTTCCTTCGCTGTTTCCTTATCTATAAATATTATGTAATTAAGAAGATGAACCATATTCATTTCAATAATTTAATTCAATTGTAGAAAAATATTGACTAGTGTGAATTTGGTTTACTGAGTTGGTAGAAGCTCATTCTTCCAATGTTGGCTGTCTGGAATAAGACCATGGAATTAACTTCGGCCTGATCTAGGGTTCCATAGAAGAATCATTGAGGCCATCTTCGGGTCTTTCGAGAAACAGATTAAGTATGAACCACTTGATCGAATGTGTCAACTCCTCCCTTGGTTTCATTTGAAAAGTTTATCACTTCTGGCTATAATTTTTCACTTCATTTACTGCATTGCGGACAAGATAATAACACTTTTACTTTTATTGGGCAAATATGAGACTAACATTTTATGGTCATCAAAGGCAAAATAAGACAGCTTCCCTCTTGCTTATTGCCCAATGTTCCAACCAAGGTTAGACTGTACTGAGTCAGCATTATATCAGCAAGTGGAATTGACGTGAACCATGGTGAAATTTCTTCCAGACCCATGGATACTAGCACTTAATTTACATACATACTTCATTGGCAGTGGTTCTTTCCTTTCACTTTGCTTACCTATACATGGAATCATATTTATCATATAATAAGTCTCGGAATCATTAATGCATATAATTTTGATGCCATTCTTATCAGGTTTGGAGACTTTTTTTCAAATAGTGATTAACGTACGTTTTTACTACTGAGGCACCACATACGGTGGAAAGAATGTATACCCTAAAAGGACACTTACCTCGAAATTGTAACAGCTGTTCATCTATGTAACTCTCTGTACAGTTCCTGATGAACGATTTTCATAATTTTCTGATTGGTGAAAATTTGTCATCTCTATTCTTTAGAGCTTTGTCATCAACAGTGTTTATAAGGAATCTGAATCGACACTCTAACATAATTGCACGATAAATAAGACACCCAAGAGCTTCAGACTACATTTTATCCGTTCTAAGATCCTTAAGTGATCCAGCAATATAAAGCAAACCAATAAGACACATCTCATCTTCGTTTGTCTCACCGACATTCCTGACCTCCTCTGTGTAACTGCTTTTCTTCTTTATTTGTGTACTGGACAATTGAACTTACCATGTCTGATGCCATAATTAAAATCCAAAAGTCACGTTTAATTGTAACAGTAGCCCTGTAAGCAAATCAGCATTAAAATAGCTTTATGGCAGGTATACTTGCCACAAATTTAAATTAAGTGTTAAGTTATATAATTTGCATATCCAGTTAGTGGGAAATAAGCATCACTGGTTGAAATGGTTAATTTCAGAAAATGGAGTGGTTCGAGTCACATCCCCCTGCAAACCGCACATACAGCATCAATGTTCAAACTTCATGGATGCCCACAGTTCACGGGCAAGGGGAAGATCTGTTGCAAATTTACGCTTCCATTGTCTCATTGCTTCGCACATATTGTCAAATTTAATGTTACTTCCACAGGGTTTATTTCTCAAGTGTCTTGCGCTACTCTGTAACCGCGCTTCGGCAATAGTTTGACTAATTAAATAGTCACATGGTGGCTCTAGTAGTCATGTGAATAGCGATCTCTTTTGAGAGAACACCATAAGTCACATTGCTACCGTCATTTCATACAAGTCTATATGTAATGCTTATGTAAGTGTATAAGTATTTTAATGTATAGGTTGAGGGCTCGATAAGTCTGTATATAAATGGGATATTAAAAAGAAGTTCACACATAAGAATATGTCAACGCATCATATTACATATTCTTTTAATCATTTAAAGGTTCACGGTTGAGTTCTATAAGTTTGGCAGAATGTTTTTTATTACAATATCTTGTAATAGCAGTTGCTCAAAAGGTACTCTTATCCAATCAACCAGATTACATGGTGCAATAAATGATACTTGACAGATACTTAAATAAGACTTTAAAAATGAGTAATTCCATATAAATTGCACATTGCATTGAAGTTATCTTGTGGAAAGAAAACTACTCAACCCTTTGATGATCATAATGTACTGAAACGATAAATGGCTTCTGCGCACGGCGTAGTAGAACTTAGTAATCTTGTTTATGCTTTCTCGTGGTTTCTGTCTATGCTGACCTCAACTTTTTGAGCGTGTGTTGATATAAGCACATTCCTACTACTTAAATAAGTGATTTCAACATGCCAGGGTGGAATCACAAGCCATAAATTACGATACGTTCAGAGGGCATTGTAAGCATATTCATGATGCGTTTGCAGCTGCATCAGTTTAATGGAGGACAGTCCAAGTACATCACGGGCTAGAAACCTTATAGTTAACAAAGAATGGTAGGTAACACAAGAGGAAATACTTGCAGCAGTTTACGAGAAATTAATCGCGAAAGTAGTTACGATGCGTCTTGTTTAAGCAAGTTAGCGGAAGACAGTGATAAGGAACGAAGTGACGGTGACGGTGAATGTGTTGAACAGATGGAGCATGGAGAAGAAATATCAAAAGCGGGCTACAAACAAGTTCCTGTACAATGAACCTTCAAATTGACTTTCAGTGTGTTAGAGCAATTTCCACAGGAGCCAAACATGATATATCCCTCTAGGGAGTCCAGAAATAGCTTATTTCGAACTTTTTATAAATTCAGATTTTTGTGACCTTATCGCGGAGGAAATCAACAGATATACAAGCTAAAAAGAATGGTTCAAAATGGGAGGACACAAATTCAAGGAAAATTAAGGCCAATTTGGTATATATATGGGGATGGTAGTTTTACCTGAAACCAGAGATTATTTTTTGAGGAGTTTTGTGTGTGGCCAATAGTAAGACAAGCGATGGCTTTGTTTTGCTTTCAAAAGATATCACAATACCTTCATCTGAACGACGAATCTGCAAAGTCAAAATTAAGGGAAGATTCTCACGATTACCTTTATAAGATATGACCTGCTTTAGACATAATCAGGAATTTTGCGATGTCTATAAACCTGTTATTGAAGTGATGATGGGCTACAGAGGTCGCTTCTTTCTAAAACAATATATGCCTGCTAAATCAACAGACGGGGGTGTAAATGCATGGGGTATTGCAGAAACAGGCGAGAAACATCGATCTTCTACTTGGAGAACAAGTGGTTCTAGACTTATGTGAAAAATACCGGGTTGTGGCATCATGTGTACTTTGATAATTTTTTTACGTCCACAAAGCTAATGAACTTACTTTTGGATAGGAAAATGTACGCGAATGGTACACCTTGTGCAGACAGGAAAGACGGGCCGAAAGAATTTTCAAAGCCGAATCAACTGAAACTAAAACGTGGCGAATTTCACATATTGCAACATAAGGACGTGACTGCAGTTGTCTGGCATGATAATAGGGACGCTCTTTCGTTATCTACTAATTCTGATCCAAGAACAGATGGGGAGGTAGAAAGGAAGAGTGGCAGGGAAAAAGAAAAAATAAAAATATCCTGTCCTAATGCAGTAATAAACTATACCAGTAATTTGCCAGGAGTTGACATCGCGGACCAAAGGAAGAAATAATATTATGGTGTCGGCTGGACCTCAAAAAATGGTGGAAACACTTGTTTCATTTTGTAGTGAATGTAGCTATTTTTAATATTTTTATAATATTCGACATTTCAAACACACGTGCTATATAACAGCTCATGGCAACAGGCGTCTGAACTACAGGCAGAATTTAGTGTAACAGCTGATCGCAGGCTTTTACGCCTAATAAGCGCGCGGGATTTCAGCGTGTAATCCCTGCACCAAGTGCTCTTCACGTGTTTTCAGTGTAGATTTAAAAAAAGGAGAGCATAATCAGATCGTGGCATACAGTCGCAATACAAGTGCAAACAGTGTGGCATTGCATTGTGTAGAATTGACTGCTTCCTTAGTTACCACCAGGACAAACGGATGCTCAAAACTAACTTCGGTGTATATAGGAAAGCATTAATAAAGTTAAGTGTATGTATGTATATATGGTTATATTGTGCATCTGAATAGTGTATACAAGATTTTGTGACCAGCATCTATCTTCACTACAACGGCCGGGGCGTAAATTTATAGAGGTGAGCACAAGGGCATGTTTGCTGCATTTATTTAAATTATTTAAACTATGTAGACCATAAATTTAAACTGAGTTTTAATAAAATGACAAAAGTCAACATTTTTAATGGTGTGAAATTAGAACATTATTGCATAAGGGTGCACGCATATAAAATTACATGCCTCTAAAGGGGATAACAGTCTAGGTTGTAATCTGCTGAAATGCAATACAAACATTATTCAAATAATACGAATTTAATTTACCCAGTTTTAATGAGAGTTAACCAAAATTTATTAAACATAGGTATATAAGTCACTTTTAGTTTAACATCTGTAGAAATAGCCCAAAATTTAAACACACAAGCTTGCTTGGAGAGCAAATAGCTAATACTGTATGCAGCGCAAAGGGTTAAGTTAATGTTTGCAGCATTTTTCTAGAAATGAAATATCAGAAAATCGGTAGTCATAGAAAGTATAGTATTCATCAACTAGGGAACTTTACAATTGAACAAACAAACTTGTGTCTTTAGGATACTGAGAATTCTTATATTATGCATAAGCATGAAAGAGACAGTCTCATGGTGAATTTTTTATATAGTAGGGATAATAGAATCAGCCTTTTTTGAGACAGTGGTTACTTCTGTCAATATGCCATTTTGGCTATTTGCAGTTGATGTTCCACTTCACTTATTTATGTAACTGTCCATATCCTGATTTTTATAGAAGTTCTTTTGCAATTGCCAAATTATTTTTCATATAATTTCTGTGTACCTGAATATGTTTATGCTAAGAAATTATGTAGTTGACAAAAACTCTTGCAGAAAATTGCAAATGTTTGCAAACATAACCAAATAAATGCTATTCAAAGCTTTGTAAAGCATATGGAGAAGATTCCAAGAATGTGTTGGCAATGTGATGGACAAGTGTGTATGGTGTCCAAATACATTTCACATTATATCATATTATCAGTTTCTTTGTACATAGGTATATCTGCTTACATATTCACCCATCCATTAATATGTCCACTTTGCAGCAGTGTTTCCTGAAATTTAATGACATTTATGAATGTAATTTTGAGAAATATTTCTGAGGGCTGATTTTGAAATGTATTTAAAAATACACAAACTATTTTATAAGCAAAAGTTAAAGAGAAAGCAGAAAAAAGGAGGACACATAATTTTTTGGGTAAGAAAGCATTCGAGGCTTAAGTTTAGGTTCCCCAGCATTTGCCAATGATGAAGACTAAGGAAAATGTGGGAAAAATTCTCAGTCAGGTAAGATGGACTTTGCAGGATTTGAACAACAAATCTCCTATTCACCTTAACAACCTTGGACACTCATGTCAGGAAAGAGAAAAATGGGAAGAGACTAAAGATAAAGAGAATAGCAATGTTGTTGATATTTATCTCCCTAATTCAGTAGAAATAAGTGCAGCCTGTGGTGCTCTAATATTTAGGCCCGAAAAGTAATGTGAAAGTCATTATGCATATAATTTCTATTAAGAGTAATGTTTCCTGATAACTCCTTTTAATGCCAATTGCCCTGGTTATTTTAAAAAAATTAAAGATAATTTGCGTCACATTAGTACAAAAATGTTATTTTTTTTAATTTTTTTTTTATAAGTTGCTTTTAGCTTCCCATATTGCTGAACAAGATTTCAGCTTGTAGATTTACATCCTGAATAGATAAATTTTGCAATGGCTAGGATTTTTACCAAAAAGACTAAACTAACCCTCATATCTCTCTCTCTCACTCTCTTATCCCCCTCTGTCACCTTCTCTTCTCCCCAGCTTTTATTTTGAGATATGGGAATAATTTGTAAATTCAGATTAATTTGTTGTCTAGATAGCTTAAAAACATTACTTAATATTAATGTTTACTTTCAAATAAAATAACAAGTTTCTTTAAAAATTAAATATCCATTTTAAATGTAAATATGAATATTCATGATCTCATGAAGATCATTCTCTTAGTATAAACATTTTCACTAAGTTGAAATGAATTTAAGTTTGCTTTGCAGGTCAGTGCACTTATTTCTAATGTAATATATTTAATTACTTCATATGGCTTCTTCAGAGTTTGAACAAAATAGTTTTAAAATATTGAATATTAGAAAAATTGAAGAACTTAATATTTATGTATCTTTCTGAAAGAAATCTTTACTAAGCGAAAAATATATGTTTTTGTCAAATCTTATTGCACATTTTTCTCTTATCAGATTCTTATACAAAAGTTAGGTTAAAATGATTGACCACTTATCTTGAAAGGATTATATTATAGATTTTATCTGAAATTCAGTTGGCCATTTTTTTGATAGCTAATAAGAAGAGAAAATGTGGAAGGTTGAAAATGAAATGGAATATTCAACATAAAACCGGGAAAGGATAGCTTGAAGATTGGCAGTGTGTACTAGTACTGGATGCAATTAAATGGATGTATCATATTTGTTTCTCAATAGATCTCTCTTCACTTATGATCTTGTTGTGTTCTTTTAAATCTAATACTATGTAGCCCAGTTGGTTCATAAAATTTGCATATATATGCATTCAAGCACACATTAAAAGAGAAGGTAAGATTGTATGAGGTTTTATTTCCTCCCTCAATAACTTATAATTTAAGCAGTAAATAACCTTAAGATTTACATTATATTTCATTTCTGCAACTTTCATATGGAATGATATTGCCTTTTCACTGAGTTTACAAAATCTTAATATATTTTTATGGTAGGACAGCTGAATATAAACCATCAATGCTTCACTGTATTCTCCTACTTTCCACTCATAGATTGTTTAGATCATTTTCCCATCACAGCTATGGCTTAGTGAATATTTGTGTATATGACATACTGTTTATGAGTCATACAGGAGGAATTAATAGATACAATATAGTGTTTTATTATTTCATGATTTGAATAAACTTATCATAGTAGATTACTTGCTATATAAGATGTTTCAGTATAATTTTTATATACAATTAATTGCCAAATGTCACATTAAAAAAAACATCATATAATATTGCATGTCTAAGGTCACCAGGCAGAAGATTTATGGTTGTAACTGTAGGGATTTGACCTCTGAACAATCTAATACATTGTTGATTTTAACACATACAGTCTATGGTTATATGCATATTCAACGCACAGGTGTATAGGTGTCTTTATTGCATGAGGATGCATGTAGGCATAGTAATTTTTATTGGGTAGTGGTGAGGTTTAAGAATAAAATCACCAGTACAATTTAATTGCATAATATAAAATATTTTATAGAATGTAATGGAAATGTATTTTTGTAGTAAACAAATATACATTGTGATTAGCAGACTGATTAGAGACAACGTCTCTTCACATATAACAGTAGTAGAGTTGTGCTGGTGGTGGCTGTAGTGGTTGCTGCTGCTGATGATGATGATACACTACAAAGGCAACCCTGAACATATCACACCGTAATTATTTACTAAGATTAATTCTGATCCCCAACAATAATTTGACAAGGCCCCAGGGATAAGAACCTAAATTTGACTTGACTCAGTTTTGCAATAAGAGTTGTAATATAGGTAGGTTTTAAAGTATCCTATTGCATTTCCTACTGTACCTTATATCAGGTCATTGAGAAGTTACGTACATTCCTTGTGTAGCCAAAATTTCACTAGCAAAGTGAATTGCAGTTGCAGCACAGACTGCCGAGCATCTAATTATTTTGTTCACTGAACAACTACCAAGGCAAGCAATTTGTCTTGGTGGTATAGTGATAATCATACTTGCCTCATATACCCAAAGTCATGGGTACAAACTAGCCAGGGTCGATGGATTTTTAGGATGTAAATATCCTAAATATAGGCTTCTTTCAAAAGGGAAGTGAAGCCATAGGTTGCATGTCAAATTGAAAGATGAAGTGTTTGAGAAAAATTTTAATTTCACACCTTGAATTGAATGGGATGCTAATGACCAGAGATGTTAAAGAGCATCCTTAAATATACTAACTAAACACATTAAGGCAAGCAGAACTACATACTTCAACCCTTAGTAATGACAGGTGAATTAGTTGCTTACTAAAAACCAATTTTGAAGGAAGGTATGCAAGAAATGTAGACATACTAACTTTTCCTGTGCAGCACATGTCACCCAGATATAGAGGAAATTAATGATGATATGGAAAAAGAAAGAGAAGAAGTGCCCTGGTAGAGATCCAAACAACTTCCCTGATAAAAAGAAAGAAATTAATTCAAACAGTCAATGGTATGCTGAAAAGAAAATTCAAGAATCAAGATGCTCTATGGCATAATGTTGATATCAGATTTTGCATCAATAAAACAAATCAGATCTTCATTTACCAAGATGATGTTTTAGTAATGCACCTAAAATGTTTTTATCCAATTAATCACTGTCTGCCCAAGGAAAGAGATAAATTTAATTTTTAAATTTTATGTATTATCTACCATTATATCTGTTTATTAATGCTATTTTCTTCATGTTTCAAAGAAAAACTAACATTTTTGCAAATTCTTAATATTTTGGTTTCTGCATTATATGTGAGATAATCTGATTACTTTCCCCATAACAAATGGGGTTTTCTATTATAAATTACACTTTTGCTGTTTCTGCATTTTTATGCTATCTTTTTATAATTTGTTTTTTAATGTCCCAATGAACTACCAGGGAATCTTTAGGACAGTGAATGAAAAATCATGTGCAACCATATGAAATCTGTTAGCACATTATTTTATCTGACATTGCTTTTAGAACATAAGAGGGGGAAAAAATTAACTCTTGCAAATAACCAAACCTGTTTACAAGAAGCTACTTAGAACCTGAACTATGGTTCTGAATAGTACTATTATAAATTACAAGGTTGTATTTGTATCGGTCCAACGATCATGTTTTTATCCCATTAATCCCTATTTCCAGAAAGAAACAGCTTGGTGATAAGGAAGTATGCATGGTTCTAATAATAATAAGTTATACACAAGTGTTCTTGCAGTAAAGTTTTGTTTAAAAGTTTAAAATTCAGAATAAATATGGTGATGATCAGCATTTAAAAAGTAATATCAACATGTTTGACTGCAGTGAATGTTCTAAATAAGCATATATATGTACGAACACATACATGCACACACACAATTCGATAAAATACTGAAATGTTAATAAGAGTGGTTTGAAGTATTGCGATATTTGTATTACTATTTGAATGTTTTATCTATATGTTCTTCTCTAGTTCTTGTTGTTTTAGCCACATTATTCTAAGAGTTACTTAATTTTTTTATTATATTATACATAATACACACACACACACACACACACACACACACACACACACACACATTCAACTGACAATGAAATTAAGTGCTGGTAGTCATTTCAGTTTATCTCTCATTTTCTTTATTACTGGAGGCAAGAAAAAATGCTTTAAAGGTTATTAAACTGGTTAAGAATTGCAGTTTGTTTTGCATTCATTTATCTTGTGTCATTTCAGTTTGTTGAAGTATGTACATAATTGGGTCCTGAGATAAATTGAGGAAAAGTTATTGAAAAAGATATAAATTCATAATTAAATAGATTAAAGATATATACAATTATTTACATAATTTAAAATGAAAGGAAAAGAAAACAGGACAAAAGGTTTTTGCAAAATAATGGCTGTGACTACTTTATTATATTTTTCTGGAATGTGGGTGCGAGTAAAAGGAATGCAAGTTTACAGAAAATGGAGCTTTTTTTAAGAATAACAAGGATTACATGAAACTTTTATCACATAAAAAGACCGCCTCCATGATCTTGTGGTAGCATTTGCAATCACTAATCCGGATTTAAATCCCAGTTATGTCAAACTGTCTAGGTAAGGTTTTTCTAATCTTATTTTGATTTAAAGTAAAACACTAAAAATCATGTCGTCACATTAAAAAATTGGTTTTTGCTACCCCGAAAAGGTGAATGCCTGATAACTTCAAGGCAACAAGGACTCTGAACAGTAATTTCCACCATCATTCATTTAATTACATTCACGACTACAGACTTATGCCTACAGTATTCATGCTCTATCTATAGGCATCGTGAGAAAACTAAAGTAGTTAAAGCAACATTAAAAAATAATAGTAAATGGAAATTAAATAAAATAAAAGGATAAAAAATAAATTGAAAAATATCTAGTTGAAATAAGAAAACTATATAACAAATAAAAAAATGAGAGTGCTGCAATAACTTGTTACATATGTGCATAAATGAAAGAACTCTGCAAGATTTCCTTGAAAAATTATACATTCATATAACAAATACCTTAAGAAACAAAATACAATAGATTAAAGAAGGATGTAAGGACTCACTATGAAATTGCAAGAAATCCAAATCTTTTAATTGAGTGATGAAGAGCAGCTAAAGGAGAAGTTCTGTATTAGAAAGGGGAATAATGCTGAATGAAAGATTATATCTATTATGAACATTGTTTATGGTAATTAGCCCACATCACAAGGGAAACTGTTGCTAAAATACATTCAGAAATTCATTTAGTCAGTAGACTTTACAGCACTATAAATATGTAAATAGTGAAGAGGAAAAAAAAGAAAAAGAAATAGAAAGAAAAAAGAAAGAAAGAAAAAAAAAAGAATGAAAAATAAAAAAGAAAAAAAAAACCTGTTAAAATCAGGTTGAAGCTATAACACAAAATTCAAGAATATGTGGTACCAAATTAGTGTAATATTGCTTTTTGCATTAGAGCAGATGTATGAAAATAATAAAAATAAACAAATTTTTGAAGTTGGCAAGATTAAAATTAAGAGATAAGATATGTTAATTAGGCTGAAGAGCTACCCTCGCATTGATAATATATTGATATAACTAGGCACCCAATGAGCAATACATTATTCAGAAATAAATTGTGACTCTTTTTACAAAAATCTCACTGGAATATTGCTTTCTAGGTGTAATAACTTTAAAAATACACTCATTCCTGTATATTGGAAAACTGGAAAACTTGGATTAAGAGCATTTTCACAGCTAGGCTGTATTAGGAGTTGAGTTGAGTTTATTGAAGTATGCTTCTCATATTTCATTTTTCCTTTTTATTTGCTTTTAACCATGTTATAATAGTTTATATAGTTTCAAAAATGTATTAAATAGTGGTCAAAGCGAAACACAACTGCACTGTTCCAATATTGGCAAGTTAATAAAGCTCCTTTTTTAACATGTTGTATATTATACTTTATCTACATTTTGCATACTTTAGTAAAACTTATGAAGATTAGCACAAAATAATTGATAATAAAAGTTCATTATATTTTAGATGGTTGAGGCCGGCACATGACCAAAACATTTTATTAATGTTTGTGTTGTACGACTGAAAGATTGTATAATTTTATATACATAGCATTAAACTGTGGTTTTGTTTTGAATAAATATAAGGATTCACTTTTGTCAGTGAAAACTGTGAAAAAATTGTCTACTTTTGCTGCATTAATAGATAAAATTATAAAGACAACAACAATAAAAATAACAGCAGCAATTAATAGATAAAATGGTAACAGTAAATTAAAAATTGAAGTGGGTAATCTAAGTGTGAAATAATTATCTTTTGCTTTGACTTTAAATTATTATTTTCATACAGAAATTACTCTAGTAACATCTAAACAAAACTGGTGCATCATTATACAAATTCAGCATTCATAGTGAACTCATTATCCCATTAGAGTTCTTAGGTTTAATATTCTGATACTGCCTAATGTAAATGTTCATAATGTTCACTTGTAGTGACAATTTAATATGCTTTATGTAACAATCTCTATTGGTTTTATAGGTAGCTTATATAAGTGTTTACCAATGGTTTTTAGAAATTTCATAGGATCTGACAAATACAGTGTGGTTAAACCTGAAAACTGATACTATAATGGCAAGAAAGAACAAGAGTTACATTATACTAATATGTATCTGAGTAGTACATTAGTACATAAGCCCTAAGCCTGTATTCAGAGTTGTTATTCACATTTCATTCTTATTCTGATACATTTTATTAACTTTATTAAAAAAAGTTAAAATGCTAAAATAGTCTAAGCTGTTATGAAATAATCATAATTTATAACTTAGATTACTATTTTAATCTTTTTAATTATTATAAGTTTATTATTCTCCAAAACTGCAATATGTTCTTAATATGAGAGGTTATGTAACTGAAATATTCATCAATATCATACTAAACTATTTCTCTGAAGCAAAATATATCTTTATAAAAAGTGTTCTCTTTCCCTATTCTGTACAATGGAGGTTATTGTAAATTATCAATATAAACACTATTTATTTTTGGAATATTCTTTTATTAATGTTCTAAATGAGAAAGAATATCTTTTTGTAGGGTTTATAATAGCAGTTCATATTGCCTCTATTTGATTTAGAATATTTTAACCTTAATGTACACAATTCAGCTTGGCACATGCCAGCTATAAAGGGTTGAATGAAAATTGAAGGGGGAGAGGCATATGTGTGGTATTTATCTTCCCTCTAGCATGTTTTACCTCCCTCCCTGCCTCCCTACCTCCCTCTCTACACCTTATAAAGTGCCATTTCCTTTTTTTACCCTTTCATCACCCTTATTGATTCAGTTAGCTTGACATCAGCTGCCACATGCTGAGGCAAAGAATCACTATAAAAAAAACTCATACATACCTGCACAATGAAAGGCTTAACAAGAGGGGTAAGAAAGGGATCCCTGCTACCTGTTTAAAGGAATAGGAAGGGACAGAGATATCTTGCTGTTACAAGTTAAATAAATATATCATATTGATGGTTTATAAAATTGCTATTGCATTTTAATTTCATGTAATAAATTCTTTATGATAAAAAAAAAACAAACAAAGAAAAATGTATTGTTTGATTGTTGCATCAAGGTACGCTATAAATATAGATTTTGACAATTTGTATAAAACTATGTTAACTATGCCTAACGCTGTATAAACAAGCTGTACATATTAACGTTAATGTGTTTCTAGAATTGCTTTTTTTTATACATCCAATGATGGACCTTTTTTTCTTTGCAATGTTAATGCGCACTTATTGTTATACTAAATGCCTAAGGGTCTGCAACCCTTTTGCAAGGGGGAATCCTGAAAAGAAGGGTTGATGAAAATTAGCAAAGGGGTGAGTTTTTTATGTAGGAATCAAAGGGTTTTTATGTACATTTTAATCCAGAGAAGGGTTGTATTATTGAAAATCTCGTAAATGATGTGTGAGACATGGTTACTTTAGAATATCGATTGGATGACAAAGAAGTCTTGCTCCGGGGGAACCTCCCCTTCTGTGCGCACACATCAGGGAATCTGTGGTAGGCCTGCGCTGCATTTTCTGTGTGTCGACCGAGGTGCTTTTTCTTTAGCCTGTTTGGTGGGGATACTCTCCCTCTTCTTTTTTAGTCTACTGCTGTTATTGGTCCAGAGAAAATTGCTTTTAGTTCTGTGCAGGACTTTGTCTCTGCAGGGTGTGTTTCGTAGATTGTTAATGCTGTGGTGCAAGTACAACATTTTGCTGTTTTGAAATTAGGAAGGTGCAATTGAATTCAGTTTAATTTGTAATAAATACTCTGGAAACTGTCAGATATATTGTTTCATTTAAATTTATTTATCTCAGAGAAGAATTAAAATAGTTACTTTAAGTGTGGAATAAGATATATAATGTTCATAGGAAATATTGTACTGTATCATAAAATTTTAGCAAAATGTAATTTAAAATATATCAATGAAAGAGAATACTTTAAGTGTGATGGTGTTGGCTGAACTTTTCGTATTACAAATAAGTGAAGTGCTCAGTGGTTAAAGAAATTTGGATTACTTCTTCTCTGCAGGAGATGTATTAAATATAAATGCACACTAAGAGGTAAGTTAAGTGTTCAGAATAATTAATATTAAGCTATTACTCTAATTGAATTTTGAAAAAATGAGTATATAAACAATATAGTTATAAAAAAATCAGTGTTATTTGAATGTAATCATAATTAGTAACTGGGACAAAATTCCTTGTTTAGGAACTAAGAATTTAAAGTTCCTAAATATTTTGCAATAAGTAATTTTTCTGCTCGCTCTTCATCGAGTTTCTTTTATTGGGAAAGTTCTTTTTCCAGCTTAGTGTTAGTATGCAATCACACATGTATTACTCTGTTAAATGTAAAGCCTAAAAAGAACATTTCTAAATGGGGTGATGAAATTTAATGCATGTAAAGGTGTTACAGTTAATACCTAGTCTAGATTATTTTCAGTGTCATTTTCTCCTACTTCTTAGTAATTTTGCATATCATTTCAATGATTTGAAATTGTATATATTTTCAAACCCTATCTTTCTTGAATAGTCATGGGCAATGAGAAGTGATAAGTTGCTGAATATTTTAAAAATCTGAAGACGATTTTTTAAAATAATTCATTAATGTTATATCAGGGGCATGTGATGAATTTTTTGCATGGGTAAACTCTGAAGTGGTCTCATGGTTATTAACTTATGTAGGAATTGTTATAAATACCTTTTCTCAACACCAGATTGAGCTGAAATATTTGCATTATTTACATTAAGATTACACTGGCAATTGATTGATTGATTGATTGATTGATTGATTTATCAGTTTTGGAGTTTGTAAATACACTTTGGCGCTTAAGCCACAAGGGGCTTTTGTGCTCTTGTTTAGCATTAATTTTGTCATTTCAGATCTAGCACTTTAGTGAACTATAGAATTTTTTCTACAAGCTTAGGAAATGCATCTAAATAAAATTTTTCTTTGTAATTCCAGAGTTTTGTACTCTAGTAGGATATGTTTACTCTCTTTAGTCTTAATAATGACAATAGTAGCTGAATTATAAACCTTAATTATGCTGCAATTATCTAGCTTATCCTGAATACATTCTCATATGCTATATGCATGATTTAAGCAGATCATATTGCATTTAGAGTTTATCTAAACAATGAACTTAAACATTTTGAAATTTGCTGCAAGGATACATATACAGTTATGTAAAGGGAAAGTTAAATTATTACAACTGTAGTTATTGAAACATATTAAAATTTTAAGGAAAAACATGTCAGTACACGATATTACACCTTTTGTTTGCCAAAAACATATATGTATTTTTAATTATAAATGCTATGGATTGGAAATCCATTTATCTATGAACAGAAACTTTTGAAAATGGAAAAGGACAATTCTAAATGTTCTGCTGAAGTCTCAGAGAGAGAGAGTTAGAAATTATAATATAAAGATTAGGTATTTAAACAACATTAGCAGATACCTTTACATGACAATGTTATATAGATATCTGATGTGAATGGGTGGGGAAGGTCTCTAAAAATAGAATGTAAATGGATTTCATTAAAAGAAAAAAAAAAAAAAGAATTAAATAAGATAGAATGTAGCATTTCTTCAATTGATCATACGGTTCTAAAGAGGAATAGCTCTTTTTGTGAAAATAAGATAAATTTTTTTACAAAATGATCTGCAATTTTTAAAATCAGAGCTAAATATAAAATGCAATAATAAACAAAGAACTGGCAACAATTCAGTAATATTCATAATATTTTAATTCAATAAGTATAAAATTTTCACAAGAGTATGTTTAGAAAATTTATATTGTAATTTGAAATGTAAATTTATTCTGAAAACAACAGAAAATATTTAAAACATTTCTGTGTTGTATAGTTTACTTTAAAATGAAATAAAATATTTCAGAAGTTTTTATACTAACAGATTAATTAGAATATACTGGTAACAGATTAATTAATTAATTTATTTTATGTTAGCATTTATAGTGCTTAATGTACAAATTTCAGCTCTTGAGAACGATCAATTTGTGTATATACAAAATCATAGAATAAATTCATTCAAAAACTATAATAAAAAAGCAGTAATCTATAATAAGTGCATAAAATTCATAAATGGACTTCATACTTCATATGCATATGAGGCATATGAAAAAATGAAAAAATTGGGACATTTTTCTTGCTGTTAAAAAAACCATAAGTCATTAATGTATTGCAATAAATATTTTCCATGCCACAAAACCATTCACTATTCAGAATGCAGGCGTTAATAAGTGTTTTTAATTTACTACCTGTTAGTTTCAAAAAATTAGTCTGCCTTATTTACAGACACATATTGTAGGATTTGTCAGATTTCAGTTTCAATGAATGGTAACTAAAATACGAACTAGGCTACATAGCTAAATTTACTGTAGGGTTATTTCTCAGCAGAAGAATGAAGGACTGAAAAGGTAATCATTCAGGGCACTCTTGCAGGGTTCCAGGAAAGGGAAAAATTTGAGCTGACTATGGTAAAATAACTTATTTTATTAATCCATAAGAACATATAGACCGCCTCCTTGGTCTAGTGGTTAGCGTTGCTGCATGCTGGTCGGGAGGGCCCGCGTTCGATTTCCGGAACCAGCTTAGTAATTTTTCTAAGTTAGGGAGTTTGAAAGAGGATCACCTAACCTCGTTAGGATAACCGGGAAGATGTGAAGGTGTACCGTTTTTCAATCTGCAGCCGCGCAATGGGCCACCTGCGAGGTGCCGGCATGCTGATCTCATG
Organism: Metallyticus violacea; assembly: GCA_030762175.1. Classification (NCBI taxonomy): domain Eukaryota; kingdom Metazoa; phylum Arthropoda; class Insecta; order Mantodea; family Metallyticidae; genus Metallyticus; species Metallyticus violacea. The sequence goes on along the minus strand of CM060839.1, from coordinate 65,579,519 downwards.
TTCCCCTGCAATACTGCCGTTTATCAAAGAGGTCTGGGATTGGAATCCCGCCAGGATCGCACTCCCTAACGGAGTTCTTTTCCAGATTTTCCTCAGTCCTCATAAATTGCAAATGCCGCGGAGTTACTCAAAAACTTAGGCCTGGAACGTTTCCTTCCTTAAAAAATCCTTTCCAATATATCATTTCATCTCATGTATCATCAGTATCCACCGCCTGTGGTGTCTCTAGTTAAACAGGGCGTTAAACAAATGAAGTCATAAGACGGAAGCAGAGGTCGATGCGGCAGGCCATCCCGATCTCGGGTTGTAGCGCCATGTATGAAATCTGCAAAAATATGTCATCTTACAATTTATGAATAAGAAAATCGTAGATCTAGTTTATCTTTGCTTTAATACTAAATTTTGGCAGAAAAGTCTACTGATGCTAATGCAAGTAAGGTGCAGTTAGCATTAGGAAATGTGGTCGAGGTCCTACATTCAGTTTCAAGTTACAACTGTTTTTTTATTTTTTTAAACTATCAAATCATGTATTAGGCAGGATGCCCATAAAAAGTGTTACAAGCCAAAAAGACAAAGATTAATAAGCCGTACCATTAGTTTACAAAGCTTAAAATATCATCTAAACATTTAGGAAGGGTTTTTTCGGGATTTCTCTTTTTAACGTTTCGTAACATTCATGGAATGATAGAGCCACAAACTTTCCGTATTCAGTGCTTCACATTGTTTTTGTTAAACATGTAGATATGACTTTCTGTTTAACGTAACCCCGTAACAAGCCATCTAAGGGTGTAAGGTCAGGTGAGCAGGATGGCCATACAATAGGCCCAACATATTCAATTCATTTATCATGAAATTTTTGTTTGCCACTACTGCATTTTGCGAATTGTGGTAGTGCTTCAATTTTTTGGTATATAATTTGTTTTCTGTACACTTAGAGGAGCATTTTTCAAGATGCAAGTAATTTATTCGTGATAACTACCAAAATTTTAGTATTTTTTTTTCCAATGGTTACTTTTCGAATTCACAAACTGTATCAAGTGCTGGTTCAAAAGCACTACCGAGGGTGCCAAAATCCATACACACTTTCACGATAGATATCTGTTTAATATATTTCAAAAGTTGGATCGAAAAACAACAGTAATGTGTATTATGATGTTCTGTAAAGAGTTGTGACTCACATACATTATGATAGTGTTACTACATGACAGGTAAATACAATGAACAAACGAAGCCAAAATTATCGTATGATGTTCTGTAAATGCCGCGTGACTCACATTACGTTATGCTAGCTTTGCTACAACAAAATGGAGCCAAGATTATCGTTTGACAGCGGAAAGCAATTTTGTAGTGGTATTGGAAAACCGAGAATGTTGTTGAAGTTCAAAGACAATGGAGACGTGCGTACAGAACAGAACCGTCAACGCGAGTAACAATTGCACGCATTCCAGACAAATTTGAGACTCATGGTACCGTATGCGATGATCATAAGGACAGATCTGGGCAGACCAGTTGCACCAGCAGCACTTCGGGTAGAAATTGAAACGGCATGTGCTGCAATCGCTGAGGACACTTTTGCAAACGTTACTCAATCAGTAGTTCAACGTACTCAGAAGTGTATCGACGCCGATGTTGGGCATTTTGAGCAACTGTTGTAACTGTTAAAGTTTTATTAGTGTTCATCATTTTCTGTTTGTGTGAATTAAGTTTTGTTATGTTAACACAGTTTTTTCTTTGCTTGAAGTGTGTATACATTTTTTTTGTACCTTCTGTAAATACGACTGCCACGAATGGTCGATGTCGTTAAGGCAAGGACTGTGAGCGAGAGACTGGGATTCGATTTCCACCAGGTCCTCTCTGACTGAGGTTTTCACAAGGCTTTCCTCGGTCCTCATAAATGGCAAATGCAGGAGACATACTCTAAACTTAGGCCTGGAACGCTTCCTTCCTTAAAAAATCCTTTCCTAATTAATCATTTTTCTCATGTATCATCAGTGTCTACCGCCTGTGATGCTTGGCTGCAAAAAGGGCGTTATACACTATCAAAAAAATAAAAGCACACTATTAAATTCTAAATATCTAAAAAGTATACCACCATGTATTTAAAATTCTGAAGTCCCTTCCCTGGAATCCCGCAAGGGAATTTAAGTGTCACCTATGGCGGTATTTTGTATGCTCTTTCATGCAATAAGTTAGAAAACTTAAGTGATTGGTTTTATTGGTCCATTTAGGAGAAATGGGCCACTCTTATTTCTCCAATGCGTCTAATATAGAGACGATCGGCCAAAGCGGGCTTTCACTCGTACATCGACTGTGGTTATTCCATTTGTAATGCTGAGGTGATGTACTTATTTATCTATGTATGAAACTGCACATAAAATTGATACCATGTGTTGGTCTTTGGCCTTATTGAGCTCTAGCATGTTATTTTGGAACTTTTATCTGCTCTAAAGGGGAAACCAGATTTCGTTCGGAAATAACAAAGGAGGAAATGCTTTCCTCTTACAATATTTTATGATAAAGTAATAGAAAGTGCGTTTTTAAACTTCCTGTGCATATTTTTTTGGTACTTTTTATGTGAACTTGTGAAGCAAAAATGCAGCAATGTCTAAAATTCCGCTCATATAAACATAATTTCCTCTACATTTTTGTCCTTATATTGGTGGTTTCTCTTAAGTTTCTCACAAGCGAAACCTTGGAAACTGTGTGATGAAATCGGCAAACTTGTGCAAACATGCTCTGTTTAGTCGTAAACACCGAAGGAGTTTATAACAATAATATTACCAAAATGGAAAGCGTTTCATGTCCCAAGTAGAGTGTCATTCACATGGATCTTTGAGATAAATTTCACCAACATTCTAGTCGGTCCTGGTGGTGTAGTGGTAGCCATACTTGCCTTCTAAACCCAAGACCGCGGGTTCACACCCGGCCAGGATCGATGGATTTTTTTCGGGCGTAAAAATTCTAAGTATGTCTTCCTTCGGAAGGGAAGTAAAGCCGTAGGCCCCGTGTCGTACACTTACGGCACGAAAAAGAACCTCAAGCCTGAAAGAAGAGGCCTCTGAGCAAAAGGGCCGTTGTCGGCCGTTTCATGCCCTAAATAGAATGGGACACTGATGACCTGAGATGTTAAAGAGCGTCCATAAATAATAATAATAATAATAATAATAATAATAAAACATTCTAGACCGCTAAGGTTGTTAAGGCGCGTACTCATGAGCGGGAAGTCTGAGGTTTGAATCGACCAGGACCGTCCTCTCTTATTGAGATTTTCCCCAAGTTTTCCTCAGTTCTCATAAATGGCAAATGCCGGGGAGGTACCCTAAACTCAGGCCTGGATCGTTTCCTTCCTTAAAAATCCTTTCCGAATATATCATCTCATATATCATGAATGTCCTCCGCCTGTAATGCTTCAGTAATAAAAACGGGCGTTAAACACCATTCTAAACAAAACAAAACAACAAAAAATTCTAGCACCAGTCAGACCAGAGACTGGCAGTAGCATAAATCATAGTTTATGTGCGTATTGCACCTTTGTTATTTATTTCACTTATGACATTTCTATATGGTTATGTGAATTAATATACATTTTATTTAACCTTAATTTAATCTCAAAAGTGATGAAAAACATTTTTGTAAATAGTGTTTAACGCCCGTTTTTACTACTGGGGCACACAGGCGGTGGACACACATGAATGCATGAAATGATAAATTGAGAAAGGAGTTTTTTTAAAGGCCTAATTTTAGGGTACCTTCCCCGCCTTTGCCATTTATGAGGACTGAGGAAAACCTGGAAGAAACCACAGTCAGGAAGGACTGTCCTGGCGGGAAACGGACCTTAGACCTCCCGCTCACGTGGCAATTTTATTTGTTTTAAAATGTACTTTGGGCACAGGCTTTTAGAATGTTATTAAAATGAACTAACTGAAACTGAAATAACTTCAAACAACAGGTTAATAAACTCATAAACAAGCTTGTATAAATTATCGGGTAATTTTACTCAATTTGGGATATAAGATATACTCTAAAATAATAACTCGTAGAATAAATTGAATAAATGAGGATATACTAGGGGAGGAACAATGTGGTTCAGAAAAGGACGTTCTTACGCGTATTGCATATTTCTAATGCAGCAATTGATAGAGAAAAGAAAAGAATACAATCTACTATCATATGAAAAAGTAGACATATGAAAAAGTATTTGCTAAAGTTTCAAGAAATAAACTATAACCCAAAATGAGAAAAAGTGATATCTTTCACACACCACTAAAATATATACATAAATGACATTATGTATGGACAATGGGAGAAGTTTGAGTGACACAGTTAATATCAACGAAGATGTAAAGCAAGGCTACCCGCTTTTCCCAACTTTATTCTCTCTATATACGCACAAAGTCCAATTGATGGCAACAAAATTTAGATTAACGTTTACTAATTTGAATACAATGTTTTTCGAGAACGATCAAGCTATACTTGCTACAACAGAGACGATCTTCAGAAAGCCGCCTTAAATATGTATCCCAAAATTACAGAAACAGCAGACCGTTTATAAGATGGCAAGACCAATTTAACTTCTTGAAGTCGGAACAGGCCAATGGCCTAATTCTTGTGGTAGATGAATACGAAGACAAACTGAAAATTTGTAAAGGATTAGTGCGACAGTGAAAGAGGTTGTTCATTCTTTTGGTTGTGCTTCCATTTTAATGATGCTCAAATTCAGCTAATGCTTAATAATTTAATTGTATAAAGACAACTAGTTATCTCTTTGTCCTTATGATAATATTACAAATCGAAATTAATGCTAGTTATTTGTCCTTGTGGTAATTTTTAACAAATGGAAATCAATGTTGCTTTTGAAATGCAATTTAAGTGACTTTTTCCCTGAAAAATCATAGGCGAGCAGTAAAGCTGCATTGTGTTATTATACTCTGTAAATTTTTAACCGAAAATGCTCAAACTTTTAGAATGAAATTAAAAACTAAACAGAAATTATGATGGTGTTTATTCACTCTATATCTTAAAGCTAAAAACACTGGAATATAGAATATTTTTGTAATTTGGTTAACAAAATATTTTTATTCATTTTACTGCGTTTGAGATTACTTGGGGTTCGCATTTTGACAGTGAGCAAATTCATTAAAAAAATCCTCAAGTTCACACTAGCTCTCCATGTTCTTTTGGAATTGAACTCACATTATTGGCCCTATAGGATTTCTTACTTCTTCTTTCTTTCATGAATAGTTTTAGTAAAAGTAAAATAAACTACTTGTGCATAAGCGTTTCTCAGTAGTTATATTCGCGAATATAAGCCTAGTTGGCATTGATCTCTGTAAAAATGTAGAGTTCCATATTATCTAGTTTTCGACCACTAATATTATGGTATTCCACAATGCAAATTACACTACGCAAAAGTAAACATATTCTTGACTTTTTAAAAAGTGTAATTTTGTGTGTGCAAACTCTTTTGGGTTTAAGTGAAAATTGAGAGAAAGATTAAGTATGGATATTATTTCTAAGTTTTAGAAGTAATTTCTACCTCACTCATGTCACCCTTATTAGAAATATGACAATTAGTGTTAAATAAATGTGACCCCTAATACAAACATATTATTTTATTAGACATATAACGGTTACCACACTTGCCTCCTAAACCCAATATCTCGGGTTCGATCCCGGCCAGGACCGATGGATTTTTTCAGGTATAAAATTCCTAAATATGGCTTCCTTTGGAAAGAAAGTAAAGCCGTAAGCCGTGAGTCCCGTGTCGTAGATTTACGGCACGATAAAAAACCTCAAGCCTGAAAAAAAGAGGTCTCTGAGCAAAATTTGTCGGCCATATCACGCCCTGAATTAAATGGGACCTGATGACCTGAGATGTTAAAGAGTCCGTAAATAATATGAGAGAGAGAGAGAGAGAGAGAGAGAGAATACAGTATTTTGACAATTTTATGAAATGTTTAAAAACGTTGCTGATTTTCTTACTGAGCTAAATCAAGATTTACGAAGTTTTGGAAAAAAGAGTGCCTTTGGTTTTTAGACATTTGAGGGAAATATATTTATGCAACACATTGAGATATTCGCTGAAATGCTAATTTATTACACGAAAATAGGTATAAAACTGAAAATGAGATATTGATTAATAAATGGTTAGACGAGAGAGAGAGAGAGAGAGAGAGAGAGAGAGAGAGAGAGAGAGAAGAAAATGCAATCTCAAACACAAATTACTTAACCTAAGCAGTTTTCTACTACACAAATAAACTTTTAACTTTTAAAGTGTCAAATTAACAGTTCCCAATAATTGTTGTATATAATATAGTTTGACCTTTAATATTTTAGCGAAATCCGAAGGAGCGTAGTAGCTATTGCAGTAGTATCCATGAAAATATTTTTGAAAAAGTTCTTCAGATCTACATCAATTCTACTTATTTGGCACAAAAGACAATGAAAAATATATATATGTATATCTCAAATACAAGATACATTATCTGGGGAATCTATAAATTCTGGCATGGCCACCTGAACTTCTGACATAGCGCAATAATAGCAGATATTTAAGGAAAAAGGAAAAAAAAAAAAAAAAGATTAACTACTTATTTAGTGACAATAAATTGTCATGTATGCAAGCTTGTTTACTTTACAAATGTGCCAAATATTCGAAAGACATGCCTTGCTTTTGACGAAAAATCAATATGAAAGAACAACGCAAAAGTGTTCAAGGGATTTAAAGGGACCACAAGGATTCTCCATAAGAGGGCGCCCGGTCGTTGTTGTTGAGACTGCAATCAAAACTGATCCGAAGAAGATTTGATCAGTGATGAAGAAATTCACGTAAACTTTCGAGGAATGGAAAGTGTGTACTTTATTGTACATGGTTAGAAAATATGAGCTTTAAGTGACTACAGGAATAGAAACCACCCAGGGAAGCACAAACACATCCGCTTCGACAACGGAAGATTTTGGTGAATCTCAGCAGGAAATATTCTTTAGAGTTTCAGCCGCACGGAGAACTATCATCCCTTAACGGGTTTGTCTTCTTGAAGATCACAGAGCATGCAGAAAGAAGTACGGATTATCCCAAAATGACGAGAGTTGTTTAGCCAGAATGTCGTGTCCATTACTGAGTATAAATGCTGTGACACTTCATATTTTCACCACTTGGTATGCTGTCTTTCAACGTTCCCAATTCACGTCTCCTTAAGGAAACGAGAAAGCAGAAAGCATAAAAGATTGTGGAGATTCTCAAAATATAGAAATATTTCTTAATGGTGTTTATGCCTCCTTTTACTATTGTAGTATCACAGGTGATGGACACTGATGACAAATAAGACAAAATGATAAGTTGGGAACAATGCGTTCCAGACCTAAATTGTATCATCGAAAATGTGCCAAGGAAGAGCTTTCAGTTTTTCGTACTACGAGTAAGGCACTGGCAGAACAAAATGCAACAGACTTCCGTAATAATGAGTGTTCTCAAATAGAATGTCATCAGCAGAAGAAGAGAATTCTCATTTTCAGTGCCTCTTGTACAAGAAATAACGGCTACCAAGGAAAATATGTACACATTTACAGAATAGCACCTCCAACCTCTGCAAAGCTTCTTAAACGGAGGCTACTTCTTCACTTTTCTTTAAGTTTCTATCCCCTCATTTTTTATTAGCATTCGTCCCCTTCTTTTTTTCCCTCCCTTATCGCGTATTCGAGCATGATGAGTTGGGTCAGGAAGGTTAAGCAAGTCCTTCCAGCTCTCGTCTCGCCATAAATCTCCAAGAGAATATCTATTGCAGACTTTTTCGTTTTATCTGTCATGAGGAGCCCCTTGTTCCCTATGCAGTTTTATTATGTTTGTCCTCTTCTTTAGTACAGAGCACCAACGGCTGCTTCACATTTGTAAAGGAATATTTTCGCAAGAAGTTTAGTACTGTTTGAACAGTTGACTAGACAAGGGATACAAATACATGACACTCTCATTGCATCGATTTCATCCTTCACTCAGTATTTAATTATGGTTTAGTGAGAGCGTAAAATTAACTGTTTTATATTATGCAACACAAATGTTTAAAACAATTATAGTTGTAGTGTTTATGCCAGTACTTCTAGTCGACCGCCACGGGTGACCAAGGTCGTTAAGGCGCAGACTCGTGAGCGGGAGGTCTGGGGTTCGAATCCCGCCAGGACCTTCCTCCCTGGCTGAGGTGTTTTCCAGGTTTTCCTCAGTCCTCATAAACGGCAAATGCCGGGCAGGTACCTTAAACTTAGGCCTGGAACATTTCCTTCCTTACAAAAATCCTTTCCCAATATATTATTTCATTTCATGTATCATCAGTGTTCATCGCCTGTGGTACCTCTGTAGCAAAAACGGGCGTTAAACACTATTCCTTCATTATTTACTTCTAGTCGCAATAAACATTGCAATTTTCCAAATAAAGAAACTTTTATTATTTTACACGAGAATTGATGGTTCTATGTAGCCGTAAAAATAACATAGATTACTGATTGAAAAAAATATCATTTTATTAGTTCTGTTCGTGGGGACTCAACGAGTTAGTAAAGAACAGCTCCCAAAATATTATATTTTAATTTGAATTGTTCATTAAAATTGCGATACTCTTTGCCACGCTTATTACTTTTAACACACTGCTTGCCAAGTATACTGTCATAAATAAATTTTAAAATACATACGTTAATCTCGAAGACCTGTACTCAGGTCTATGGCTACTTCTATTTCCCATGAAGAGAAACGACAAGTTCTGCAGTACAGTTATAAAAAAAAAATTCAATAAACGCTATACATAACTTCTGTAATATCTCCTTTAAAATGGACGACGGAATTGAGTTAACCAAGGAACAAGATAAGAATCTTATCTTTCTCCGAGTCGTATCGTGGTACAGCCGTACAGAAATTGCGAAATAAACTTCAATAATTTCATTTTAGATTAGGAAGTAGGTTTGAAATACCATAATGTCTGCAGATCTGATAATTTTATCAAATACCATAAGCTGTAACTAATTAGCCTCTTACCAGCTTTGCTGTACAACACAAGCATACAGTGTCTATGAAAAAGTCAAAAGTATTGCCATTGTTAGATAAGAATTGCAGAATATATCAAATTGATTCCACATTTTTGCCATGAGCAATGTTCCGACTTTAGAATACTAAATAAAAATTTCCTTTTTAGGTTTTCTGCTGCTCATTATCGATTATTTCGAGTGCTAACTTGGCCATGAAAGCTGTCAGGCAGGCAGCTCATTTCTGAAAAGCACTAATTTGCGAGTTTTTTTAGTAGTGTTTAACGCCCGTTTTTACTACTGAGGCACCATAGGCGATGAACACTGATGATACATGAGATGAAATGATAGATTGGGAAAGGCTTTTTTTTTAAGGAAGGAAACGTTCCAGGCCTAAGTTTAGGGTACCTCCCTGGCATTTGCCAGTTATGAGGACGGAGGAAAACCTGGAAAAAATTCCAGTCAGGGAGGACGGTTCTGGTGGGATACGAACCCCAGACCTTCCGCTCAAGAGTCCGCTCCTTAACGACCTCTGCCATCCGTGGCGGTTGTTAAGCTTGTGTTTCTGTAGTCTTATATTTAGTTATTTTAGCAATTTTGTAATGTACTATGCAGATATGTATATACCTGATTACTGCTTGTAGAATTAATTTTGATAAGAGATATTCGCAGCATGTTGATATCGAATAACGATATCATATCACTTTTCCTCAACTCAAACAGTACACGCACACACAGACAGAGCAATACACAACTCTTACTGACATAACCGATCTTGAAGGTACCCTGTCGCGCGCAGGCAAATCAAATAGCGGGTTTGAATCGAGGCCCAAACAAACGGATGAGACAATATGAGAAGTATGCTTGATGACACTTCCTTCTTCTAAATGATCTTCCATCACAATTGTCATGGGTACTGATGTAAAAATACATAAAAATAAACTTAATCAGCCACAATTAGCAAGTTAACACTGCACTGCAAGGGAATAAATATCTAGGCCTATTGCATAAGTTTACTAGTATTATTTGATAGAACTTAGAAATTAGATTTACAAATTATATACTATTTCTGTTGCATACCTCTCAGTGATTTACTAATCATGTCAATGATGTTCCACCATAAACTTTTACAAATTGCAAAATCACAAAAGCTTTGGAATATCATTGTCCCCTGAATAGCTTTATGAATTGTACATTCATAAAGTGATAAAACATAATCAAATTGGGGAATGAACATAATTGTTGTCGGTGTGAAATAAATGTTTGCGAAAAGGGGTAAACGCAACGAAAATCGAAAGCTAAATTTGTGCGTTCAGGTTTTATTGGTCTGCAAACCGTGAACTTAATATGTATACAATGCATATCCCATACAATGTGTACTGATTGCAATGTACAGTTACAAAGTTAAGATACAATTACTGCTCAGAATGCCTGCATTCCTTGAGGCATGTTGAATTTCTTGTAACAAACTTTCCGTCCTGCTAGGAAACATTCTATCATAGTCCACACATATATACTTTTTGTTTTCTGGAATTTGCTCTTTGTAAGTCTTTTTTCATCAGTAGAATCAAAAAGAAGTTGTAAATTATTCTTAGCTCTCTCTCTCTCTCTCTCTCTCTCTCTCTCTCTCTCTCTCTCTCCCCCTCTCTCTCTCTCTCTCTCTCTCACACACACACACACACACACTAACCTTACTTAATATAGTAGTGAGACTTGTAGAAAAAGTATAAGTAATGAAATAATGAATATTAATAGTAATTATTTGCAACATAAATATGTAGAACACTCCACTATTTTTTGAAATATTATAACTTGTGTAAGTTTTCTTCAGATTATTATGCAACAGAAATACCAAGGGTGCAAAAAAAAAAGTTTACACACTTTCACAGTAGATATCTATTTAATATATTTCAAAGTTGCAGCGAAAAACAACAGTAAGGTGTAGTATGATGTTCTGTAAACAGATGTTTACATTATGATAGAGTTGCTACGTGAAAGGATTATCGTAAATAAACAATGAACAAATGGATCCATGATTATCGTATGATGTTCTGTAAACAAATATAACTCACTAGCATTACTACAACAAAATGGAGCCAAGATTATTGTTTGAACAGTGGAAAGCAATTTTGAAGTGGTATTGGAAATCCGAGAGTGTTGTTGAAGTTCAAAGGCAATGGAGACGTGTATACAAAACAGAACTGCCAACACGAGTAACAATTGCATGCATTCGAGACAAATTTGAGACTCATGGTACCGTATACCGCAGAAAACCAGCTACACTAGCAGCACTTCGGGAAGAAATTGAAACGGCATGTGCTGCAATCGCTGAAGACACTTTCGCAAACGTTGCTCAATCAGTAGTTCAACGTACTCAGAAGTATCGACGCCGATATTGGGCATTTTGAGCAACTGTTGTAACTGTAAAAGTTTAAGATGATTAGTGCTCATTTTCTGTTTGTGTGAATTCAGTTTTGTTTTGATAACACAGTTTTTTCTTTGCATGAAATGTGTATACATTTTTTGGCACCCTCTGTATTTTACAAATTATAAGTAGTACAATTATACATGTTTGTAGAACATCATCAACAGGATGCGGACGTTGTTTTATATACTGATTGGTCGGATAGGATAATTAATTTATTTTTCTTTCTTTTTATTCCTCTACATATCTGGAATCTAGAAGCACTAATGTTATCTGATATCTAATGAATACTTTAGGCCGAGGAAACGTTTGAATAAGAAACCCAAATAGAAAGTTTAACCAAAGAAGGATTAGAAGTCCATCCTTCCACTTTTAATGTTAGGGATGATCCGAAGCCAATATTTTTTTTATCAGACCCATCTATCGAAATTTGATTATCCCTTTTACTCCACCCTAATAAAAAATAATTACAGTTTTTTATGTAAAAAGCTTCAAAAGTGACTCAAAGTAGAACGTGCTTTGCTGATTGCCTCCTTGCATTAGAGATTCTTTCCCTCAGTTGCTGTTTCACCCCTCCGTTATCGTTTTCCATCGCCCCAACTGAATCGTCTCATCTTCTTATGGGTCATTTTCCTATCTGCAACCCTCACATCCCCTGTTCTCAGTACCAGCATGCCAGTCACAGTCAAACACATGCGGGCTCCAGCACTGACGTTATTACTCAGTTGTTGACTTTAATTATACACAGCATGAGGTGCAGTTTTATTAATTTTCTGGGACTGAAGAATGCTAATGTTAACGATTTACCAGAAGAGAAGAAGAAAGGTCGTAATATAAAGTTACTAAAGGGCTTGATTTAGAAGAGAGAACGTTTTCATTGTATGCAGAGCCCCGGAAGTTAGGTGAAATGTCACTTCTATCTGGGTGGATATACGAGTATTTAAGAGTCAGATATAAATGAACATTTTTTTGTACATTTCATGTGAGTAGGCCCAGTTTTTATTTTGGCTTTTTTTAGCCTCCTTTGGCTATGTTGCCTATTTTAAGGTTTAAAACTTTTTTTTTTTGCCTGTTTTGCATCTTTATGGATTTTTCCCGGGCTTATTTATGCATTTTAAAAAGAATATAAAGAATTTCAATATATTGCAGTGGAAAAAGTTATAAATATTAAATATTATTAAACTTGAAAAAATATCTATTTTGAATCTTGTTATACATTTATTTCTTTTCAATTAGTTAAAAACTTTTTCCTCAACTCATTCACTTAAGCTCTTTAAATACTAGAATCTTCATTAGTGAAAGGAACGAGTGGTTACCTCGGGCATACGAATACCAACAAATAGGACGAGGGAAGTCAAGCGTGGCTCTAGAAATATTCGACAGGAGGGGGGGGGGCCCAATCGACTACCTCATATGGATATATCAAAATTAAGGTCATACTAAAACAGTTGCTAACTAAATATATAAGAAAATAAAATAATATTTAAATTACCAGCTGTGAATGCAGATTCTATTTGTAAATATTGAGCCACAGGCCCAAAGAAAATGTTCAATCTTTTTAAAAGACACATTCACTTTACATTCCATAAAATGTGATTCTGTTGTATTAGTTCCATGAATACAATATGTAATAAAATAAATTAATTGCACCCAAAAAAAACCTACGATAATAATAATGTAGTAACTTACATGTTATTGAAGCTGTAATCTCTTCAAATGTTTTCTTGCGAAAAGATTAACTACTTCCTCTGGAATCATCTCAGTGTTGCAGTGAATGTTAAGTAGCACAAAATCATTCATTCTAACCTGTTGCATATTGGATCTTAGATTTTCACACGCCTTAATGTTGAAAATGAGCTTTAGACTGTGCATGTTGTTACTGGTATGACGCACATGATGATTAGATGTTCCCTGATGTTTGGATGGAAGTTGCTTTTGGTGTGGAGAAGCAGAAGAGCTTCAATAGCCGTTTTCGGTTTACTTTGTTGCGTTTCCCCAAAGTTAAATCATATTAAATAATCTCGAAGCTCTTTAATAGTTCCTGGCAAGTCTTGTTCGTAAATATTTGCACCTTTTTCTAAATCGTCAATATCTGTATTTAGATAATGCCGAAAAGCTGGAATCAAGGACTGGCGCAAAAGGACGTGATTGTGTTTATCGCGTGAGTAGTGGACATTCATTGGAAACGTAATCCAAGAATGGAAGAAAAACATCAATGCAATAATGATCTTTTGGAGAAGTTGTATGAATATTGCTTGGATAAGTTTGTCTGGATTTTATGCGGGGCATCTTAACTTACACATCAACATCTTTTGCTAATGTGATGCAGTTTTCAAAAAGAGAATGAACATTTTGATTTCCTCGACATTATTTTAAGGTATCTTTAACTCTTTCAATCATTCCATAACATTGAATTAGATCAATGCTCGAATTTTTTAGTTGTCTGCAAAGGCTTACAGTTATTCCGAACATTCATCTATGGTAACTAGAGCAATTATGAACTCGAATTTTAGGATTGTGTCGAGTAAAATATGTGCATTTTTATTCAAAGACTCTGCTTCTTCTAGGAATTATACGATTGCAGGGAAAATTTTAATTTTTTTTAAAAATTTAATTAATTTTTTTAAATTTAATAGCAACGTTCCGCTAAATCCACCCGAGTTTCACACATTGTTATCAATTTAGTTTGAGAGTACAACTGATTTTGTCTTAATGAGCTATGGCCACTTATTAGACTTACTATCGAAATTCACAATTTCGCCGATTGTGTCCAGAGCTTGTCTAATGGAAGTGGTAGAAGACGCTTTAGAAACCGACAAATTCAGGCAATGTGCGGCACAATGCATATAGAACGCAAGAGGTTGAACTGCTAAAGACTTGTATGCGACGAAACTGTCCTGAAAAATTTGCACCACCATCGAATCCTTGTCCACGCAGGTTCGAAATATCTAATCTCAAGTCTCGCAGATCATACACAATGTAAGTTAATACACCTTCACCACTTAAATCATGCTTTACAACAAATCGTAAAAATGCTTCTCTCACACGACACTTTTCTAGGTCAACAAAACGCATGCAAAATGTTAATTGTTCAAGTCCGTAGTTTTGTCAAGTAGAATAGAAAAATAATTTCCTCTCTTAACATTATCTATAATTTTGTTTTCAATTATGACAGCACAACAGTTTATCAAATCATTTTGTATTGTTTTACTAGTTAAAGTAGAATTTTTAGATGGCCTTTGCTAGATGGCCTCTGAGAATTTCATCCCCTGTGTCAACTCGAAATTTAAGAAGTCCCTTAAAATTCCCCAAATTTCACTTTCAAATCCGTGCTCTCAATCAATGACACTGTCATCCCTGTGCCCTCGAAGTGGAAAGTTCTGGCTACCGCACAGAATAATGGTCTTCACAATGGAGACCAATTTCGTACGATTTTCATTTACTCCTTTTTTCATTTCATTGTTCAATTGAACTTAAACATTCTGTTTTTTTCCCCTTCTCTCCTAAAATTTTCTGTTTTATGGTAACTACTTTCTGAAACTTTCCGGAATATTTGCAGTGCCTTCTTAAATTTATTTACAGGCTTAGAAACAGAGATTGTAACTGAACCCTACTACAACCCCCCTCCTTAGGAACAAATAGAGCACACACCCAACATTAAGCATCTTTATCCTTTTTACTGTAAGTAAACCAAGAGAAACTGTCTAACCACGAGTTCTGGAAATGTCCGGCTTCTAAAGTTACCGGAAAGTCATAACTTTTTGGTGGAACCCACGGACTAGTCAGGGCTCTGTAATTGGTATCGTCATTGCGAAAATCTTAGTTCACAAAATGTCCTGTGTCAAGTTTATCACAATCATTAGTTCCTATCCTGGTAATCTCTGAGATTCCGCCCTCATTTGTTTTGTTTACCATATTTAACACTAGGGGGTGCGCAAATCGCACATGATCATTATCATACACTCAAGCATGATAATGATGAACGCGTGCAAACAGCTATAAAAGCACACTGTAAGACTAACAATATTCTATTGTGATGAATTTGGTGGCTCCTAAAGGAGCCGTTGGTTGTTGCCGCGATTGCGATGAAAAGGTACAGCTTGCCCTGTTGGTTTGTTTCTGGCTGCCAGCCACTTCAACACCCTCATGGAATCACGTTCCCCAATCTGCAGGGTCAGCTGGAACAAGTTAATTAATTGGACTTCAATTGCACTTCTGTTCATAATTTGGGGTCCAATTTTTTCCTGCCCTACTTGCCGACCCCCTGAGTCTTCCATAGTTGAAAAAAAAATATATTCCTCGTAATTGCAAATGTACATGCATTTTAAAACCTGAAGGACAATTGGCAAAATGCCCACATAGGTAGCAGTGCATATAATTACCTTAAACACAAAAAATACCGGTTAAAATAAAATACTCGCATACATACGTGACATTTCCCGCCTGTTTTCAATTTTCTGTTACAGAAAAATATATTCTCGTTTGACTCTAGCAGTTTCACTCCTACAACTCTGGTGCATTATGGGAAATACAAAACAAATGAATGGGGGTACACTATTTCCAAAAATTACCCTCTTTCTAATGATGTTTCCGGTTCTCTCTTATTGCCACTACTGGAACTGGCATTCAAGTTTGTAACACTATTCGGTACTACTTTTTCGTGTGTCCGATCCTTACCTTCAGCACACGACCTTTTAAAGAATTGTAATAAATTAGTCTGAATTTTGCGTTTCGACATCTTACAATAAGAACGGACTACCAAGGATCGAATTTCGAACTGCACATTTCACCCCATTGAACACTAGTGAGAGAAGTTATTGTAACTGGAATATGTTTTTGAATCCACAATTTGAGTCTTGAGATTCAAATTAATGAAAGGGTATACATTTCAAACGGGCACTTAAATAACATAAGTCGGTAAATTTGTTTTTTCTTTGCCACTTTTCCATTATTGAAAACAGGGCTCTGCAATCTGCAAATCATTTCCTTCAGACCTATATTCAATTTTCGATTATTAAAATCATCAGCTCGGACTAAATGAACATAGTTATAGTATAATTATGTTCATTTATGTTTCAGTATATTTCATTGTATTATAATATATAAAATAAAACATATTAGGATATTATTATAATAATAAAATTACATCGTTGACTCTCGCGGAGTAAAACCGAGTTCGATTCCTAGTCAGATCAATTTTATTGCGAAAACATTTTATTTCAATAGCTACAACTTGATCTTAAAAATAGAAAATTTACTTTCTTGCAACTGGTTAAATTACAAAAAAACTGGCGCGTAATGGAAAAAAGTAAAACAAGAAGTATATACAAAAAAAAGCAACATAGTTTCTACTCGATAATGGAAATTAACAAAGCACGGTACCACTAAACTTTATAATTGTGGAATAATCTGACACACCTCCTTCTGAATTCGCGCCTGAGGAAAGTACTGTAGTTTTGAATATTCCTTGCGAATGACCTCGTGTCGATCTGCGCGAGACAATTCTGGACAATTGGGATGGGGTTAACTTCTCAGCTACAAAAATATAACAAACAATTGCAAGCGAGAAAAATGAGAGCGGTACAGCTGTGCACTAAACCCTACAATGTGCAATACAAGTAAGATTCTCCTATAAACGCATAATTAGGAAACGAACTCGACCAGAAATCACTACGCATCTTTAGTATATAGCCAGGACTATCCAAAACTATTTTACTTTGTCTTGATCAACATTTCCCAATCGAGGAGACGGTGGAAATCGCTGCTAACACTGAGTTATTTATTAGTGCTTTTAAATAAAGTAAATTTTTATTTAATATTATTTTGTTGTTATTCAAATTATAGTTATCGGTGCTTTTTAAATAATAACTCATAGATAGAAACAGTTTAACTGTGTAATTTTGTCTATTGAAATGGCACAAACTGAAAATACAAATAACGCCCCCCCCCAAAAAAAAACCAGAGGTTGGAACATGATCTCCATTTGCTTAATTTAATAAATTTGCTCTCTTAATAGAGCTCAGTGAAGACATCAGTACTTTTTTTTTATTGTTAAAACAGTTTTAACTACAATACCGGCTGTGAAAGCCTAAGATATACTACTTTTTTTATTTGATTTATTTACGGACGCTCTTTAGTATTTCAGGTCATCAGCGTCCCATTCAATTCAGGGCGTGAAACGGCCGACAAATTTTGCTCTTTCAGGCTTGAGGTTCTTTATCGTGTCGTAAATGTGCTCCACGGGATACACGGCTTTACTTCCCTTCCGAGGAAGCCATACTTAAGATTTTTACGCCCGAAAAAATCCATCGATCCTGGCCGGGTTTGAACCCGCGATCTTTAGAAGGCAAGTATGGTTACCACTACACCACCAGCACCGATTGACGTCAGTACTGCTAGTACTAATGAAAACTGCTCCAAGCAAATTAATGGGCTTCCACCTATATACATAATGCAATTTATATTAACCACGCAAAATGTTTTTCAAAAGTTGGAAACCGGAAATTATAAACAAACGACTGTGACAACAAAGTTAAGCTTAACTTCGAAACAATTGAACGGTATAGAAAAACAGTAGACTACTTACAAACAATGATACTGATCTCTAGACATACCAACTTAAAAGTGAGAAGAATTTCAGGATCGTAGTGAGAGAGCTCCAACCTTCATGAGATGCTAAATTAATGATGGAGGAGTTTAGAAAATTATACCAGTTTTCCATCCCGTAGCCATAGCCCCTGTGCCTCTTTTCTTTCTCGAAAAGCCAAATCCAATTAATGAGAAAAAAATTATAAAGATACTAAACTATACTATACTATACTGTACTAATGCTATAGTTAAAATTGAGCCACTTAAGCCTAAACGCCCTATATTACAGTGTACAAAATGTCAAGATTACAGTCATTCTAAGAATTATTGTTAAAGGACTCATTGCGTTAAATGCGATGGTTTGCATCTTGCTACTAAGTGCACTAGAAATCCAAAATCTCCTATCTGCGTCAACTGCAAAGGTCAACACATAGCAAACTGTAAAAGCTGTCCTGCACACTCAGGACTTCAAAAATCTACCCGAACTAACATCAGAAATTTCAACCGGCAGAAATGGCCTGTTACCTCTGTTCCTAATCACGAAATAAATGCAAATTATACTTGCATCTATACCTCATATGCAGACGCCAATAAGAATGCATCACAAATCATTGACACTACTAACTACAGTATAATAAAAAGCTGGTTGATAAAATATATCTTCTAATATCTCTAATTATTCCATTAGTGAACACATTACAAAAGCGATTCCTTCCTGGTTAAAAAATGAGCTGTGTCAGAAACAATCTTTTAAAAGTTGGCACTTGGAATTGCAGAATTATATGTAATGAGTACTTCGAATTAAAATTATTTTTATAGTCATATGCAATAGACATTTTGCTCGTCACCGAGACAAATTTGGCACCTCACATTCATTTCTTTATTTATGGTTATCGAATATATATATATATATATATATATATGTATATGTATATGTATATATATGTGTGTGTGTGTGTGTGTGGTAACCATACTTGGCTTCTAAACCCAAAATCTCGGCTTAAAACCCAGCCAGGATAGATGGATTTTTTCGAGCATAAAAATCCTAAGTATGGCTTCCTTCGGAAGGGAATTAAAGCCGTTGGTCCCATGTCGTACATTTGCGGCACGAAAAAGAACCTCAAGCCTGAAAGAAGAGGCATCTGAGCAAAATTTCACACTCTGAATTGAATGGAACGCTGATGACCTGAGATGTTTTAGAGCGTCCGGAAAAAAAAAAGTTAAGGAATATATAGAGCTGACTCTCCTGGCCAACAAAGAAAAGGCGGATCTGCCATAAATATAAAAAATAGCATAGATCCTAAACTTCCTGATTTCATTGAAAATGAATTTAAAAGTTCAAGAATTATAAGTAGAAACAAAGTTAAATATCAAATCGGATCATTTTATTCAGCACCAGCAAACAGAATATGTTAAGCAGATTTCTGGAACATAGCATATGCAATTTCTTCTAGGAGGAGAATTTGAACTCCAAACACTCAAAATGGGAATCTAACTTAACGAGGGAAATTGCTCTTAGATGCTGCAACTCAACTGTCATTTGAGTTAATTCGTCCGATGGAACCAAGTTATTGTCCAGCAGGTGGACAAACTCTATATGTTTTAGACTTCTTCATAATTAAAAACTTAACAAATATGTGTACTGTTCCATCCGCCCTCATTTATTAACTTAGCTCAGACCAATTCCCTGTAATGTTGGGCAATTATTCTGAACCTCAAATGAAGTGAAATGCCAATCTTCCACACTGATCTTGACTGCATTTCCGACTAACGTCTCCAACTGAATACTCTCTCCTCTCACTGCGCTTCCAACTGAACTGAAACTGCCTCCAACGAACTGAGAGAATCTGGATCAACTGCCCCTGCGCCGCAAAATAAACACGACAGTCTGCCGGTCTTACGAAGCTATCTTTATTCTTTCAATTTTTTTTAGAAAAATCTAGGATGTTTTCTCCCATCTTCGCATCTCTATTGGGCAATGTATTTCCCTCCGATTCTTTTGTGTTACGTCTGATGGCTTACGTGACTTTTTGCATATAATCACATCTCTCACGTATTATATGGAGCCGTTAGGAACTCCCTTCCAGAGGTTATCAGCCTGTCTTTTTCACCCTGGTATGTTTATTACTCTTGCATAATATTAAAAGAGCAAAACTTTCAGACAATATACAAGGAACATCTTTTCTACGGACCTTGCTTAAGAATTTCTGCAGAAAATATCGGTTTGCTTGAGCCTTCTATACAGATATAATAGGTCAGATTTTTATGGCTGGGGGATAGCTTTCTGTACTCTGATAAGAAAATAACATTACAAACAATAATCCAACACTTACACAGGAAAGAAAAATGAAATTACGCCCATGCATAAAATAAGGAAGTTACATAAAATTACTTACTATAATCACTCTGCTTAAATTTGGGGGTGGCAGCTCCTAAATACTGTCTCAAATTATGGGCAAGACGTCAAAATTTTGTGGTCGGGTCTGGAATTTAGGAGGACAAAGTGGCCTTTAGGCGGTTTCTTCCAGAAGTTTCAGTTCCCTGCTACTCTTTTACTGAGGCGCGGAACTACAATCTCTATTCTAGGCGCATGACTCGAGAGAATACAAACTCATGCTGCGAGTACTGAATGACAGTCATGTCCTCAGACAAGTCACATCCGTTAGGAGAAAACTGACGGGTGTTGTCATGTTGAAGCAATTGCATTCAGAGAACTTAAGATAAATGCTTTGTTGAAGCAGTTAGGAAATGTACTTTATTAGAATGTGAACTGTAAGTTATAAAAACATATATTGCGAATTACAGTTAAAAATTCTTCGTTGGGAGAAATCGGAAATGCATTGCTTTCTTCGAATGGAAATAGTAAATATTTTTGTGAGCGTAGAAACGGTGATTCATAACACTGTAACACCAAACAGCATTCAAATGGAATAGATTTGTGGTGCATTAAGAGCGGATGTACTTCAAAGTAAATTTTACTTCATGACATCTGTGAAATGAGGGGAGGGGAACCATCACTGTAGAGATTTTTTCTTTTTAAGTAATTCACTAAAAAGTGCAAGCACAATTCTTTCCGGATAAATGCTTCGCAAATGTTACCTACCAGATTACAATGCTGGCATTTTAGCTTAAATAAGGAACACAGTGACAATAATAAGATTGGGGTTTCCCTAGACGAAACAACGGATGAAAGAGAAGGGTTACTACTCCTTCCTAATACACTTGATATAAAGTCTTTGCTGGACAAAGCGCTACTTGAAAAAGGTAGAATCTTTGTTGCCCTCTTTAAAATCCTATGCTAGATGACAGTATCTTCCTACTAGTTACTAATGGTATTTCATATATAATTAAAGTGGGTAAAAAATAAAACCAAGCTGTCCTAACACGTGGCATATGACGTGCCTTATTCATTGCCTCCATAGAGTAAACGAGTTGATAAGAGTAATTTCAAATATGCAAAAGGTATTTTAAAGATAGGGGTATTTGGTCTGCTATTCCACATATTACCAACAAATAGCAGATGTTTTAGCAGTGCTCGACAGTGAGGAAAGTTCAATTGCAATAGCCAACGATCTAGCTTCAAAACAGAAACAGTTATTACTACACCATTTGTTATTATCGTACGATGAATGCAACTTTCAAGATTTGTCGAAAATACCTCCTATTGAAAACGATTTCCATACTTTTAAATTTGTAATATTGGTAGAATTGCAAATGATCAAGTCATAGAGGAACCTACACTGGTGATGAAACAAATATTGAAAACTTTTTCGGAGAAAAATTCAGAATATTCTTATCTTTCTCAGAAAAGAGATCAGTTGCCAACTGCTGAAAGTGCAATATAAAGCAGTGACAGTGCAAACATGTACTATTCGTATTTTGAGTTTCTTCTCTTCAAATTCTGTTTAAGAGAAATTAAAAGTTCGAAAACCTTCGATGTATACATTTATGCACTGTATTAAATTTTCGAAGACAAATCAGATGTTACTCTTGGTCCACGTTCCTGTTCATTTTTCAATATCAACATATTTATCCTATAAAATAAAAGTTTAAAACAGACATGCAAAATGTATACATACAAGTATAGTATGTCTTATAATTTTACAGAGTGAATCCGAACTTCATGGACAAACTTCTACAAGTTGCTCTGGGGTGTCTTCTGAATGTATTGATATGAGGAACCCATGGTCTCCGGTGGCTCATTACCGAGTAATTTTATTGCTTTCGTTTTGTTTATCTAAACCACCACTGTGGCTGGTACTATTAACTCCTTACTAATATTATGAGGTTTTATTCTGTTGAGCTATTAATTCAGTAACTACATTTGAAGCATGTAATGCTATCTTTTACTCTAGAGAGCTTTTCCTATGACTTCAAAATATTCTTTTGGTTTTGAAACTACACGAGAATGATTACTTTCTAAATATACAGAGGGTGCCAAAAACGTATACACACATCAAGCAAAGAAAAAAACTGTGTTAACATAATTAAACTGAATTCACACAAACAGAAAATGATGAGCACTAATCTTAGACTTAGACTTTTACAGTTACAACAGTTGCTCAAAATGCCCACCATCGGCGTCGATACACTTCTGAGTACGTTGAACTACTGATTGAGCAAAGTTTGCGAACGTGTCCTCAGCGATTGCAGCACGTGTCGTTTCAATTTCTTCCCGAAGTGCTGCCAGTGTAGCTGGTTTTGTACGGTATACAACATCCTTAAGAGTTCCCTATAGGTAGAAGTTCAACGGAGTTAGATCCGGAGAACTCGGTGGAAACTCAATTGGACCTCTTCGTCCTATCCATTGCACTGGAAGATTGTCATCAAGGTATGCAGGTACTTCTCGTTGTTAATGTGGTGGTGCACCCTCCTGTTGGCAGGTCTCCCAGATCTGTCCTTGTGAACATCGCATACAGTACCAAGAGTCTCAAATTTGTCTCGAATGCGTGCTATTGTTACTCGCGTTGGCATTTCTGTTCTGTAAACATGTCTCCATTACCTTTGAACTTCAACAGCATTCTCGGTTTTTCAATACCACTTCAAAATTGATTTTCGTTGTTTAAACGATTTTCTTGACTCCATTTTGTTGTAGCAACGCTATCATTATGTATGTGAGTCATATGTGTTTAAAGAACATCATACTACACATTACTGTTGCTTTTCGGTCAAACATTGATATATTTTTTGGCCCCCTGGGTATTTTTAGTTTATTCGGCACCATCGACTGATTTCACAAAATATTTCTGCATAAAGACACTCGGGATATTGTTTATATTTATCTCCATGTTATGCGTAACCAAATTGCAAATATCATCACTATCCTTATGAAACGCACTACCTTTTTGTGAACCCTGAAGGGAATTTTCGCTCATATTATTTGAATTAGCGCTGATGTCATGTAACCCAGAACTTGATTCTGACTGTCTTTTTCGAATTAAAAATATGTCCATGATAAAATCTAAATAGAACACTTTTAATAAATAGTGTAACTGACAATTCTATACTCTGTTTATTACTAAGTGGGAAGAGTACTCATTTACTAGGCATTGTTGCAGATGCTCACTTTCATTCGCCCAAGATCGCGGGTTCGAACCCGGCCAGGATCGATGGATTTTTTCGGGGCGTGAAAATCCTAAGTATGGCTTCCTTCGGAAGGGAAGTACAGCCGTGGGTCCTGTGTCGTACATTTATGGCACGAAAAAGAACCTCAGCCTGAAAGAGAGGCCTCTGAGCAAAATTTGTCGGCCGTTTCACGCTCTGAATTGAATGGGACGCTGATGACCTGAGCTGTTAAAGAGCGTCCATAAATAAACCATTCAAAAAAAAAAAAAAAAAAAATACTTTCATTCGGATTATCGCCAAGTAGAAGAATTGAACTGAGCATTGTTGCAGGTGTTAACGTTTCATTGGTAAAGTTTGTCTCAAAATAAATTGTACCACATGAAAGACTGCGTTGTAAATAAAAAAAAAAAAGTATTGTAAAGAGACTTTCTGGATGGCATACCTTTCAATATTTCGCGACGCATTCCAGGTGTGTGGCACACCGGTTGGGAAACACTGCTTAGGATATAAAAACCGACTCGCTTAGTGTTATCTCAGGGGTGGCTCAGGCGAAAACCCTTAAGACTCGCAATCGGTAGGTTCAAATCCCTGGAGCCGGCTACTCTGACCATGGTTTATTTCGTGGTTTCTTCTGGTCCCATAGGCGAATGCTGAAATGAATCTTTCCTTACAACTAATTTTCCGACATCGCATTTCATGTCATTACATTTCTAAGCCGTTGGTTCTGCTAAGGGATCGAAAGTGTCAGGCGAGGTGGGTTGGTGCCGTGTGACAACGACTTCTACTTAGGGAACGTTTCTGCCTCGACGTCTGTTATGGAAGCAGACCTTCTGAGGAGTTCTTACCTCTTGGAAAAGGGGTGGCTCTACCAATTTCGGCCTATTCTATCTGGAAACAATGTCTAGTCCGTACCTCACCCATGGATTCTATCGGCTTCTTCCCGTAGATGCCAGCCCTTGAACACGGCTTAAGTATCAACCCTAACAATCCAAGTGTCAGCTCAAAATGGTGTTATCGCAGTGGGCTCTGTAGAGTGACACCGCATCTCTGTCGTGTAGGTATTTGTCAGCGGTCGGCATTGCTCATAAAACACTTAAAAAACATAAGATAATAAGATAAGGTGATGGTGTGGTCCATATTATGGCAAGTTATGAGATTACATTGTGCTAGAAAATTACGAGAGTGAATGTAGGGAAAACAGAAACACCAACGAATACCTACCCAATAGTTTTTTTGTCTAACACAACTTCAAATCCGACTTAAGAACTAGTCCATTGTGAATATGAATATTGCAATCATTACAATATTTGCTACATGACAGATTAACATTTACGTAGTATGCAGCTTTAAAATACATTTCTTACCCTTATATTTTCTCAAAAATTAATTTTATGGAAATTTAGCAACCTCCCTCCCTCCTCCTCGGTTGGTAGGAGAAGGGTCCGTACTGCTACCTCATGATTGCTACTGCAAGAACTTTATAACCTATAATTAGCACATAAAATGAACGTAATTTAACCTTTTATAATAGTATAACACCATCAGACTGAAAATAAGCATTGATAGCTGATAAGAGTTGTGATGAAATAGAAGCTATTAATCATTGTTTAAGCTATCTTCATTGTACATTATTAGTTTCATAGCAGTGGAATTTGTTAGATGATGGAAAGTGTGCACCGACATTAATATACAAGAGGGAATGATCACATGGTGAAACGATGAAGATGAATCTTCAGTAAAAGCCATAATGAATCTATAGTGCATGTTCCTGTAGATGGTTAGCTTTCATTTTGATTTCAACTTTCACTATAAAAACATTCGAAAATAGGCAGACTGTTACCTAGTATAGTTTTTCAGTACTTGTTGCAAATTAATAGTTCGTGTTTTAATTCTCTACTTCTTAAAGAAAACAATGCAAAGTCACCATCGCAGGTTACAAGAAATACGTTTTTTATGATACCTATTAGTGTTATGTAAATGTGATGTAGACATAGAGTATAACTTTCAGTTTTGGTCGTTTGAAACATAATTTAATAATTTTAAGGACGGATATTCGGTTCTTATATTTTTAAGTAATAAATTGTCTTTAAAAACTTTTTTTTTTTTTTGCATCACGTTATATTAACCTTCCTGAAATTTTAAGTGAGCCCCAAATGAACATAGTAAATATGTTCTGTTAATCTAGAATGCCTGCTATTTCTAACGGTACATGGATTATAATGGCTATTTATACAAGTGGTGGTGTGTCCCACCAGTTCTATAAAATGTTTATCCCGCTCTAAAATATATTATTGAGTATAATTGGTTTAGAAATAACATGGTCATGATGTTAATTGTTTATGATAACAATTGATATACTATAAAATAGAAAGGACGAAAATCTGTGTGGAAGGAAAAGGTTTATTTTTCTAAAATGAGTGATTCTGAGGACGGTTTACCTTTAGATGTTGAATTAAGATGCTTCTGCCACGTAAATATGAATTGGTATATGAGCGCTACTTAAAATGGTGCGAAAGTAAGAAAGTAAGTGATATAATAAATGAGAAGGTTTTGTTTGGATATTTTGAGCATTTATCAAAATCACATAAGCCTGCGTCCATTTTGGCGTTATTCTATGTTGCGCTGAACCTTCATTATTGGTGAATATACTACTTTAATTGCATTTCTAAAAGAAAGAGCGTTATAGAGTAAAGAAATATAAAACGTTTACTAATCTCGAAATTACACAATTTTAAGAGAAGCGAGCATGTGAAAGTGGCACTTATTATTGGATTAGGTGATGCTTGTGGTAGAGATGAACTTACGAATGTGTTAGTGGCGAACGTCAGATGTATGCGATTTTTACTACCAAGTACGAAAACCAAGATTACAAGGAAGTCTTGGCGACTTGATGGTGTGAATATGTTAGCGATTTTCCAAAAATATGTTCCACTTCGCTCTGACGAAACCAATCATGAGGAATTTTTTTATGGGATACAGGACAAGACAATCATTTGGTGTCAACACATTTACGAAAATTCAGAAGAATTTTGATGATGCATTCTTAAAACAGCCGAATCCTGAAGAATACACCGGACACTGTTTCCGGTGGTGCTCGACATGTTGTTGGCTGATTCAGGAACTGACCTGCAAACCATCAAGCGACACGGAAAATGGACGTCGAATACTGTAGCTGAAGGTGATACAGAGGGATCTGTAGAGAATAAAAAGACAATTGCTTCGAGTATCTTTGGTCTGGAAGAGAATGTGGAGATTAGTAAACAAATCAAAATTTCCAGTGGGAGTTCTCGAGAGGAGTTCTCGTCTGTTATTCATTTATTTAATTAAAAGGAATGTGTTGTACAGAACGAAGAAAACATAAGAAAATATAAAGTTGATATTGTTTGCTTTTAAATGACATTTTCCAGGAGTCGTTTTGAAGGATGGCATGTAAGTAGCTATTTTATTTCATTACAGCAGATGAGTATTGCGCTCATTGGAATAATAATTCGCATATCATAGTAATATGACACTGGGCAAGTAGTTATTATTAAATGAACGTGGATAAATAAACGTTATGTATTTCAGAAGATGAAGCCATTCAACATTTCTCCTTTCTTGGGCCACTATATATATTTCAATTTTGGGCTAAAATCAACAATCAACAAAATCAACAATTATCAAAATAGAATAACTCAAATTTTAATATAAATCAAAATTACTGCTCAAATTTTATTCACGTAATAAATTTCGTCTAGTAATAAACTATGCTCGATATTTTATATTTCATCTACGTTTAGGGCAGTTTTTAAAGGAGTTTAGAGCAAATTAAATCCCTTTAGGTCGCAAATGCATACTTTTAAATTAATTTCTGTTAATTTTTAGGCGATAAAATATCTAATTGCACTCATTACATTGGCGAGAAATAAATCGAAATTTCTTTTCTTACTTAGCTCGGTAATTGGCTTTAATTTGAGTTATGCGCATGCGCGAAATCGTATGCGTACGCACATACTCGTTTTAATGTTGCTTCGTTTTATTATAGCTACGTAGGAAAATAGCAATGTAGCATCGCAGGATCTCGAGGCATATCCTGACCGAGTGTTAATAAGACAGCTTGAGTTACACTTTCAGTGCCACTTTTGATAGACAATGCAATTTTTAGATAGGTTTTTTTCCGTCACTTATTCTGCCAAATGCCCCTTTGTCATCACCTAATGCAGTATAGTCCGTATCAAGGCGCGTAATGAGAAAATGACCGCGTGACCGTCCTCTTCCGTCAGAGAATTATGTCAGTCTGACAAATGAGAGGGCATTAGACATTCATCTTCATTATTACTCATTTGGAATTAATAGCATGTTCAAACATTCCCCTATAACTTATTAATTCTTTGAAATTGATTATTACCAGGCAATTTGCCGTAGTAATTAATTCATTTAAAAACCAGAGCTTTCGCCGACGCTACGCTAATTTGGTTTATTTATGGACGTTCTTTAACATCTCAGGTCATCAGCGTCCCATTCAAATCAGGGCTTGAAACGGCCGACACATTTTCCTTAGAGGACTCTTTTTTTCAGGCTTGAGGTTCTTTATCGTGCCTTAGGATAGGAGGAGGTAAGTATGGTTACCACCACACCAGCAGGAACGACTCCGAAAGCTGAGCTGAAAGTGTCTGGAAAGGTAAAGGGTAGGAGTATCGGCAGAGTAGTGTTGCAGACGTTGTTTATTGACCAGTAAGAGATTCAAAGTCTTGCTTATTTGAAAACACCTGTCTTTGTTTATGTTATCTAGATGCTTTTGCTCTTGATCATTGTAATTACTTGTAATTTAGAATATTTAATCTTCTGTGTGAAACTCATGTGATAGAAATCACATAAATTGATAGATTTATAATCGTTTGTTGTTATTTCACCCGATTAATTGACAGTAAAGTCGCTTAGTATGTGCAAGTTTAACTGACTTTCAGCGAAATTATTGCGGTAAACTAAAATTAAAGGCTTTTAATAAACCCGTTGATAAAAATTTAAAAATACGTTTTATCAGTTAAAATATTTAGGTGTGTTGATAGAAACGATATCCACGTTAAGAAGGTCAAGCTTTGCGATAGCATGGATAGAAAATAAGATAGCAGGCGACGACAACTAACACAGAAAGGAGCAATACATAGAAATGACGAAACACACCTAAAAAAGAAATGCAAAGTCCCTTTCTCCCCACTCTATTTTGCTTCGTGTCGGAAAAGTCGATTTATTTCATGGCAGCTTATATCGTTCCCATACTTTGCTGGACAGTTCCCAGAGGAGATTTTCTCTTTTGTGTCATTTTTTCCCCCTTTGCTGTAAGGGAAAAACGCATAAGAGCGTGACGTGTGTAAGAATTCCCTTGAATAAACATAGCTGCTGTATAGTTTCCTTGCCATCTCTTAGTTTATACTGATACACTGTCCTTGAGGACAAGGAACCCCATCTTTCTGAATGAGTGGTCGCACCATCCTAAGCTTTCTTTTGGTGATCATTTTTTTAAAGTTCTTTGGTAATCTGCTGCGAAACCA
>CM060839.1:65515404-65545404 GCA_030762175.1 Metallyticus violacea | reverse complement strand
ACCTAATCAATATTGATGGGGTAACATCATATATATCAATATCTATTTTAATGAAAAGAACATAGTTTCCTTGGCAATGGTTATAAACGGATGTACCTATCTTTTTTTTTTTTTAACCTCATTTACTAAGGATGTTTTGTTAAATTGTTTAGAGTATGGGATATGAGATCATACAGAAATCTACAGTACAGTTTTCTCATATCGAATCACTCTGATGAAATATGGCTACATCATTTCAAACCTGAGAGCAAACAGCAAAGCTCTTTCTGAAAATCTCCATCATCATAAAAAAAATGTGGTTGCTTCTCTTCGTAAAGTTATGATCATCTCGTTTTTCGACGTTCAAGGAATGATTTCGTACCTGTATGTATACCTATAAGTGTGCAGTATTATAGAGATGTTCTGAAAACTCTCCAAAGCCATATCACAGGCAAAATGCCATCTTTTCGTGCAACAAGTAGATGCTGCACCTGGATACCAGGATGGGTCCATAAGTTTTCGCCCTCGCTAATAAAGATTATCGCCTTCACAAAACCCTTATCAGGTGTCATATCTTATCTGTTAAGTAAATAATTGCAGCTGTAACCTCCGCTCCGCTATGTTCGGTTGTTCAGATATATTCGCATAAAAAGGTTAAGTGTAGAAGATTGTGACATGTTCAAAATGGAGTAACCAGCTGTTATCAAGTTCTTCACAAAAGAAGGACTTACTCGTACCCCAAATGAAATTAAACAGCGATTGGACGGTGTATATGGGAAAGCATCCCCCCCCCCCCATATTCTACAGTAAAAGAATGGACCAAACGTTTTCCAACGGGTCGAGAAAGCATTGAAGAAGAGCAGCATGCAGGTCTGCCCTTGGGGGTGTTCACTCCTGAAAACGTCGCTCTTGTAGAAGGAGAAATCAGGGAAGACCGGCGGCTTACAGTTACAGAAACAGCAGCAAGATTGGGTCTTTCTAAAACAATTGTCCTTCGAATTATTCATGAACATTTAAACATGAATAAGGTTAGTGCAAGATGGGTGCCTAGACTTCTTTCCACAGTCCAAAAACAGCAACGAGTCATCTGTTGTCAGGCATTTTTGGTGCTCTGTCGTGGCAACGAGAGAGAAGTTCTGCAAACCATTGTTACAGCAGATGAAACTATGATCCTTTACTTTGATCCTTGTCCAAAAGAGAATCAATGGAGTGGCGTAAACCTGGCGAAGCACAGCCTCTAAAGGCCAAGGTCACTCAGTCGAACAAGAAGATCATGGTCATAATCTTTTGGAACTGCGAAGAAACACTCTTCATTGACTTCTAGGAGAGGAACACCACAGTAAGTGGGGAGTACTATGCTGGCCTACTGCACAGACTACGTGCTTCCATCAAAGAGAAAAGGCGAGGAAAGCTGAGTGGTGATGTGCGCCTTCTTCACGACAACGCGCCTGTGCACACAGCTCTTGTTGCAAAGGAAGCAATGAGGCTTCAAGGAGATTTATCATTCCCATACAGTCCAGATCTAGCTCCCAGTTACTATCTCCTCTTCTCAAAACTCAAGAAGGACCTTCGAGGAAGGAAAGTTAAGTGTGACGAAGAAATGGACGCTGTCTATGCCTATTTTGCAGACAACAGTTCTGACTATTTTTTTGGGGGGGGAGGGATTGAAATTTTAATTCAAAGATTTGAGAAGTGTATTGCAATAAAGGGTAACTCTATTTAAAAATGAAATACATTTTTTGTCTTTATCATACCTAGAACATGGTTAGGCCGGAAACCTATGGACCTACTCTCGTAATGCAGAGCGACACATCGCAATTGTTGCTGTTAAATAACTCACTATAATCAATGTGAATTGTGCCCTTACCCTTTCTACAGCGTGTGACTTTTTCCTTTTCCCCAAATTGGAGGCACATCTTCGTGGAAAGCATTTTTTATTATCAGATGCAGTGATAAAGTCTGCGGAGGCGATTCTGCAGTAGCTGCCAAAAATGGTTTCCAACAACGTTTTGAAGACTTATCGAAACACTAGGACATGTGCCTTCCATCCAATGGGGATTACTTTGAGAAAGAACTTTACTTATGAAGATGAGTAAAAGATGTCAAAAAATGTATGATCATTATTTATTGATCAGCCCTCGTAGTATATATCAAATTCACGTTTTTATTTTGGAAAAGAAAAGAGAATCCAATCTCATTTTGCCTTTAATTTGTTTTGATGATTGCCCCATTACAGTGTAATGTTAATGTTCTTTGCAAATCAAACGAATTTATACCCCATCTATTGTTGATTTACCGTGTATGGCGTAACGCTACTAAAATTGCTTTGTTGACATAATTAGTCTTCAGATTGGAACTTCTATTATTGCAGAAAGTTACTAAAAAGTGAACACGAGGAAAATTACACACCTGTGCCCTTCCTCTAAGTCCGTACCTGCAGATTTCCAGACATGACCTTCATTTTTCATCCGTAGCAATTTTTTTTCTTTTGTCTACGTGGGCATGTTGCACTGTCAAAAGTAAATTCTTCGAGAATGATGATCGCATATGAGGGAAAATGGCTGGCTATAAAATATCTGGCGTAGGCACCAATCCTGTATAATGCTCACTATAATCGCCTCAAGGAAAAATACTTAGATAAGTTCCGCTGAAGTTGTGGACACCACGAGAAATGCTTTGTAAACATATTGACCAAAACTCGAATCTGCAATGTGTATGTTGTTAAAAGTAAAAGATTTCAAGTTAAATTTATCCATTGTCAAATTGCTGTAGCCGCCAACATTTAAGCATTGTTCATATTGTTCTTCTTCATTTCTTTCTTTTTAGAAACTGGTATTTATGGACGTATGTGAGTCTCAACTTAATCAAATAAAATATTTGTGTAAATGTTTAAGAGTTGTTGTAACGCTTGGGACTTAATTTAATTTACTTTTATAATGTCATAAAATGAGATTTTGTTTTTATAAAACGCTATTTTATTTCCTGTACATGCAATTTTCGTAGTGTTTCTTTTTTCTTTCAGAGCTTGACTGTGTACTGCATGCATTTCTCATATTTTAGTACAGGTAGGTATTTGTGTCTGAACATAAATATCATATTAAAATATGGGCAAATGGCCAATACAAATATGAGTTGTTGAGGAATTGATACGACTAAACTTAAAATTATGTTATAAAATAGAGCAATATTTTCATAGCACTTTTCATATTTTTTTTTTCATTTGTGGAATTAAAGTTTTCGACAAGCTTTCCTAGTATGTTTTTGAGGAACCATTACGGCATTTGTGAAATCAACAAATGTTTTCTAAAAAACTTACATATGAGGTTTAGAGAAACAACATTATGTTTTGGAGGTTAGAAATTGAAGTATATTTTGGGGAACTTGCACATGTTTTTAGAACTAATGCTGTCGTTTTTCAGGGACTAAAATAGTACTTGTGGGATTATCACTTTTCTTTGAGAAGCTTACAAATCATATTTGTAGAACTAAATTTGCTCAAAACGTGGTGTTTGTGAGATTAAAATATACACATCTGATATTTGTGGTATTAGAGCTATATTTTTGCGGGCAATAGCATTTGTGATACTAGCATGCACTTTGAGAAACTTACGCCTACTCTCTGGTGGAACTTATGCTATCTTTATGGGAACTGGCCTACATAAGTACGTTTTAAGAAACTTGCATATGATACCGTGCGATCAGTATTGCTTTTCCCCAAGGCGTCAGGTTTTTCCTATGAGCGAGCCTCCACTCGTTTGTCGCGCCGTGGAGAGGGTAGCACGCCCACTTTCTTACTTGTTGACCTTGCTGACTGTCGCAGTCGTAGCGCAGCGGTTTCCGGGTGTATGTTATGTTATTTGTTTCTTAATTCGACAATATT
Source organism: Metallyticus violacea (assembly GCA_030762175.1). Classification (NCBI taxonomy): domain Eukaryota; kingdom Metazoa; phylum Arthropoda; class Insecta; order Mantodea; family Metallyticidae; genus Metallyticus; species Metallyticus violacea. Next base: position 65,541,545 of record CM060839.1, on the reverse strand, counting down.
ATAAAGTGCATTGTGTGGTGTGTTTTACAACTGCACAGTTAGTTGTCTTTATGTGTTAACTCTGTCAGCTCACGAAGTTCGAAAATAGTTTCAAGCCAAATTCCTCGGTGTAGATGCTCCAGGTCTTAAAGTAGTCCATAATCTGTATAATAAATTGTAGGAAACTAAGTGTCCAGCCTATGGAACCAAATAAAGCACTGTAGAGTTCCCACCGAAGAAAGATTACGACATTGGTAATCGTTTAGAAAATTTTCCTAGAGAATCTCTTATTCGTCTTGCACAACAAGTGGGACTTTCATATAGGTCTATGCAAAAGGTTGCTAAATTATTGCACTTCAAACTGTATGAAATATCTGTGACCTTATGCTCTTCAGCCATATGTAAGTGCGCATTTTGTGATTCTGATTGTGATTCTGGAAAATGTGTACAACGGGCAAATAGACCCACATTTAAAATTCCTTCCAGAAGAGGGCTAGTTCCACCTTCATGGTTATTTGTGTTTCTCAAAACAGTCGTTACTGAAATACTGATAAATCAGTACAAGAAGTAATCGCTGTATTGTCCGCCATCTGATGAAAGAATCATTAGGACAATTTTTTTGAGCATATGTTGATCCTGTTACTTATGGATTACCATACTAGCCCCTTTATCAAATAATTAACTGACAGAGAGCGTGATCATACATTTTTTCAACAGGACTACCACTGCTCACACTGCGAATAATTCCATGAGAGAAATGCACGATGTGTTTCCACAAGATAGAGTTTTTAGTAGTGATTTGTGGCCCTCTCGGTCCCCCGATTTAATAGCCTGTGATTATTATCTCTGGGGTAAATTTAAAAATGCCGTGAACAAGACCAACCCGCACACCATACAAAAACTCAAAGATAATATTCGTCAAGAAATTTTCCGAATTTCTCAAAATGAACTACAGCAAGTGATGAGCAATTTCCAAAAGAGATCCCAAAAATGTGTGGAGAATGAAGGTGGGTAATTTCAGCACCATTGATAATTTGAAAAGTAAATTGGTTTGTGTATTGTTGTATTTTTTTTTTATTGTTTTATCCTCTCGCTAATCATCGAGACCAGCTAACAGACTAATGACGGTGCGCTCGCCCATAGGCAGAACACTCCCGGAGAAGATAAAACTGATCGCAGGTACTTGTAAAAATAACGCTACATTTTTCAGGAACTAATAAACATTATATGAAATTCGTAGAATTAACAGATCTCAAAATTCAGTGAAAAACATTTGAGGAATTCCGAAGGGAATGTACCTTTAAGCGCACAAATTTAATTCCAAAAAAGTCTTATTCATAAACTACTATTTTCAAGCAAGCAAATAAAAACATCGTTCTATAAAATGCACAGTTATTTCCTGCAGGAAAAGCCCATTTTGAATGCTGAATTAAATTTCCGAAGAGTTGCTGTTTAGGAAGGATGTTGGCCGTAACTGTTTACATTTAAGGTATTACCTCATCCCTATATATAAGAAACCTTGTGTGATTGTAATAATGGGTTTAATTAGAAAAGTTTTAAAGCAGATTTTAAAATACACTATTTTGCAGCGGATAAATTTACTATACTAAATGCTTTGCATGGCTAGGTAATTTAATCTTAATAAAGAGCCGTTTTCATGCGCATAGAGTACGGATTTGATTCATACTCTGTTCAGATTAGAGTTTTTAACTTAATAAGGGAGCTATCAGGTGGCTCATCTCGAAACTTTATCTCAAACTTAATGCATGGTTAGATATTGATAGAAAACATGTAAGTGCAAAATATTAGCTGCTTATGGAACATTAGGGCGTTGAAAGTATGACGCTTACCTGGTGACTGCAGTTGACCAGCTTTCTTCCATTAGCTCGCCAACCTTCTCTCCCCTCTCTTCCATTCTTCGCCTTTACCAGGGAGGCACAGCCACAGCTTATATGACACTGTGAGTAGAATGTTGGTTAGGGGGACAACTTTTGCACATATTTGTTCAAGTTTTATTTGTTTGAGCAGCTAATATTTTGCACTTACATGTCTTATTATTACATCTACCTATTTGGGAAGTTTGAGATAGGTTTCAAGATGAATTTCGTTACAGTACCTTGTACGTTAAAAAAAATGAATGTCGGACAGCTTTACACACGCCTGCGTTCTGAACAACAAATTATTATTTATTTATGATCATTCATTCTTCATGATAAAATATCTTAATATCGGTTTCAATCTTAAGTCATAAATAAAAATCATTTTATTGTGATAGGGACATTTTGTCCTAAATTCTCACCGGGGTAGGGTGTTATTTTCTGAGCATGGGGTATTCGTTTACTTAGAAGAGAAACACAAAGGAGCTTAACTCGTCCTGAATGGCGGACTAATTTAGGTGTTGTAGCTTGGTGGGGCGGGAAAGGGGAAATTTAGGAAACTTAGTGTGGCTTATGTTTCAAACCAGAAATAAAATTTTCTCTCCTTTAACCCTCAATTTCATTAAAGTCATGTTAGAGTCAGATTAATGTGGACGCTTTCTTTTCACTTGATACAACCGACATGACGCTTAAAATATTTAACATTTGCTTAATATCACTAATATTTTCGCTCTTCGTAGACCCTGGAGCAGAAATTACCTTGAATATAATACACTATTTTGTATATAATAAATAGGGAGATAACATTTTTTTTCGGAAACAAAATATGAGCTTGAGCCTGACGCAGGTAAGGGTATATAACGTTAGAAGGAAGTGGTTAGAATGCCAAAGTGCTGTTGTTTACATTGGGACGCTAGGCAGAGTTTAAAATTAGCTACTCTTTATGGTTGATGCTAAGGCAACTTCGCGTTCATGGTAGAAAATGTTTCACCACTAATAACAAGAGGGAACACACTGGTAGAAAACTCTAATTTTATGATGTTACATTAAACGTCATAGAAACACTACCTTTGTGAAAATATAAGAAGGGCAAATGGTAGAACCCGTCCTTGCATATAATAAGTTATCATGTTTTTGTGTCAGAGAGTGCAGGAGCAGATCTCACTGGTCTGTCCATGAAGTAAATAGTTGCAAGAGCAGACCGTATAAAAATTATAAAATGACATTTTATGCAGCAGAATAGAACCAACCATGTTCCGTCAGATGATAAAATGAACACATTGTTTGATGTCTGATCCAGTCGTATTGAGTTTCAAGTTAAAACTCTCCTCGCATTTAGCGTCTAGACGTAGAAAAGGCTTATTATAAAAAAAGTAATAGTATCGAATACCGTTAGGAAATCAATGAAAAATAAAGAGAAAAAAATAAGAGCGAGAGGGATCGAAATAAAAGTAAGGGTGAATGGAAAACGGAAGAGGAAACGAGTTCGTGACGTCCTCGAGGGGAAGAGAGTGAGAGAAGGGGCACGTGGGGCACAGGGGTAGATCGACACGGCACGTGGGCCTGTAACACTGAGAGAAAACGTAACGACGTCCATCATGTCTTAGCAATGGAGTGTGCGGATAAATGAGCACTTCACTCGTGTTGTGTACAATAACATTAAGACTTAAGAGTTCTTCCCATAGTAACACGCTCACTACACCGCTGTTGTACATCACAGTTTTTATTATCTTTGCACTTCTCACACCCAGTTAATGTATTTGATATCAAATACAAGAAAAGCTAATATGAATTGACATACTTTCATTAATAATTCCACAACACACTATTTTTTCTAAATATTTATCCTTTCACCGACTTGCAGTAATGTAATTGTGTGTGCGCTTTCAGCATGACTTTCTGTAGCTATGCTCCATTTTGGAGAGTTTTTAGATGAACTCTTTCGCCATGGTTTTGTTATATGAAGAAGATTTTTAAGATCATTTTGTGTGTAAAACTTTACTCGTTATTGAGACTAATTATTTTGAGCGCTTATGTCATCTGTATTGTGGGTAAAATTTAATTAATGCTTCGTACATTTGAAAGTTAAACGAAGAATATAATATTCATTTACACATTTTGGATAGTGAATATTTGATTCATATACAATTAATTTAACTGGAAGTTTAAGATTAATAGTATTTAATGAAACTGTAATTGTTCAATTCTAATACAAGGGATGATCATATCTTAAGGTCATATCTTCTTTATAGTTACAATTTCTCTCGCTACAATTTAATTTTACAAACGTTTGTTAGCTTAATGCATAACATACACGTGCTACTGGTTTCATTATTGTCATTTGTGGTTCACTCCTAGAGAGTTGTGCATGTTGAAAAATGTTCGGTTCCGCCTCAGCAATATGGAGGTAACACGCGATGGACAATATGCTGCTCTTAAATTTTGCTTTCGTCTCAACAAATCATCTGAGGCCTATCCAATGCTACAGGAGACCTATGGAAATTTTGTTCTTCCCTATAGCACAGCAGGAAGAGGGTTTAAACTTTTTAAAGAGGAAGATAAACAGTTTTAAAGGAAAGTGTATAACCGTTTGCTGTTGTTGCATATGAGATGTGTTTGTGTTCGGTGGGTTCCAAGACTGCTGATTCCCGAATAAAAGGGCATTCGCTGTAGGTTTGCGTGGGCTTGAAGACGTTACAGGAAGATGCAGACTTTCTTTCAAAGGTAATCACTGCCGATAAAACATGGCTACATCATTTCGAGTCTGAGAGCAAATAGCAAAATTTTACACAGAAATCCGCAACACCAAACAATGCAAAATCAGCTGCTTGTGCTGGGAAATTTATGTGCATTTCGTTTTTAGAATCCAAGGAATGATTTATCGGCATGTCATACTTGTACATACAACTGTTACTGAACAATATTACAGAGATGTTCTGAAAACTCTCCAAGGTCATATCATACGCAAAAGACCACATTTTCGTGACAGTCTGGATAATGCACGGCTGCACATCGCAAATGTTGTTGATTATGTTAAAAAAATCAATATGAAGTCCAGATTTAGTCCGGTGTCACATTTTATATTCCCCAAATTGAAGAAACATCTTCATTTTCCAATATTGCAAGCAGTGGCGAGGGATACGCAGGCAATTCTGAAAGAGCCATCAAAAAATGGTTTCCATCACGTCTTTGAAGACTGGCAGATACGCTGGGGCAGGTGCATTGCATCCATCGGGTACTATTTTGAGAAATATCACCAAAATTACAAGAATTAGTGAAGCTATGTTACCAAAAAATTGTCAACTCTTGAACAGACCTCATAACAATTAAATACTATATTTAGCATTTAAGTTTGTTCACTAAACTTTGTATTTTAAATCAATCAAACAAACATCCACACTCTATGTACTGGGTTCTTTAATCATTAAACCGCTTGTTCACACCAACTAATAGCAAATTGTATTTTTAATGTGATCTGTACATTTTGTCACACGTTGATTAGTATTTGGCGGATTATAAGAATTGAAATAGACCACTTATTCTTAAGCAAACATTAGACAAAACTGCTAATGTAATTGAAAATATGTCTCTTATTTTTTTTTAAAATCTCCTCTCTCAGTTAAGATGACCAAACTGTGGCAATTAAAGCTAGGTATAGTGAAGCCAGGAACATGGAGTAATCTTGCCCCAAGGGCTATGAAATATGACATCACGTCTGTGTCACTTATGAGAAACGTGGACCTTGGGTTACAGCAGATGAATGGGTACCACGCTTCACCAATTCTTCATAAAAAAAACTCACCCTTCTTTCCTCTGCTTTATCTTGGTCTTCTTTCACACTTGCTATTCTTTGTTCCTACTCCCTCTCCCCGCCATACACTTTGCTGCTTTTCGTTCCCTTTTGGCAACCTTATTCAAATATAATTCGTGATAGCAAATAAAATGTTTTTGGGCATTGTACGTAATAAAAACAATAATATTTTTTTTTTATCGAAAGCAGAATATACGTATGTATGTTATATAATATGTTACGAGGTTATTCCAAAGTACAGGCTGTTAAACACCAAGTTTATGGAAAAACAATAACACAAAGACTTTCGTCACAGAAATTTACATTTAAATGGTTTTGTTTTACGGTATGTTTTCGGCGCAACAGCCCTCGAAGGGCCAAATCCGTCGCGTCGACCACTGCGTTTTTGTCTCGCGTGGGCAGCTCCTCAATTATTCTCACAAAGGCTGGGTTCCAGATCGTCTTATCACAGAACATTTCCGAGTAGCTTCAGGAAACCGAACCCAAGAGCTTCCAGGCTGCAGACGATGCTACTATATTGTTTGAAAAGGGAATTATTTATACGTCTTATTTTATAAGATGTGAACTACCTAAAACAAACTAAACGAAAAACACCATAAAGTTAAAACAAAAGTGAAAGGGAAGAGAAATTCGGGAAACTCGAAATTAAGATTAAAATACTCGTATTTGCAAGAGGATTAAGCGAAAAGACGAAAAGAAAAAAGTTCTAGAAGCAAATAAAGAGCACTAAAGGAAGTCAAAATTCTCTTGGAAAAACTAACCAACAAAAAGAAGAAAATTAAAAGTAAGAAAAAAAAAAAATACAAACGAAGGAGCTCATTCTTTGGTATGCTAATACTTCAAAACTTGACACAGTGAGCTAATGACGCTATCTCGTAACTTAAAAAGCATTGACAAATTAGAACAATCGTCATTGTATATGAATGTTGTATTTTAGCATTGTCTTGTACATGTTTCTTCAGGTTTTTACAGGTGAATAATTATTATCGCTATACCATTGAATAATGCCGCTCTCAGCAGGAGTGTCAACAAAACAGCTTTTCTAATTGTTGAATACTTCTTCCTACATTTTAAAGAACCCACGTCAAAATTGTCTAATGTCATTTTACAAGTAATTTTGACTTCTACTAATGAACTTTGAGAAATGAATGCAGGCTTGTGACGAATGCTTTTCTTAGTTATTTTGTGACATTACATATTCCTGATGAGGGAAGTTATCTCTTTGATCAGGTCATTTATCCAGTATGCACATTATTTAAAACTTAGTTTAAAAAAATCTACTCTTCTGTTCAGGATCACCAGCTTGCTTTTGTACAGAGTAGCTTTCTTTGTTTTTTGAATCAGTAACTTGGAACCCTTTGCAGTTATCATAAGAAATATTTCTTTGTTATGAGATACGGTGTAGAGATATCTTTTTTTTTTTTTTGATTGATTTATTTATGGACGCTCATTCATCTCAGGTCATTAGCGTTCCATTCAACTCAGGGCGTGAAACGGCCGACAAATTTTGCTCAGAGGCCTCTCAGGCTTGAGGTTCTTTTTCGTGCCGCAAATGTACTTTCCTTCCGAAGGAAGCCATACTTACGATTTTTACGCCCGAAAAAAATCCATCGGTCCTGGCCGGGATCGAACCCGCGATCTTGGGTTTAGGAGGCAAGTATGGTAACCACTACACCACCAGGACCGACGTAGAGATATCTGGAGACCTTTCCAATTGAAGAGGAACATCATCCAAATTCCTCTGCGAGCAATTTGGCTTATCCAAAATTTATTCACTAAATTATTTACCATTTAAGTATGAGGAATACTAAGGTTTGGGAAACTTAATTTAATGTGCTTATGAACTTCACGTGGCGGCTTCGTTAAATTAAGGCATCGATTGGTTGGTGTGTTTATTTTGCTTCTGCAGGACATATCATTGTGCACAACTGTGCGGTGAATTTCCACTACCCAGTCGGCAAGAGAAGTGTCTTTTATTTTGTAAACGTTTTGACTTAAGACGCATTATGAGCAAACATTTTAGAAACTTCTTTACAAGTTGATACTTGTGGTGAATTTCTATATGAAAATCATAGGTTTCCACCACAATGTTATCTGAATGGTCGGTCAAGTGCACATTGAGACCGATAGTGCAGTTTGTACCTCGACTATTCAATTATTATGATTGCCAACATGCTCTCCATATTATATTCGCAAATATAATATATTTATTAAACTTGTACTTCTGCGCATTCAGTTTAAATTGTGATATTGTGCAGCGGGGTGTTTGTGTTTTGATAGTGATATCCTGGATATTATTGAATAAATTCAAATGTTTAAGTGCAACATGATGTATGTATACAAAATTGCTAATTTCCATAAAAAGAAGCAAAGAGATAAGTTAGTTAGATAATTGGTTAGTAGTAGTGTAGTAGTAGCAGCAGCAGCAGTAGTAGTAGTAGCAGCAGTAGTAATAGTATAGTAGTAGTATTGTAGCAGTAGTAGTAAAAGTATTATAGTAGTAGCAGCAGCAGCAGCAGTAGTAGTAGTAGTAGTAGTAGTAGTAGTAATACTAGCAGTAGTAGTAATACTAGCAGTAGTAGTAGTAGTAATAGTAGTAGTAGTGGTAGTAGTAGTAGTGGTAGTAGTAGTAGTGGTAGTAGTAGTAGTAGTAGTGGTAGTAGTAGTAGTAGTAGTAGTAATAGTAGTATTAATAATAGTAGTAGTAGTATAATAGTAGCAGAAGCAGCAGTAGTAGTAGTAGTAGTAGTAGTAGTAGTATAATAGTAGTAGTAGCAGCAGCAGCAGCAGCAGTAGTAGTAGTAGTAGTATAATAGTAGCAGCAGTAGTAGTAGTAGTAGCAGCAGCAGTAGTAGTAGTAGTAGCAGCAGCAGCAGTAGTAGTAGCAGCAGCAGTAGTAGTAGTAGCATAATAGTAGTAGCAGCAGCAGTAGTAGTAGTAGCAGCAGCAGCAGTAGTAGTAGTAGTAGTAGTAGCAGCAGCAGTAGTAGTAGTAGTAGTAGTAGTAGTAGTAGTAGTAGTAGTAGTAGTAGTGGTAGTAGTGTAATAGTAGTAGCAGCAGCAGTAGTAGTAGTAGTAGTAATATAATAGTAGTAGCAGCAGCAGCAGTAGTAGTACTAGTAGTAGTAGTAGTAGTAGTAGTAGTAGTAGTAGTAGTAGTAGTAGTGTAATAGTAGCAGCAGTAGCAGTAGTAGTAGTACTAGTAGTAGTAGTAGTAGTAGCATAATAGTAGTAGCAGCAGCAGCAGTAGTAGTAGTAGTAGTAGTAGTAGTAGTAGTGTAATAGTAGCAGCAGTAGTAGTAGCAGCAGCAGTAGTAGTAGTAGCATAATAGTAGTAGCAGCAGCAGTAGTAGTAGTAGTAGTAGTAGTAGTAGTAGTAGTGTAATAGTAGCAGCAGTAGTAGTAGCAGCAGCAGTAGTAGTAGTAGCATAATAGTAGTAGCAGCAGCAGCAGCAGTAGTAGTGTAATAGTAGCAGCAGCAGTAGTAGTAGTATAATAGCAGCAGCAGTAGTAGTAGTAGTAGTAGTAGTAGTAGTAGTAGTAATATAATAGTAGTAGCAGCAGTAGTAGTAGTAGTAGTAATATAATAGTAGTAGCAGCAGTAGTAGTAGTAGCAGTAATAGTACAATAGTAGTAGTAGCAGCAGCAGCAGTAGTAGTAGTAGTAGTAGTAGTAGTAGTAGTAGTAGTAGTAGTAGTATAATAGTGATAGTAGTAGTAGTAGTAGTATAATAGTGATAGTAGTAGTAGTAGTAGTATAATAGTGATAGTAGTAGTAGTAGTATAATAGTGATAGTAGTAGTAGTAATATAATAGTAGTAGCAGCAGTAGTAGTAGTAGCAGTAATAGTATAATAGTAGTAGTAGCAGCAGCAGCAGTAGTAGTAGTAGTAGTAGTAGTAGTAGTAGTAGTAGTAGTATAATAGTGATAGTAGTAGTAGTAGTATAATAGTGATAGTAGTAGTAGTAGTATAATAGTGATAGTAGTAGTATTTATTATTCCAGTTATACGTATATTGCACATTACAGTCGCATGGGTCACAAGACGATTGATTCTCTTGTAAAATACTTTCTGAAATTAATGACAACAAAAGAAATCAACAACAACATTAATAAGAACGCTCAATTCTTCAATTCCAAATATACAAAATAACACATGTACAAAAATTCTCATAATATTGCTTATCATAAGCCTAATTCTATTTACCTCAATCATTGCACAAGCACACACACGAAAGAGAGACACACAATAATTCTGATATTTATATAAATTTTCTTATTATTAAATACAATGTTTATAGAGATTTCTTGTCCCTAAAACTATGTATTTCATTTAAGAAAAGCCCAGGTTTATCCAGTTTTGGTCCATTTGCAATTAAGTTCTAACATTCCTCTACTGGAAGTAAAAAATGAATCCGGGGGACATTTTTTCCTAGTATCTTCTGTCTGCACACTGAGCCAAAATGAGCACCCATCATGCTATTCCTAACCTCTGTTTTATGCCTAGTTGCATGATATAGGTCTCTCCACCCCATTTAATTTTAATTTCGCTCTGCAGGTCCAGAGATGACATCTGCATGCATCGCGCCTCTATTCCTGCCAGTTTATGTCAGAATAGCGTCTCTTGACTTTTTTCACTACATCATACCTGTTTTCATTACCCTTCTGCCAAAGATTGTTTAAAGCGATTTTTGACAATTGCTGCTGTACAACCGCTGCCCACCATTTTGGATAATGCATGCTGTTTAATTGGTGCGAGTAGCATATTGCTCTTAGGGTTGTTTGTTGTCCTTTAATTATCCTTGGCCAGTATCTAATTACATTTATTTTGCTGCAGACTGCATCTTTTCAGCATCCCACCTCCCGTAGTACCCCGTAGTTCCACGTTCCCCTCTCCACTCTCAGCATTCGTTTCCAGAAATCACATTGTAATTTATTTACACCGTCTATTTTATCCTATCCCCAAACCTCACTTCAACATAACAATAGGGACCTAACAATTGCCTCATACATAGTTTTTAATATTTTTACTGGCATATCCGAGCTAGCAGTCTCAATACCCCTGAAAGTTGACCGCTCCCCATAAGAGACAAGTTATAAAACAGCGGAGTAAATTGGTGTCGTATTATCCTGTTTATCTTTATTCAGTATGTCATCAAACTGGAAATTCACTCCTTTTTAGTTATAATAATATAACTTACGTCATTTTACCAGTGGTAAAAGTAATAACAGTAATTTTTTATTATTATTATTATTATTATTATTATTATTATTATTATTATTATTATTATTACCACTGGTAAAATGACGCAAGTATTAATTAACGCCGATATTGCTGAGACATTTTGCAGCCTACCAGGAGGCAAGCTCTTCCTTATTTGAACATACAATGTAAATTATGGGATATTGGGGCATTCTGAGCTTTAACACAAGTCTCTACTTACATGTCTACAACATTATTTTATTATGTACGAATAATATATACTATTCTAATAATTCAAAATAATGAAAACTTTTGAATAACAAAAAAAAAAAAAAAAAAACAATGGGATATTGGGGCATTCTGAACTTTAACATAAGTCTCTATTGACATGTCTACATGGTCAAGTGTGAAAGTTTGCAGGCATGTTTAAAAATGTGTAAATGATAATCAAATTTCTAGTGTTTTCTCTTAACATTACTGCAATTTATTTTATTGCACTGTTTAATAGCAGTGTTTAAAATTATTTATTTAAATATTATTTTTTATGAGAAAGGTTTAGTTTCTAACTGTTTATACACCTTTTGTACATATTTAGCGAGTATGGATAGGATTTGTTGAATAAACTACATTATGTGTAGCCCTTTTATGTGCTGAAAAAAGAATTAAATATAAGAAAATAAAGCTTAAACAGGAATGCTCACATGCATGCTTATATATAATTTAAATTCGCAGACTGTGTCCGAAAGTAGTTCCACTAAATACAAATATTATGTAGTACGGGATAAAATTTGACCTTTTTTTCTTGGAACTGAGATTACAGGTAATTAGGTGCTTATTTATGTTATTCTGATATGATACGCGTGAGGTATGAGATGCATTACAGTTCCTCCAGGAAAACAAGGTTACCACGTCTCTGCAGTCTCTTTCAGTATATTTAGTAGAGATGAAATAAGAATAATTATTGTAATTAATACAATTATTCCTTATTTATTGCCACCATTCATTTTCTTAATAACACGAGATACAAAATATTTCTAGTTTCTGTTTAATGTTTGATGTACGAAAGTAACAACGATAACACTGGAGAAATTCCAGATAACTTGTGGTGGTGTTTAGACGAAAGGGACAACACTAGACACTCGGAATTCAATGGCGAGATTATTAAGGTACCGCACTTAACCGTATGTTAATCTGAACTTAAGATCGAAAATGTTTTGTATTTATTTAGTAAACTTTCAGCACATCTTTAACTTTATGCCACCCTTTTGTGATTGCATAATACTGTATGCAGAGAGAGCAGAGAAACAAATAAATATTTCTAAATAACTTTGTGATTCGTGTTAAAAATGTATTTAATTTTTGAATGGAGTGTTTGCAAAATGAAGCAATTACAAAAAGAATGAAAGTGTGAAAAAACTACAATAGGAAGGAAGGAAAGAAAGAAAGAAGAAAGAAAGAAAGAAAGAAAGAAAGAACGGGTGGATAACCCGTGTATGATACAATTATTTTTTAAAGATGTTTAATTTTTATAAATAAATAGTATACTGGAGAAATTTCTTTAATGCTGTTTTTTCCTAGCTATACAGTCCTTTCATTTCTAAACGTGGCAGTCTGAATAATTAACAATTAAAATTAAATTAAATTTAAATAAAAAGCCAATATAAACCGATATTAATATTACATTTTAGGTGTCACCCGCTCGCCTCCAACCACCTTCAACTTAGGTTACTTAAATTTTAAAGAGTATTCAACTATCGCTATCTGGCGATCTGGATTGTTGTTGTTGTCGTTTGAATTTGGCCAGGTTAAAAAATAAGTTGTAACTACCTAGATGTAGACGAAAATATAATTTATTTTGGGTAATATTTCGGTTGTTAATATTATAGTAATACTTCCTGTTTCGGATCTTCTGATTAATTCGCTTACACTCTGTTCGTTCTTGTAGTGTACACCATTTTGAAATAATTTATTACCAAACACAATTATTGCATTAAACACTAAGCGTTTTTATAATTTTAATTTGTTCAAATCCAAAAAAAATGGAAGAACAATTCAAGTTCCCGGCAAAGATAGGGAGGGGGGGGGGAGGATGTGATGAGGTAGGAAAGAAATTTAATATTCCAATCTGGGGTTGAGAGGATAAAACCTAAACTGTAATCAATATTGGTTTTAAACTTCCCCCTCTATGTAAATTGACGTGTTTTTGTTTAAATTAAATTTATTTTAAATGGGTAGTTTATGAATGGCAAGTTTTGAAATAGAAGGCCCGCATACTGCGAATGTGGTTTGTTAATTCTTTAAATAATTTAAAATTGTTTAACATTGACGCGCTATTCGAAACAGAATTTTGCTACAAAAACGACGAAAGTGTACTCTATAAATCAAGGTACCTAAGAGATACATTAAGCATTCCTTATAAAATTCGAGGAATATTGTGTGCCAGATTCTTTCCACTCAAATAATGTTTCAGAGTTAATAATCCATCTTAAATTGTAATACGTTGTTACCTCTACACAATGAATTACTAAAACGAGTGTAAATGTAGCTATTACTCAAAACCTTCTCAGATGTTGGTTTATCACAAGTAATATCACAAGAGAGTCTGAAATTACCGAACGTAATGATTGAATTTATATGGAAGGCTCAAAACATTTAGTATTATTTATTAGGATTATTTCACGAATAAAATAAGAATTTAAATATTATTCCGTAACTTGGCTTACAATATTGTAATAATTGTACATTTGTATTATGAATACTTGATGTTTTCAAACTCTCTAGTAGTAGACGAATGTCGATTGTCAGTAATGGCAATTAAAAAGAACCAAATAACGGATATGGGATCATTCCACGAATAGAATAAGAATAAAAGTAATAAATATTTGAAAATCGGGTACAGAATATTAACAATTGTATAAAAAGTTACACTTATTTATGAATCTATTCAGCAATTATAAGAATGAAATATATGAAAGTCGACTGTTACAGTCACTACAGTTCGATTTACTAATACCAACTAACAAAAAACAAAACAGAGAAACATTTTACCATTAAACAACGTGTTTATTAAAATTTATGGCTACTTAGGCAGATATTGTTATATAATTTACAAAATAATTTCAGACTATTTGACTGAATACGCAAAAACAATTGTTTAAGTGAATACACATTAAGTTAGTTAAATTTACAATTACTGAAAACACAGAAAAGTATTCAGTGATGCGTGGAGGTATAGAGTTGACTACACTGACCACAAGACAAATGCACGTCGCGTGATGAAGCGGATTTGATAAATATTTTCGATAATTTCACTGTAATATCGGACTGCGATTGGTCAAAATTCAACATTTTGTTTCGTTTCATTGGTGGATTTTATGATGACGTCACATAAGTGCCATAGTAAATATAGCCGTAGCAGTTTTAGGTGCTACCCATTAATACAGCCATTTTTATGAATCAAAACTTGTATCATTTGTCGTATCAAGATCGTTTTCTTTGGCATTCATTCTAAGAGTTACAGCTTTAAAAGCATTTCTCTATAATATTTATTTTCTAACGCATATCTAATCTTGTGGTAATCAATAACTACAGTTTGTACTCAGCTTGGCAATTTTGCGCTAAGGAATTGGACAGGAGGAACAGTCAGCTCTCATATTAGGAATACGCAGAGGCATGTATGCGTTCCTTTTCTTTATTCAAAACGTAATCCACATTTTCCCTTACTATTTGCCACTGCCTCTCTCACACCTCACTGAGTTTTGTGATTCACATCTCGTGGAGGTCGGAGTGACACCATGTCTCGCAGATCTTGACGTTCCCATCCATTCCCACGGAATATCCCATTACTTCAAACGTCCACTCGAATGGAAAAGCCGCTCAAGGTCTTCCATTAAAATTTCCGCGGAGACTACACCAATCTTCTCTAGGAACTTGGACTGGTGTGTAACACAAACGTTGCATGTATTGCTTTTTAGCCTGCTTACGAATTCATTACTGTTATCTAGGTGATAAATGCCGAATTAATTGTTAACAGGTTCATTGCAGTTTTCAGAAGCTTTGAATGATTGGTTTATTTATGGACGCTCTTTAACATCTCAGGTCATCAACGTCCCATTCATCTCAGGGCGTGAAACGGCCGGCAAATTTTCCTCAGAGGCCTCTTCTTTCAGGCTTGAGGCTCTTTTCCGTGCCGTAAATGTACAACACGGGACCCACGGCTTTACTTCCCTTCCGAAGGAAGCCATACTTATGATTTTTAGCCCGAAAAATCCATCGATCCTGGCCGGGTTCGAACCCGCGATCTTGGGTTTAGGAGGCAAGTATGATTACCACTACACCATCAGGACCGAAAATTTTCAGAAGCAGAGTTGTTAACAACTACTTAGATCTTTCGGAAGCTTGATCACTGTATTGCCTACGAGATTCAGAAAAACAAAAATGTTGATGCTAACCATTTTTTGTCCTTGAAGATGAGAAAAGATGACACGATTCGAACCTATACCTTCTTCATATACATCTGCTCTTAGAAACGGTACCATTGGAGCGATAATTCTCTGCGAATATCTTTCAGTCAATGAACGAGATCATTGACACTCGATTTGATGCTCAAAAATAAGTAATAATTGATATCCTATAGTCATTTGTTTCATTGCTACTATCTGTACTTTGACTCGTTTGCTGAGCGAAATTCACTATCTCAGAATGGAAGAGTAATTATTTATAATAATTGCACATTTAATTATTTTAAGTGAAAGTAGTTCTCAATGATATTAAACATGCTTAATTTTAAATAAATAAGAATAAAAGGGTTCGCAATAAATTGTTATTATAGCCCCAAATGATAAAATGTTTCTCAATAATGTTGTTATAGCCTCAAATGTTCAGTAATTTTATTCCTATTAATTGGATTATTTTTCTTGAGCTTATTAATATAACCTTAAATGCATGATTGTTTTCTCAAATTATTATAATAACCTCAACTGTTGTGTTTTTGTTTGTAATTAAATGAAAGGCTAAGCTCTTCTTCAGGAATTATCTGAGGTAATTTAATTAATTTAATTTCGCTTTGTTAATCATGTTTGTTGTCATAAGATAATATTGATTTCGAAACGATAACAATAATTCATTAAGTTCAAATTACTATTAGCACTCGTTGTATTATAGAAGATAATATTTTATGTATGTTGGATGCAGTGCTTTATATAAAACTCAGAAACAAAAAAATTTTTGTTTTACTTCAAGCACAGCTAAGGTAAATATTAATTTAATATGAACGTAGTTTTATAATTTAACTCCATTTTTTTACTTGTTAGCAAAATCTCATTTCACTTTTAAATCTATAAAAATTATTCCAATATGCATTAATATACAGTTCCATTATCCCTGTGTAGAGCAATTCTTAGTGAAGTGTGCATTGAAAATATCTTGAGTGTTTGGGATTTGTTTAATACGTTCTTTGAATTTTGGAAGTCCTTTTATGTAAAGAGTGATACAATTTTCTCAATATATTGAAACAATTCTTATAATCAGAAATTTTAGTTTTATGATCTTTGTTAGTTAAGTTCAACTGTTTGTTTAGCTGTTAATTGTTTACATTTAAACAAATGACAACCGGTTGTAAGAAGGCACTGTTTATCAATTCGAGTATCTTGAAATGCTGTCTTTTTATGCATGACAATATATCTGCCGGCAACTATTTTCAAAAAGAAGAACGCCTAGAACGTAGATTCACATTTGTCTTGCGAAGAACCTAACTCAAGTTTAGAAGGAGCTTAGAAAAGTATCGCGGAAAAAGAAACCCGAACTTAGTGGAAAAAGGTTCTGAAAGAAATGGTAATGCATAACTAGTATTTTCTGAGATTCTCAGTGAATTTTGAGAATATTAGACAGGGTCAACTGCTGTTTTACCAAATCTAGCTCCCAAGGGTAACATTTCCCGCATAGTGGTTCCTTCGCATCTTATTTAGTCGTAGTGGATGAAAATTTCTCAAAATAGAGGCATGAGATATCTTCGTAACAAAAATTAGCACACAATATATCAAAGCAACTTTCAACACATGTTCAGTTAGGAATTTAGGAATCACAGGGGATACCTTATTGTGCTTATGAGTTCTTCCTCAGCATTTGGCAGGAAACATTTGTTTCCAGTTTTGTTTAGTAGCTTTCCTATTCTTGTTTAATCATGGTTACCTGACTATAAAAATTTATGTGGCTTTTATGGGATGGCGCTCTTCCACACAAGCAGAAATGCCTGCGATCATTTAAGTAAAAACTATCACTCGAATTAGAACAGTAAGCTTGGCCGGACCCAAATCTATTAGATCTTTATTTTTCTTTCATGTGATATGAAAACTATTTTACTAAAATACTGTATGTTGAAACTTAGTAAGAAAGACTTTTTCGGGCAGCGGAAGAAATATAAAATAGTTCGGATGTTCTTTTCCGAGTGCAAATTGATGGTTGATTTTTATTTTGTTTGCTTTGTTATCATAATTCAAAATGGACTATACTAACTAAATATATTAATGATTGCTTGGGATTTGCATACTTTCATGTAGCCATTGTTGTTTTATGCAGAGGGTGCCGAAAAATATGTACACACTTCAAGAAAAGATAAAACTGTGTTAACATAACAAAACTGAATTCACACAAACAGAAAATGATGAGCACTAATCATCTTAGACTTTTACAGTTAACAACAATTGCTCAAAATGCCCACCATCGGCGTCGATACACTTCTGAGTACGTTCAACTGTTGATTGAGCAACGTTTGCGAAAGTGTTCTCAGAGATTGCAGCACATGTCGTTTCAATTTCTTCCCGAAGTGCTGCCAGTGTAGCTGATTTTCTACGGTATACAATATCCTTAAGAGTTCCCCATAGGTAGAAGTTCAACGGAGTTAGATCCGGAGAACGCGGTACACACGTCTCCATTGCCTTTGAACTTCAACAACATTCTTGGTTTTCCAATACCACTTCAAATTGCTTTCCGCTGTTCAAAGAATAATCTTGGCTGCATTTTGTTGTAGCAACGCTAGCATAACGTAATGTGAGTCATATCTGTTTACAGAACATCATACGATGATCTTGTCTTCATTTGTCCATTGCTGATTTACCTGTCACCTAGCAACGCAATTACAACGTATGTGAGTCACATCTGTTTACAGAACATCATACTACACATTACTGTTGTTTTTCGCTCCAACTTTTAAATATATTAAATTGATATCTACTGTGAAAGTTTGTGTACATTTTTTGGCACCCTCGATATTTAGTAAGTTAAGTGAAAAGTTTAATTTTATCAACTAATCTGCTCACAGCACATATCTCCTTTCATTATGAATAAACGAGAGCACTATTTGGCGTTCATCCTTGTAAACTATTTTTAATTCTTTGTTATGCTGAAAATGTTAAGGGATTTAAGAGCTGAGGCGACTGAATTTTGCAAGATTGTGCAAACTAAAACGATAATTATTTACCTTAGGGATGAATATCTTTATGGAAAAGCTGAGCTGTTAGAGTGAAGCCCTCTGTAAGTAGAAGGCAGGTTCATTACACAGTCAGTTGTATTAACTAATGAAGAACATATGAATTGAATTAAAAACAGGAGAAAAAACATTAAATATTAAATGTGGACATCGGAGTGCTTTGCAACTGAGACAGTGTAACATCAGTTCGAATATTGAATCTGTGATTATGGACCACTGTTGGTGAAATTACGATAGAATTCAACATCAGCCACAGCTCTAAACGATGACCCTAGGCCTAGTAAAGTGCGTAGCAGATAGGTCCCAAGTCAGCTGTCCGATGATTTCTTGAATCATATATGATAGGAAACCATCCTGGGTACCAGATACAGTCGATCGAATGGAGGAGGTACTCATCGCAAGACACAATCATTCTCTGGGAAAGTAAGTCTGACCATCTTTTGTCAATGTCAAAGGTCATTTAGGGGTTACTGTGACTAGTGACTAGTTCTCGATACAGTCGAAATCTCGCTACTCGAAATTCGCGATACTGTCAAAATATCGAGAACTTCTTTCAAAAGGAATATTGCTGTTTTACAATACCCTCCCCTGTATACTACACTCGCAGTGCAATCACTAAATGGTTTGAAATTTGAGGTATTGAAACATCCTCCACATAGCCCGGATTTGGCGCAAGCAGACTTTTACTTATTTTGGATCTTGTGTCAGTGTCAGAAGTTACAATAATTTCTGAGATTTAAAATGTGTCTTAGGCAAGCATTTTATATATTTTTGAATTTATATATGTTTGAATTTTCAAAGTAATGTCATTAAGTTTATAAAGGACCAGCACGCCACTGACTACTAAAACGTTCATTAACATTTGAGTATGGTTGATTAATTTTTTAAATTTCTATTTTTTTACACTAATGAAAAATATTTAGGGTACATTTTGAAAGATTTTAAATTAATTACTTTAGCTATGATTTAAAACTGCAGTTTATTTATTATACATGTTTGCAAACTAAATAAATCTACTCCGCAGGAACCCAAACAAATACGACCTACTAAATCGTATATGTCGCCCTATCCATTAAGACCACACAGCGCTCCCTCTGCACTGAGCTACATAACACAATAAATCAGTTGACCGTTGTTCAGAGCCGCACTGTCATATGATTAATCCGAGGTTTTAGAACTTTTTGCAACACCAAATCTTTAAAACGCTGATGATGAGTAATTGAAAATCTGCATTTCCTTACTCGCAAAGCAGGTCTGTGACATTCAACCTTGTTTTGTTATAATGCTGATTTATCGTTTAATCTCATCTTCTTTATCACCGTCGGTCATAGTGGTTACCATACTTGCCTCCTAAACCCAAGATCGCGGGTTCGATCCCGGCCAGGACCGATGGATATTTTTTTCAGGCGTAAAAATCCTAAGTATGGCTTCATTCGGAAAGAAGTAAAGCCGTGAGTCCCGTGTCGTACATTTACGGCACGAAAAAGAACCTCATGCCTGAAAAAAGAGGTCTCTGAGCAAAATTTGTGCCGTTTCACGCCCTGATTTGAATGGGACGCTTATGACCTGAGATGTTAAAGAGCGTCCGCAAATAAATCTAATCAAAAAAAAAAAAAACAATTCTCTATCACCGTACCACTCCTTTATTTTTCTATAAGACCCCCTTCACTATTCACTAAAACCCCATCTACAACCTCTGAAATTATGTAGTTAATTAAAAAATGTTGTTTTGCTTTATGAAGTTGTGATATGCACACGGAATATTTGTAGGTACATTTCGACACTTCAGCCATGCTCAGGAGCTAGCCGTTTGTGCGTATAGCCCCATTGTGGCACCTGCGGGAAGAAGGGATTAGGTGAGGGAGACACCGGAGAGGTGAGTCACGGGATGTAGTAGACGAGGTCCCTAACAATGGTTTCAATCCTAATTCTGAGCACCTCATGAGGTCCACTTTCGCACGAGACGCAGGAACTGAAATTTTTCCGAAGTAAAAGATACCAGTTCATCCCACCTGGAACCTCCACGGGTGGCCGAGGTCGTTAAGGCGCGTACTCGTGAGCGGGAGGTCTGGGGTTTGAATCCCACCAGGACCGTCCTCCCTGACTGAGGTTTCTTCCAGGTTTTCCTCAGTCCTCATAAATGGCAAATGCCGGGAGGGTACCCTAAACTTAGGCCTGGAATGCTTCCTTCCTTAAAATCCTTCCTTTCATCTCATATATCACCAGTGTCGACCCCCGGTCCTCAGTAGTAAAAACGGGCGTTAAACACTATTAAAAAAATATCACCTGGTACTTTCGACTCTTGCAACGAAATCAAAGTAATGAAATAAAAAATGGGAGAGCGGAAATTCGTTTCTCGACCATGAGAAACTATAAAAAATCTCAAGGTCAGAATGACAGACCCCATTGCAAATCGCTTAGGTCAACCCTTTCGGTAATAGATAAAAGTTTCCTAACTTTATATATCATCAAAAATGGCATGTCCGCGCTAGATATATGCGTGCATGTTTCTTTGATACTGGACCGCGCTTAAACTCCTAGTAACACGTACGTCTAGTAATTACAATGTCTGCATCAAGTCAGAAAACAGGCAAGCAAGACCCCTACCCAGGTTCATTCAGTTAAAATGCCAATGTTGTCGTTGAATTAATCTCGTGGAAAGTGAGTTTCGGTGTCCCCTCCAAGTTGAAAGTGTTTCTTTCTTTGGAAATCCTTTCTTTCTCGTCTATGCGGTGCATGGCCGTTAACACCCCTAGCCACTTCACAGCATTGCATCAAAGTCACTCCATTTCTTTAGTGTCACTCTCTTGAGGGAGCCGTTATCCAACCCCAAGAATAGCACGCACATTTACCACGCTGAAGGTAGTCTCCTTTGTTCGGTATCTCTCGCAGCAAATAGATGAAGTCGCAATTAAATTGAGGATCTTAGAGGGAGCCACGTGCTGATCCTTTATCTAGTCCTTTCCCTTTTTCATTTAAAGAACACTAGTAATGAAAGATTTTCCTCTAACGCAATCGAAATATTAGCCATAGGCTTAAATAAACTTTTGCAATTTTTAATGTTTAATTAACTTATTTGCTCAAGTACTTTGATTACTGTGAGATTAGGTTTGAGATTCGTATTTGGGAGATCTTAGTTTCAACTCGTGCTGCCATCTAACCAGATCGAGGTTTTCCTTGCATTTCCTTGGTCCATTTTAAGAAACGGCAAAATGTCGGGTTAGTATTTTTCTTTTAAAAATTCACCGTCTATTTCATTATTCATCTTCCTTCTGTCTGGTTGTTTCTGCATCTTCTGTTTTTGTGATCGAGGCGGCCCTGACATAGTACATTAAGGGAAACTCTCAGCGTTGATGTTGCTTTGGTTTATTTACGGACGCTCTTTAACATCTCTGCTCATCAGCGTCCCATTATATTCAGGGGGTAAAACGGCCGACAAATTTTGCTCAGATGTCTCTTTTTTCTGGCTTGAGGTTCTTTTTCGTGCCGTAAATGTACGACACGGGACCCACGGCTTTACTTCCCTTCCGAAGGAAGCCATACTTAGGATTTTTACGCCCGAAAAAAACCCATCGATCCTGGCCGGGTTTGAGCCCGCGATCTTGGGTTTAGGAGGCAAGTATAGTTACCACTTCACCACCAGGACCGACCTCCTCAGCGTACATTTGTATTCTATATGCGTGAACCTTGCTGATAGGTATGTTTTTTATTGAAAATATATATTGTGAATATATACATAAATAAAAAACACGTCAAAATTGTCTAAGGAAAACATACATTTTAATTAACTTCTTAGTTAATCTAAATAATGATAAATCCTCAGTAAATATATATACTTTATTGATTCATCTACTTATTATCATAATAAATTATTATTTGTTTCAAATTGTTAAATTGTAAATGAGTAAATAGGTTGCTTTTTAATATAGAAGGCCAGTAATTTTTCTCTATTAAATATTGGGAGAAACGATAAGACCCGATCAAATGAACGCTAAACGACGCCATTGAGCCTGAAAGAAGAGGCCTCAAAGTAAAATTTATTGGCCGTTTCACGCCCTGATTTGAAAGGGACGCTGATGACGTGAGATGTTAAAGATCGTCTATAAATAAATGAAAAAAAAAAAAAATACGTCATTGAAGTCGAGATGAAATGTTAATGGCAGTTGAAATAACTAGAAATTCTGAAATTCAAGCTGATACCACTATCGGAAGAGGTGTTGTAACCAGAATTTAAGGCTACATCAAGAATTCGGCAGCTGAGAAGAACAACATTCTGATAAACCAACAATTACAACTGCTGCACAAGGCAGACTTCTGTGCTTACGGGCCCTGAGAGAAAGGAATTTAACCACCACTATGTTAAGACGACTGTACTGCAGAAAGTTAGTTGACAATTTATGTTTCAAACCAAAATGTTATACATACGCTGCACGAAAGAGAACTTCATTCCCATCATTGAGCAATTCGCCGAGGAAATCGAGCACGTGTATTGTATGGTATCGGGAATATGTCAATTGGCAAGGGATAATGCAGCAATGTTCTATTAACAGATGAATCACGCTTGTCTCCAGATTTCATATGGAGACAATCAAGTAATGATGAAAGACTGAGGTGTCGAGGGAAACTAGAGAATAAGGCAAATATATATTTGTGATTGCTTGTTGGTATATTAAAAAACAAGTGTTATTTTCGTTAAAATATTTAATATTGCTTTTGTAGTCTATTGTGCTGTGTTATAAATGAATGCATTGTAAATATTGTTTACACAACTTCATAATTATCAGGAAATTTAAGAACAATTCCAGGTTCTTGGGGATGCTCCAAGCAACTATACAACAGAATTCAGTGGAATTCTTAAGGCACCGAGTAGTAACAATGCAATGAAAACAAGCACTCCGTCTGGGCAGGGAATTGTAAGGGAAACAGAGCAGAGAAATGTGCGAAATACCGTAAAGGAGACAGAAGAGATGACGCTTTGCTAGAGTCTTTGATCTCTGTTTGAAACAAGGAGAACCTTTTTACCTCCTTTTCAACTGCATCCGTTCCTCCCCTCTCGCTTCCTTTACTACGTTACGCCGGACCCTAAAATATTTAAGATCCTTAACCTGTATCGAGAAAAGGAATCAGCTCAGCGTCTATTGCAAGGCATGGAGGAATCCGGAACCTTCAGAAAGAGAAACCAAGATGGTAGTGGAAGAACGCCATAAGTAACGCTTTGTGTAGGTCTACAATTGACCTATGTCAGGTTTTAATATGCTGCACTTACCTGCAGAGTTGATATTCTTCTTTCAAAGTAACGTGCATTTATAATAATGAGTCGAACATATGTTAACAAGATTCTGTCGCACAGTGAATGCTGTTAACACATACTAGCCTGTAAGTATAAAATAAAGAGTGATTGTTAAATTCAAAATAAATTTCGTGTCCGAACTAATACAGCGAAGTAATTAATTTATTCTTAATTAAACAGAGAGTCGACGGAAAATTACATAAAGGCCAGCGGCTTCAACCCACAGCACACAAACATGCACTTTTCAACAGCTTAGCACACAGACTCATGAACTAACCCATGAATGAGTTTCAAACTGTCACATAATACAAACAGCAAAAATCAGTGGGTATGGCCATGAAATTGTAGACAAGAAAATCAAGAAATTCAAACAAGAGAAGAGGTTAAAACAGGCTATAACATAGTCAGGAAAAAGAAAGTACCATCCACAACAAATTTACTTATTATCCTTTGACCACAAAAAATTCCGAAAATATTCCAAGAGTTTGGGATTACTTTGTCTCTAGTGTGCAAATTCAGCCTAAATAATCTGCTCAAATCCGATGATTATGATAGAATACCTGATGAGAAGAAGCCAGAATTATATCAAATGAATTGTTTGGAATGTAACAAAGTATATATTGGTAAAAAAAAAAAAAAGAAGCATTAGAATTAGGCTAAAGGAACACCAGGTACAAACAGATAGATAAATCGGCTTTGGAAGAAATAAATATGATATAGAAATGGAAGTGAAATTATTGAAATTCACACATAGACCTTTGGAGATGAGAATATGAGAAACATTTTTTATAAAAAATATGAAGATAAGGTTATGAACTTCGAGATCCCAACAGAAGACAAATTAATCCAAAAGTTCATAAAATGTCCACGAGAGCTACACCAAGTCCATTCAACCAACAACGAATCCCTCCTAAAACCAAGATCGCGGTTTCGAACCCGGCCAGGACCGTTGGATTTTTTCGGGGCGTAAAAATCATAAGTATTGCTTCCTTCGGAAGGGAAGTAAAGCCGTGGGTCCCGTGTCGTACATTTACGGCACGAAAAAGAACCTCAAGCCTGAAAGAGAGGCCTCTGAGCAAAATTTGTCGGCCGTTTCACGCCCTGAGTTGAATGAGACGCTGATGACCTGAGATGTTAAAGAGCGTCCTTAAATAAATCAATCAAAAAAAAAACAACAACAACGAATCCGGCAGTCGACACACAGCTGATGATGCAGGCTAAGACTTGTGAAACATGTGCTGTATAATTCAATGATAATTGGAGCATAAGAGTGTTAAATCGACTCACTCTTTAATTAAGAATAGAGTGATTGAATTTTACATACCTTCAAAGAATTACACTGCATTAATTTCAGAGATTGTAAATGAGGTTTAGACAAGTTATTTAGATAGGGCCTCTATGGTCCACGAAGAAAAATAACGGAGTTATATGATGACGTTGAAATTCATGGAAAAGGCCAAACAAATCCTGTATATGCCATTAATGGTTTTTACCAAAGCCTTCGACATAAAATACATGGAGCGGATAGTAAATAAGTAAACGTTATTACCGAGTTGTATTCCAATACCGATGGGAAAAAATGTAGACTAGACTTTTAATTTGCCTATTAGAGGAACATATCACAGGCATTAGACATAGACAGAAAGAAAATATTTAATTTAAGATATACTGTAACTCTCGTATTAAAAACTTAAGTTTAGTCTAAGAGTTAACAAATCGATAAACGCGAGGAAGTTTTAACGACGAATGATTTGAAAGTGGACATAAACTGGAATACATTAATTTTGTAATATATCTTAGTAAATGTTTATCATTTAGAAAAAAACCACAAAAAATAATTTCTAAAATTGCATGACAAATATTTTGGTGCTTAAAAGTATTCCTTTAGACAAGAGTTTTAACTTGAAGGTAGAAATTACTGTCATAAACATGTGCATCCTATCAGTTATTATTACACACGTGGCGTTTAACAAAAAAGAGAAAGGGAAAAGTTAGTAATAAGTCAAAGGAGAAGTAAGGAAAAATTTGTAGATATATACTTGAGTCCCCACATACGAAACCACGATGTAAGGAAATGAACGGGGGTTTCAAGAATAGACTAGTGCAAGAAATGGACAGCACCCCGTGCTACGTTGAGATTTCAACAGATGGAACGCAGACCGAAGCTTGGAGGACTAGGACCGGCACAGGATTGCGGGACATCAACGTTCAAAATTGAAATATGAATTGAAGATCTTCGAAAACCGATGTTCTACTAAGGCTAGGGCAAAGGCAGAGTGGGGAAAACTTATTAAAAAGAAAATAAATAATAGTTAGACGGGATATTCCCGGAGTTGCTACTTTTTTACCTAGACTCTAACGGTGGTTTCATAAAGATCTGAGCTGTTTAATCTCTTATTAATATACAAAATGTTTAACCTTATATTAGCCTAATATTGTTATAAAAATGGTTTATATTCCTGCAATAAGATTTCCCTCCAAAAACATCGCAACAACGC
>CM060839.1:65420404-65510404 GCA_030762175.1 Metallyticus violacea | reverse complement strand
GTACTATAAATTATATGCTACATTCAGATTGCATTATTAAGATATTTGATTGTGAAAACAAACAACAAAGAGCGTTTTTAAAAGGCGAACACCTACAAGTACTCGATTCGCATCGAGACATTTCAGAAGAAACGTAGTGTAATGGCATTTTGTGAAAAGAATCTGTATAGAATCATAGTTGTAATGCAGATCAAATTACCCTCTTCCAATATTTATTAAATAGCATAACATTTAACTAAGAACGAGAAATTAAAAATTAATACATTATTTTAAATTTATAAATCATGTAGTTTTAAAAACAATGAAATAAAGTGAACTAAACTGAAATTTTATTCGGCGATGCAACTTCTAACACTTCTTAATGGCAGTAATTCTTGGGGATAGCTGAGGTAAAACTGCTGAAATGTAATTTAAAGCTGAATTAAAGATGGTTTCAGGATATGGAATCAGAAATTATAATATAAAATATGAAATGCAACTGTGGGCAATAATGTAAAAACATTATAGTGGAGTGTCGCTGTTTTTCAAACCAAAGAAATATGCATCAAGTATCACCAAGTATTCAATCAGCATTAGGTGACCCCGACAGATTCATCTTAGTTTCAGATTTCATTAAGGATCGTGAA
Organism: Metallyticus violacea; assembly: GCA_030762175.1. Classification (NCBI taxonomy): domain Eukaryota; kingdom Metazoa; phylum Arthropoda; class Insecta; order Mantodea; family Metallyticidae; genus Metallyticus; species Metallyticus violacea. The sequence goes on along the minus strand of CM060839.1, from coordinate 65,509,778 downwards.
CTGAAGTCATTAATATAACAATTGTTTTTGTCACTTATTTTGTAGTACAGTAATACCATAGAAATAGGGCGACATTATTTTTTAAATTTCGGAGTAAATTGAAAAAGCACGTGCAAAGATTATTAGATTCAAAATCTCCAAGGCAATATGAAAATATAATTCAAGACGTTTCCTAAGTATTGAAATAGTTGGAAAATTAGAGATGTGAACAGAAATAAATTGTGGTAAGGGTAGAAGAAGAAAAATACATTTTCTGAATCTAAAAGGGAGACATCTCTGGTTTGCGGGCAATTCTTATATAATACAACGACTACTGAGAGTTTTCAGGTAATTTATTTCAACTGAACGAAAGATTGTTATCATGCTTTTAAAAGCGAAATTAAATTACCTCAGGAAAACGATCAGCTTTTACGCGTTGCGTTTGGCAAGATAGTTTCAGAAAAACGATCTTGCCCAATAATATTATTATAATCAGAAAACCACTACTTAATTTATTTTTATGTTTTTTTAGTGCTAACTCTTCGGTAGCTTCGTTTATGTTTTGAATATTCACCGTACTAAATCTTGCCACGTTTGCTTCTTTTTTGTAGTTGCCGCCAATAATAAACAGCTCGGACGAGTTTCGTGTTTCTTGCTCAATAGTCGAATCGAAGCGGAGATGATAGTAATAAGCCACATGAAAGTAGCGGTTTTTGAACACCATGCTATAGCGTCAAGAAGAGATAGTGTACTGACTCAGGTGTTATGCAAGGGACGCTGCAATGGCGCTAGTGTCTAGCTGGGCTGTCTACTCTAACCAGGTATTGATTGTCATGTAATCAAACAGCATCTTAGGCCGAAGTGTGAATAAAACATCTTTGCGTTATTAGGTTAATGTTAAACAATACACATACACGCACACTTTATATAAAAAAGAAGTTGTTTTATGTGCATAATTAATTTTAATGCCTATATATAAATATAATAATAAATTAAGTTTACCGGTTCGGGAGAGGGGGAAAAAGGGCCACGAACAATCTCTGGGTTATGGTAATATAAAGTAAAAAGAAACTACTAAGAGCTAAAGAATAGTTTATCATTTAGTAACGTACCGTATACTGGTATCCATTGAAAGTCTAGATACTTCTATAATTCTAATATGGACAAGTAATTTTATATTCTTGGTCCCTTCATTGCATATGTTAATATTTAACATTCATAATCATGTAGTTTTACATAAGTTTAGCAAAAACACCTAGGTGTTAAAATACTTATAATTGTTATTGCAGTGAAATTTTGAATGAATAAAAATCTAATAATATTTGATTCAAACAATTATTTTGATCCTAAATCCAAGATCGCAGGCTCAAATCCGGCAAGGATCGATGGATTTTTTCGGGCGTAAAAATGCTAAGAATGGCTTCCTTCGGAAGGGAAGTAAAGCCGTGGGTTCCGTGTCGTACATTTACGGCACGAAAAAGAATCTCAAACTTGAAAAAAGGGACCTCTGAACAAAATTTGTCGGCCGTTTCACGCCCTGATTTGAATGGGACGCTAATGACCTGAGATGTTAAAGAGCGTCCGTAAATAAAATCAATCAAAAGCTCGTTCTTTATGGAAATTTTGCCGTTGCCCATAGCAAAATATAAACTGGGGTATCTAAAAGTCCATTTTATCAACTATGGTGTTTAATAGAATAATTTGCGTATTCACCAGGTTAGGTGGATGTTACGGGTTGGCTTTGCAAAACATAACCCTTGTAAAATATTTTAGCATGTTCCTGGTTTCAGTTTCCAAGGCACCCTGGGTATTTTCAAATTTTTATCTTTCACTAAGATGTTTTATCTCTTTTTATGATTAATACTTCGCTGAAAATTATAAACTCTATTTTTATCTCAAAGTTGGGGATCTTTTCCTGGAATCACCTTAGCCTACTTTAACAATTCACTTATACCCTCAGGTGTCTTGAAAAAAGCCCTAATTATTATTTTCAATGTAGGCTGAATTGCAACCAAAGATAACTAAAGTTGGCATGTCGACTCAGTAATAACCGAAGCAGTATGAGAGGCGTTCTAAAAGATCTCCGCCTGACCAGATTTAAGAAATGTTTTTTTTTTTCCAACATAGTCATCTTATAAATTAATTACATTTAGTCCAATGTATTTCAACTTTTTAATAACCTCAGTAAAATAAAATTTGTCCAACTGTGAAAATAAGTGTCCGTCTGTGAATCTTCGTCTACTGAGCCATTTCTTCAGGTTTGGGAACAAGAAGTATTTGGAAGCAACATAATCTAGTGAAAGAGAGTTTCTTTTTCGCAAGGAGTGGCCTTTAGCCTGAATAGCACCATTCAGTTGCTCCATTGGTGAAGCGCAGTGGGTACTCCCCGGTGATGGTTCTGCCATTCTGGAGATAAACATCAACCATATGTCGGTCCTGGTGGTGTAGTGGTAACCATACTTGCCTTCTAAACCCAAGATCGCGGGTTTAAATCCGGTAGGATCGATGGATTTTTTCGGGCGTAAAAATCCTAAGTATGGCTTCCTTCGGAAGAGAAGTAAAGCCGTGGGTCCCGTGTTGTACATTTACGGCACGATAAAGAACCTCAAGCCTGAAAGAAGAGGCCTCTGAGCAAAATTTGTCGGCCGTTTCACGCCTGGAATTGAATGGGACGCTCATGACCTCAGATGTTAAAGAGCGTCCTTAAATAAAGCGAATCAAAAAAAAAAAAAAAAAAAAAATCACACCATGCCATCCACTGTTTGGCCTTTGGCCTGCTTCTTCGTCTCTAGCGTGTAGTGACGAATCCGTGTTTCATCTACTGTTATAAAACGTCGGAGAAACTCTGAAATTGCGTGTGAACAAGTAAAACACTCTTGCAAAATGAATGCGTTTTTGGTCCATTGTTAACATACCCGATACCCATCTAGCAGAAGACTTTCTCATGTTCAAAACTTCTTGTAAAATGTGGACACGGCCTGTCGACGTCTTTGCAATGTCAGTTAACTCACTTACCATTCAATGGACAATAATTTAGTATGACAATGAGAATTTTTGTTATAATCTCGTCGGCAGTAGCAGTAGCAGTAGCAGTTTTGGAACGCTCTGTATGTATGTGCTCATCATCTTGAATGGATATACGACCATGCTTAAATTCAGCAACGTACTTTTTAACAATGGAAAATGGAGAGAAAGAATCCTTTAATATATATATTTTTTAATTTAATTTATTTATGAACGCCCATTAATATCTCAGGTCATTAGCATCCCATTCAATTCAGGCGTGAAACGGCCGATAAATTTTGCTAAGAGGCCTCTTTTTTCAGGCTTGAGGTTCGTTTGTACCGTAAATGTACGATACGGGACCCACGGCTTTACTTCTCTTCCGAAGAAAGCCATACTTATGATTTTTACGCCTGCAAAAATCCATTGACCCTGGCCGGATTTGAACCCACGATCTTGGATTTAGGAGGCAAGTATGGTTACCCCCTACACCACCAGGATCGACATCCTTTAATATGTAATCTAATTGATTTTGTACTTCTGTTGGGGTTAAATCCTTCAAAACGAAGTACTTTATCACAGCTTGTAGTTTGATTTTATCCATTTTGTAGTAGATGTTAACACTAGTTTGTTTACACGATCGTCACAATACATTACCATCCTTAACGGGTGTGAAATTTTACAGCGCGCCATCTAAAGAATATACTTTACAATTATCATAGTAATTTGGCCATGTTCATGACATGTCTGAATCAGGCCAAGAATTTTAAAACACCGTTAGTAAATATCTTAGCACAATGAACAAGTCTGTTCTCCCTCTACCACTCACAGTACTCAGGAACTGATATTATTAGACCTACACACTTCTTATGTTTGTATAAACGATAACTATTATTTCATTATTCTACGATTACACGTTTGAATCTGTGAAATTATATTGTTCTTAAAAATAGTTTTCACAATATATATTAATTTACAGTAATTTGGTGCACGTCCCGAAGAAATCACATATCACAAATCTGTTTATATCTCCACGAGCAACACCAGATGTTAGTCGTAATTCTAGCGCCCAGTACGATCGTGGCCCCACACTTTGTAAATCCACCACCAATAATGTGAGTCTGCGGAAGACAGCAGACTTTCTCCTCTATGCGTGTAATGCGAGTAATTGGTCAAATCAACAAGCTCCTTCATTAGTTCAAAGACGTTCCCATGGAATTAATTATAGTAAGACAAAAAGTGGACGCAATATCTTGCCTACACTAAACTATACCTCCTTCACATGACTACATTCCCTTCTTCTTCAACGCACAACGCCTGTTCCCGCTTACGGTTAACAATATTGCGTTCCGTTTATTTGGCATTGCTCCTTAGCCCTTCAGGTTAGTGCAGCTGTGCGTATTTATGGAGATTTATCGACAGCGCATGAGTGGCTGGAATGTCCAGTCCATTAGGAGTACTGGAGGTCCGAGGGTCACACTATAGCCTCCTGAGTGGTGGCAACCATTCCAGGACCTACTTAATAACAAACAGGAATTCTGATCCACATAGGTGAGCAGTTTTTTTGGGTGGAGAGGGGATTCTTCTTCTTGAAATAGAAAAACTTAAGATGCCAAAGCACTTCGAAATTGCACGTGATTTTTTAATATTGATGAATAATGAATACAACGAGCCAGCCGTATGTAGACAAATATGTTTGGCTTCCACAAAAACACATTGCTCCTATAACTAAAGGTAAATTGTATGTATGTATGTATGTATGTATGTATGTATGTATGTATGTATGTATGTATTGTAATGTATGTATGTAATGTATGTCTGTATGTATTGCATGTATGTAATGTATGTATTGTATTGTATGTATGTATGTATGCATGCATGTATTGTAATGTATGTATGTAATGTATGTATGTATTGTATTGTATGTATGTATTGTATGTATGTAATGTATGTATGTATTGTAATGTATGTATGTATGTATTGTATGTATGTAATGTATGTATGTAATGTATGTATGTATTGTAATGTATGTATGTATTGTAATGTATGTATGTATGTATGTAATGTATGTCTGTATGTATTGTATGTATGTAATGTATGTATTGTAATGTATGTATGTATGTATTGTAATGTATGTAATGTATGTATTGTATTGTATGTATGTATGTATGTCTGTGTGTGTATGTATGTATGTATGTATGTATGTATGTATGTATGTATGTATGTATGTATGTATGTATGTATGTATGTATGTATGTATGTATGTATGTATGTATGTATGTATGTATGTATGTATGTATGTATGTATGTATGTATGTATGTATGTATGTATGTATGTATGTATGTATGTATGTATGTATGTATGTATGTATGTATGTATGTATGTATGTATGTATGTATGTATGTATGTATGTATGTATGTATGTATGTATGTATGTATGTATGTATGTATGTATGTATGTATGTATGTATGTATGTATGTATGTATGTATGTATGTATGTATGTATGTATGTATGTATGTATGTATGTATGTATGTATGTATGTATGTATGTATGTATGTATGTATGTATGTATGTATGTATGTATGTATGTATGTATGTATGTATGTATGTATGTATGTATGTATGTATGTATGTATGTATGTATGTATGTATGTATGTATGTATGTATGTATGTATGTATGTATGTATGTATGTATGTATGTATGTATGTATGTATGTATGTATGTATGTATGTATGTATGTATGTATGTATGTATGTATGTATGTATGTATGTATGTATGTATGTATGTATGTATGTATGTATGTATGTATGTATGTATGTATGTATGTATGTATGTATGTATGTATGTATGTATGTATGTATGTATGTATGTATGTATGTATGTATGTATGTATGTATGTATGTATGTATGTATGTATGTATGTATGTATGTATGTATGTATGTATGTATGTATGTATGTATGTATGTATGTATGTATGTATGTATGTATGTATGTATGTATGTATGTATGTATGTATGTATGTATGTATGTATGTATGTATGTATGTATGTATGTATGTATGTATGTATGTATGTATGTATGTATGTATGTATGTATGTATGTATGTATGTATGTATGTATGTATGTATGTATGTATGTATGTATGTATGTATGTATGTATGTATGTATGTATGTATGTATGTATGTATGTATGTATGTATGTATGTATGTATGTATGTATGTATGTATGTATGTATGTATGTATGTATGTATGTATGTATGTATGTATGTATGTATGTATGTATGTATGTATGTATGTATGTATGTATGTATGTATGTATGTATGTATGTATGTATGTATGTATGTATGTATGTATGTATGTATGTATGTATGTATGTATGTATGTATGTATGTATGTATGTATGTATGTATGTATGTATGTATGTATGTATGTATGTATGTATGTATGTATGTATGTATGTATGTATGTATGTATGTATGTATGTATGGCATAAGTTTGAACATCTGCAACAGCAATGAAGAAATAAGGGTAAAATCTAAACTACTGACTGTTTTCCTGATAGAATTATTTCATTTCGCCAATGATATCAGATATATTTAATCAGCATATGATGTAAGATATAAAGTTTCCTCGGCGTTAGTTATTTATGATGACTTCACTGGTGTGCAGCGGAGTAATGTTTATGTCATCATAAAAACAGCATCTGAGTTTTCAGAAGTCTCAATTGGAACACTATAAATCAAATCTGCATTATACCATTAAACATATGCCAATACCATTCACAAAAAAGTAATTGATGTGGATTCTGAGCAGTTGCAAGTCGCATGGCAGCTACCGGCGCCCCTTTGTCCATAATTTGCCATCTAAATACCATCGGGGGTTGAAAAGTCAGGGCAGAGGAGGGATGGCGCCCTATTTGCTGTACCTGTCCGGGGCTTTCTGCCAGATAGGCATCGGTCCCCCGACTTCACCTCGGGCACACTGGAATTTTTCGTTGTGGCAAAGTTTTCCCCTCGTCCATCCTATTTCTTTTTTCCTTCTGTAAAAAATAGAGGTGCAGGGGAGCGGCGGAGGAGTAGGGGGAGAGAGAAAGGAAGAAGCTTCTGCTTTTTTATTCATGTGATGGCGCGCTGATCTGACGTGTTCGTAAGTGTGGAAGAAACACATTCTGTCGATGAGGGACTGGGTAGATGTCGCAGTGCAGTAGTGACATATGTACCATTACTTCCACACCATTAAAAGTCAGCAGCCAGATCCTTTGTTAGCTTATAATAATATAAAAAACCTACATAAACAGCCAGTAAATATAATAAATAAAATTATATATATATTAATATCTCGGCCTCAATCGCTCTAATTCTTGTTGATCCAGTTCTTTTACTAACTACGGAGGGTGCCAAAAGATGTGTATACACTTTCACAGTAGATTTTATTTAATATATTTCAAAGTTGGACCAGAAAAACAATAGTAATGTGTAGTATGATGTTCTGTAAACAGACGTGACTTACGTAACGTTATGCTAGCGTTGCTACAACAAAATACAGTCCAGATTATCGTTTGAACAGCGTAACGCAATTTTGAAGTGATATTGGAAAACCGACAATGTTGTTGACGTTCAAAGGCAATGGAGACGTTTGTACAGAGCAGAACCGCCAACGCGAGTAACATTTGCACGCATTCCAGACAAATTTGAAACTCATGGTACCGTATGCGATGTTCAGAAGGGCAGATCTGAGAGACCTCGCATAGCGACAAGCCCCGCGTCTTCGACTATGGTTTTGGAACGTTTTGAGCTCACCGCAGAAACCTACAAATCTAGGAAGAAGAGGTGCGATAGAGTTTCCACCGGATCTCCGGATCTAACTCCGTTGGACTTCTAACTATGGGGAACTCTTAAGGATGTTGTATACCGTAGAAAACCAGCTACACTGACAGCACTTCGGGAAGAAATTGAAACGGCATGTGTTGCAATTGCTGAGGACATTTTCGCAAACGTTGCTCAATCAGTAGTTCAAAGTGTACCGACGCAAATGGTGGGGATTTTGAGTAACTGTTGCAACTGTAAAAATCTAAAATGATTAGTTTTCGTCATTTTCTGTTTGTGAGAATTCCATTTTGTTATTTTTCTTTGCTTGAAGTATGTATACATTGTTTTGGCACTCTCTATATTTTAATACATACTACACAGTATGAAAGAGCTTACCCAAATAAGCACTCTTCTTTTCAGCCCATAAGTTTAGTTAATTTGATTCTAATCAGAATTAGACTACTTTTAATTTCTTACGTTTGATCTCTGGTAGATGAAGTAAGCTTTCCACTATGGTCGTGGGAAAACCATTACACTGGCAATAAAAAGAGAAACATTTCCATATATCGCAAATTGGAAACCTCTGAAACAGCATGTACTAAAACTGCATAATGGCAATTAATCAAATAAAAGCGTTTTAATAACGAGCGTTTCCTGACCAAAAACTACGAGATAAAAATCCCACTATAAAACCACTCTTAAGTGTACGTTTCTCGAGACCCAAATTCGCAACATACCTTTCTAATTTATATGACCTTGAACGATAAAATATTTTTTCTCATAAACAGATACCTCCATATGGTATAGTATACTAAAGTAAAATTAAATATTTACAGCTGCTTGTAAGAGAATGTGATACATAGTTATGTTTAGGCGTAAGATAAGCGTAAGATAAGATTCGAATTGTTAATCTAATAGTTTAATATTTTGTATTTTAATCCCGGACTTCTACTCTGAAGCCCTGGAAAGGATCATATTTGCAAAATGGAAACCGAAATTGTAGATCGTTTTCAATCTTAAAAATTGATGCATAAAACAAAAGCATAAACTTTGCCTATTTACCGTTTTCATCAATTTATAACATTTTGATTTGCAAGATCACTTTTGTTTAGTTATAGGAGTGTATATAAAGAGTGAGAAAAATGTGTATAAAGAGTTTGTGAATAGAAAGGAGATGGAAAAATAGGCATCTCAGGATGCCATAGGCATTAACTTCAAAGCTACAAACGTGTTTATTGTGAAATCACAATAGTTTACCTAAAATGATTTATTCTGTCAAACACATACCCCAATATTAATTAACTGAAATCATGTTCAGTAATCGGTCAAAAAGTAACTTCACTTTAGATATCAAAACGCTTTACTCCGCTCTGAGTGACAGTGCGCGTCTTGTGGTTAGGTGGATGTGCTGCCTGCTTATGAATGCATCTCTGCCAGTGACATTGATTCACTTGACTGATTGACTATGAACACACGTCACTTCGCAAAGTAGCTATGCCATTGATCTATATCGATGCCTATAACTTCATATTGCAGATTCTGGGACTATTCTTTCAACTGTTTTAGTGTCAAGCCCATTTCTGCTCATAAATTCTTTGAAAAAAGTTCCCAAAAAAAGGTGTAAATTTTCACCTGGAACATGTTTGTTAAGGTTTAAATGTTATAAATGTAAACATTAGATAATTCACTATAGGTCTAGGGCTCCAGCTCAATTTATACCATCATTAATTCACATTGGATCATTTTGGATATTTTTAACAGTATACTTGAGAGACTGGGGGGAGTAAATGCATATCTTCTCGGGAGAGAGGGGATAGGGGGAAATTATTCACACTTAAAAGCAAACATTGACTCTAACAACAACGATCTTAACCGCATTCAATTAGAAACATTTGAATTTTCTTAACTCGCATGGTAAAGCAGTTGTGTTATGTATTATCTGTTTATGGAATTTCTTTGTTGAGGAAAATCATAGTAAGTAAAAAACATTTTCTTGAACTGGTAGTTTAAAAATGCCTTTATGCCGTAATGTTTTGAGGGTAAAGTTTTTCCTGTCAAAATCTGAGCCTCTTGGGATGAAATTTATTTTAGATACGAGGGTAGGTCCATAAGTTTCCGGCTTCGCCGATAAAGATTATTGCCTTCACAAAACCCTTGTCTGGTGTCATATATCTTATTTGTTAAGTAAATAATTTCCATGTCGGATTTCTGCAAACGAAAGCAAAACTTCAACGCAGCATATTGCTCTTCACGAATCAACTCCATTTTGTATATAGGCGACTTGCGAACTGACGTAATGCTTACATAATGTTTCTTTGCTGTGCGCGATAGGAAAAAAAAAAAAAAAAAAAAAAAAAAAAAAAAAAAAAAAAAAAACAGCAACTCTCAGTCTTTGTTGAGTAGCCCTAGTAATAAGATTGGAGTTTGGAAAGTTCGGCTTTATATAGTGAAGTAATTGTTGATTACTGCGATAATACCATTCTCTAGTCTTATTGAAGGTATTCAATTGCATGCTCAGACTAATGTAGAACATGTCAACCGACTATGAGAAATTCAATTAGCTTCACTTAATAATTCGAAATAAACTCAAAACCAAGTGGTTCATATTTCAGATCATCTTTTTTCATTAGCAGAACATTTCTGGAAATACCAAAATATATCCTTAAGGTATCACCTCCCAAACTGGCTGGTGTTCTAAGAGATGTGCACTGCAAGGTTTGGCATCGGAAATATCGTATATATATATATGCGCGTCTTTTTTAACTGTATAGTGTATTCGAGCTAACTCCCTAAAACATAAATTTATTCCCTGAAAATTTGCATATTCTTAATTTTCTTAATAATTAAAATTAATGTAAATGTATCCCTACAGTAAAGAGTGCCGAGCAGTGGCATAACCAGATTTTATCATTAGGGATGTACAAGTTTTACCGACAATCAGCGAGTGTCTAAATTAGTTACACACATACAATGTCACATGCTAGTATTACCAAATCACAGGAAATTTCGCTAGATAGAGACTATAAAAAGTCCACAATACAAATTATACAAGTTAAGCGCTTCATTTCATTTCAATTTCAGGTTGGATTAAATTATGCTATTTGTTTTAAATAGCATCTTGTTAAAATGGTTGATAAATGCTTTATTATACTTAAAAAAATACAATGTTTATTCTTAAAGTATCTCTCTAAGCCTTTAAATTGTATATATCTCCATTTGAGTTCCAATTTTTCCTTCTCTGCCTATTTTTATTTACATGAATTATTTTGCAAATTAACTATAGAAGCTGCTGAGCAACAGGCCTGTAAATGATCTCTCACAGTTAAGCCCTAAGCATTCTCAGACAGGCAAAGCGTCACTTACCCCATTCTTGGTTACAGCTGTGTTTCTTCTGCACTATTATGCAACATAAGGAAGACAGAGGGATTCTGAGTAGAGGCGAACAATCTCAACGACCTACCCTTCAAATCCTTATCCCCTCAGCTTCACCTCGCAGGATTTAGAGCTGTGGACGGGTATCCAGTTTTCAGTATTTTCAAGAAATAAAATTTTAAACGAACTAGAAACGCAGACATCGAAATAGTTGCGTCATAGTTCTTGGAGGCGAACATTTGAGTAAGCGGTGTGGCTTTTGAAACTGTTTATTATACAGATAGTTTTAAAATAAGATATAATACTTTTGCGCAGAAAACAAAATATTTAAACTCACAATTAAACAGGTAATAAGGTATCAAGTTATAGTTTCTAGCGTTGAATAAGTAAGACAGGTGTCCCAGCATCACCGTACATTTTTTCAAGCTATACTCTTGTGTACTTTCATGGCACGCACGCCATACTGGTTGTATCTTTCAGGAGTTTTTGGATGAACGAAATTATATGTTGTCATTTTTTAATTTTCTTTGTTATGTTTTCAATTCCAAATAAAATCCAAAAATAATATTCAATCAATGCGTGTCGGCTCTGGTGGTGTGGTGGTAACCATACTTGCCTTCTAAACCCAAGATCGGGGTACAGTCCCGGCCAGGTTCGATGGGTTTTTCGTGCGTAAAAATCCAAAATAGGCCTACTTTGGAAGGGAAGTTAAACCATGGGTCTCGTGTCGTAGATTTACGGCACGTAAAAGAACCTCAAGCCGAAAAGAAGAGGCCTCTTGAGCAAGATGCGCAGTTAACATGTTTAATTTCCTCCTGTCCTCGTGTACCCACGTTAAATATAATTTCTTTTAGCTATTATCGATTCTGATCTGATCCTTGTACAATTGGGTAAAGTATTTATCCACGATAGTGAAAGGGAACTGTAATCAAAGAAAAATATACAATGTACTTTCTCAATAGCCACATAATTCACGGTTGTTAAATCAGCTGTTGCTTTTACACAACCCTTACGGCGTAATGTGGGTTGCCTAATTCAGAAAATTATACGGCGATTCTAGGTAACAATGAAAGTATATATTTTTTCCATTGCTGGGTATCCAAGTGTAAATATAATCATAAAATGAATTGATATATGCAGAGTTTCCCGGAGTATTCCTTATTTTATTTGTTAGAGGTTCGTCATTATATTTCTATACTGTATAACTAAATTTAGAATACTTGGTTCTCATCATTCAGTGACGTAATACTTTCAATTTATGATTATGGTTATACAAAGGTAAGCGTTATACTTTTTAAGATGCCTAACTCTATTTTTAATATTCGCATAAGTAAACCATGGCTTCTTGAAGTCTGGTTTATTTAATTTCCCTTTACTTTCTAAACCCCACATGCCATGGCTGCATACGAAGGAAGCTAAATTTTGTTTTCATATCTTCCTTCTAATTCAGGTAAAAAAAAAAAAAAAATCGTCATAAAATATAATATTACAAGAAGCGAGGTTATTATTCTTTATTTATTTTTTGTCCTCTAATTGTTTGTTTATTTTTAACCGGTTATCTGTTATTCAAATTCTGAACATTTAGCTTTTTAAGCGTAATTTAGGGCATAAAAGTTCACCACCCAGAAATCATCATTGGTCAAACCATTTTTTCAAAACATTAAAATTCATAATTGGCCTCAGTGATTATGGAGTAAGGCCTCAAGATAAAGTTTACATGTTAAATCCCGTCTAAGGTCGATGGAGGATTCAGTGGATTTTTAGGACTTCCGGGATAGACTTTCAGCCGTGAGTTCTGTGTCGCCTGCCAAAGAACTCCATACTAGCAAAAATAAATAAAAAGAACCATGTACAAAATAACAGGCCATTTCACGTCCAAACAATACACTAATTTCGATAGGTGGTGATGGAAACGAAGAACCTCCAGGAAAAATAACTATAATTAATTCTCCTTGGTACAGTAACCTTCTCTATGGGAGTGGGCCCAGGCTCTTTATAGGCTCTAGTGCCAATAAAGGAGAACATTTCATATATCTATATTATCATTTTCCAAATTAACGTGCAGGGTGTGCGCTTGCTTTTACATGTTTTGAAAACAATTTTCCTTAATTTGCTTGGTAATTCTAAAAAATAGTTAACGTTCTCAACCTCTCACTACTCTTGGAATTCTTTGTCACAGAATATCAGGGGGCAGTCGACTAACTACCTTTAAATCTGTATTATTTACATACTTAATTAGTAAGCAGAACTACGCCTCAGTTTAATTTTGTTCATGTTTAGTATTATTTCATATTCAATCTTAAAACGCTAAAGAATGCCAGTGTCGTTTCATAATACTTAATATATACAATAGTTTTTTATATTTGTTTTTGTTCCAAATGCGTATACTCGGATTATTTATACTTAATACTGTTTTAATATTTTTTTTCTTTATCTTTAAAGTTTCTCAATGTCCGCTTTAGAATCTTTCTTTTCAGTTTATACATGTATCATCATCTGTTCATATATCCAGTCATGTAATTTAGGTATTTGTTATTTTAACCTGGTTGAGTGTAAGAGAAGGCCTTATGGCCTTAATTTATAGGGCAAAATAAACCATTGGGTCCCGTGTCGTAGGTTTAAGGCACGTCATGTCGGTACTGGTGGTGTAGTGGTTACCATACTTGCCTCCTAAACCCAAGATCGTGGGTTCGAACCCGGCCAGGATCGATGGATTTTTTCGGGCGTAAAAATCGTAAGTATGGCTTCATTCGGAAGGGAAGTAAAGCTGTGGGTCCCATGTCGTATATTTACGGCACGAAAAAGAACCTCAAACCTGAATTAGAGGCCTCTGAGCAAAATTAGTCGGCCGTTTCACGCCCTGATGTTAAAGAGCGTCCATAAATAAATCAAGCACAAAAAAAAAATGACACTTCATAGAACTTTTAAATCTCAAAGTACTTTATCGATCGTTTCACGACCTGAATTTAATGGGTTGCTGATTAAACTGATAGATTAAAAAGCATCCTTCAATAAAATAGATCTAATCTACCCCATGGTTTCTATCAATTATTATTATTATTATTATTATTATTATTATTATTATTATTATTATTAGGAAGTAAAATAACAGATTACAGATGAAAATACAAAAGAATGTTTTCTCTTTGAGACAAATTATTGGCTGCAAGCAAGCAAGTAGCTTAAATAAGACACATGAAGACATGCTCTAGGCAGAAAGTAAATTTCTATAAGTAGAAACTTATTTGCAAGTAATTCATAGGAGTTTACTCGCGGAACGTTATGTTCTTTCTATGAACTTCACACGTCAATTTTGCAACCAGAAGAATATCTCACTGCTAGACAGATAGGACGTGAGTAGTATGAGTCCCCCAGTGAACAATGTTGCGGTTCCGCGAAGAAACAATCGCCGGCAATAACTTTTGATAGCTGGTAAAGAGATAAAATTATCGCGTTGTAAACGCTTATTTTTTTTCCTGGGTGATTTTTTCCCTTTTTTTAATTGTTTATTTTTGTGAACTACATACATGCTAAAAATGACAAACAAAGAGTATAAGCTTGAATTCTAATTTTAAATTTATTTTTTGGTAAATAATTATTTACACATAATATATATTACGTAAATTCAATGTGCAATGATTGAATTCTGTAATTCTGCAATTCGGGAGGCTGACACCATATAGCCCTATTTATGGGAGTATTGCACATTCTGTTGCCATTGGCAATCACGCATTTAACAAAGGTGGATTTTCCACAACAAGACGTTCCCGCAACCTGTTCGTACAGAGAAAAGTAAACTTTTGAGTAGCATTCTCCACGCGACTGTCCGTTCGATATGTGATTTGTAGCTGCAATTCAAACATTTACAGTTAAGTTTTTAGTTTGCACGATTAATTTAACTAATTGACAGATGTGGCGAGGAGTAGGGGATCAAGAAGATAGCTCTGCCAGGTCTCAACTTAAGAAAACGAGGTTACAGTCTTAAAACAATCTCCAATACGTAACGTAAAATAATCGTAGTCAATAGAGAGCATTTAATGTTTTTTTTCTCTTCTATATGTTTTAATGTCTATCGCTGCGGTCTCAACTTAAAAAAGAGGATAAATAGATATGGTAGTATGAAAAGTCATGTATTGAAACAATGCAATGCCTTATCCGGTGTAATAAGTTCTACAAATTACAGAATATTTAGGTTTTTTTTTGTGCCTCGTAATAAAAACGGACGTTAAACACCAATCATTCATTTTTCCACTCTTTTTTAAATTTAACTTTTAAAATTGTGATATATAATCATTTGCATGATTGACAAATGAATAAATAAAACTACTAAAGCATTTATATAATTATATATTGCAATATTGAAAAATGTTTCTATTCTATTGAAATATTAAATATTTTTATATATGTTGTTTAAAACATAAAGATTGGTCGTGGTTTTTGTGCTTGTAATATTCAACTATTAATTATATAAAATTAATACAAATAAATAGTATTTTATTACTATGTCTATTCATACTTTCTATCCCTTAGTTATTCAAAATATAAAACTGAACTTCCTCCCATTGATCATTAGAACTTATGCTTGAGCAAATCTAGCCAAGATTTGTAAGAATCATATGAATGTTTTAGGTTATATTTTACTGTCTGAATTGATTTCACTGGCTCTACTAAGAAACTTGTTTTTACAATTTGCACACTGTGATTGTATTTAAGAAAACTTTTTTCCCCATAATATCATTATGTGGTGGGATAGCAAAATATACTCTGCTATTCTAAGCAGTACTAAAGTTTACTTTTATTTTTTTAAAAAAAAGGGAACATTAGAGAACTTAATTAAAATAAAAGATTCTGAAAACCAATAAGCCTAAAAGGAGAACATGTTTGGGAAAAAGAGAACGTCTGGCAGTCCTAATTAAAAATCTTTTTAGTGAAGAGAAAGGAACATGTAAACTTACAGCAAGGAATTCGTTAGGTCAAGGTTAGAAATTTCACCACTCATAATAAATTATGAATGACAATCTGGCGTTATGGTGTCAAAATATTTTTTGTTAATTGGGCATTGGTACGATACCACATATCTTTTAAGCTAAAAATGGATAAAGTTATCACTCTCGCATCTCCCTTTTAAAAATTCAACAGAATAACTATTTTTGATTGTGTAAACGATGAAAATAAGATTACGTTAACACTGACATGTAAAGGAAATAAAGAAATTTTGTTTAAATAAAGATTCTAAAAGGTCATCAGCGATTTTTCATATGCAAAGGGGATAGCATTAAACACTAATCCAGAATTAAGCATTATATTAATAACCAAGCAAGGTAGCTCAAGTGGTAACGTGTTCGGGTTCAATTCCATCTTCATTTCGTATACATGTCCTGAAACATCATAAAAGGACTGACTATATCTCGGAAATTATAGCTAACTAAACGTTTAGAACGTCATATTTATTTTGAACGCACTGAAATCAATAGGAAATAAGTATTTCCAATTGAGAAATATTTTATTGTTATTTAATGAACCGACTCTTTTCCGAACAGAGGTAAATATGAACAAAAGTAACGAATTATTTCGAAGAAAATATGCTTGGTAATAGTATCCGGACATGTGTGAACACATATAACTTTTTTTTTTTTTTTTTTTTTTTTTTTTTTTTTGTCATTTCAAACTTTCAAATTAATAATAAGAAAAATGTTCAAAGCATCTGCATTTGTCATGTGTGCATTTCAAGGTTATGTCGCACAGTTTCAATTGATCACGAAATCAATGTAGCTTGGAGGCTATGATTATAGCGGAGAAATAATCGAAATAAAAAAAAATCTTGCTTGATTATTAAAACAAGCAATTATTTTTTTGGAATGGAAGCAAAATTTTGCTTTCGTTAGGAGCTAAAGCTAAAGAATATATTTCGTTCAAATGAACTGGTATAACTTTCATACAATTTAAAAGTATTTTAGCCTTTTTATTTGCATCATTATTTAAAAAATTAACAACAAAATGATTTAAAATGTTTGATTGTATCTTAATTAATTGCATAAAATCAACCTTATTTATATCAAAATAATAATTATTAAATATATATTATATTATATTAAATATATATCGTAGTAATAAATAACAAGCTCAACATCAGGGGTGGGCCAAATTCAGAAAGCCGACATTTATTTTCATTATGACTAAATTGTCTTTAGACTTTTAGAGGCACAGTGAGGAGCAAATACTGCAGCAGCATGTGAACTGTCAGAATACATGGTGAACAACCACATTAAATGAAATTTTAATAAGATCGTTGGTGGGGGGGGGGGTTTGGTTGTATGGTAGCTATGTTGATTAATTTAAGCGCGCTGATCGCAAATTTCGTCACGGTTGCTGCAGACCACCAAATCTGCTTACACGAGACTCTCTCTCCCTCTCCCTCTAGGGCTTTCCGCTGATTTCCGGCAGCTGTAAGTTAGCCAGGGCTGAGTGAAGGAGATTTTATATGGGATGCGCCGATAAATAACGCCACGTGACTTAGTTGTTGAGCTTGTATAATCTCCAAAACATGAATATTTAAGGCAACTCACACCTCACGTCGAACCACAGGCGTGGTAATCTTGGCAAACACGTAAAGTTATTGTGTTCAGCAAATGGTGCTGAATGCTAAGAGATTATTTCAACAGTATTCTTAATCCAGGTATTATTGTATCGGTATGTAGCGTAGTGATTGATAGTCAAGCCTCGTTATTGCCGGAACTGGTACTTGGTATTTAGACGGCTCTTCCGCTGATCTCCGGGTGACGGTAGCCACACGTATCTGGGCTGGGATAATTCTTAAACTGCGGCACTTTTGGGAAAAACTATGCCTTTTATCCTCGATATAAAATGACGCTATCCACGGACAGCGGCGCGAAATATTCCCGCCAGTTTCGTGTTAACGTCGCTAATTGGCCAGTTATTACAGTGCTTACCTCACTGAATCCCATTTCTATTCGCTGGTACATTTTGCTCAAGCCAAATACTCCGCTGTCCGTCACTAAGTGAATTTAAACAGATTTCATACGTTAGAGTCACTGCTCCTTTACTCGGATATACCTGCAATTTTGCTACCGAACAAGCCGGTGTCTCTGCTTGAGGCGCGGGCATTTTCAACCCTAGCTACATATCAGAAGGAAGTAACGTGCATTGTCTGACTTTTTGCCAAGTCTTACTGTGCTCGGAGGAAAACGTGAAATTTTCCTTACTTTGCTATATAATCACATATTATTTCTTAAATATTACCAAAAATTAGACATTATGAACGCATTTTAACACTATATATTCTTAATTCTACATATACGATTTAGATAATTAAAGTTCCTCCACTGAAAGAAAATGCACAACATACCTGCACATAATTACTGAGTTGCTGATTCTAAGGTTACAAATTTCGATTTCAATAACTCTGCAATCGACGGGCAGCTAGAGACAGTTTCAACTGAGAGAAAACAATTTTCTTCAATGACTGATGTGTATTTCCAATAAATGTGAACTTTCAACATTTTCCTTAACGGGAGAGAGATAGAGAGAAAAAAAAGTTCCTCATGAACTACTTATTATAAATTTTTTCTGCACAAAAGTTCCGAACAAATATACGTTAGCTTAATTTTAGTACTATCAATAAAACCAAGAAATGTTTAGATCTAATGATTATATGTGGTCATTTATATATGAATGGGACAAACTTAGCGTCTTTAGCAGGAATGCTACTTGAAATGCCGAAGTCCACTTTTGCTTTAACTCTTTGCCCATTGGCGAAGGTATTGTGAACTGTCTTTAATTTAAGCAAATGTTTGCATAAAAATGATCTTAAGTTAGCATTTTGCCAACTTTAATAAGAAGCACAATATTTTATATACGAGTATTGTAAATTTCTGAGATTTGAAAAAAGCATAAACACCAAAAACTGCGACTTTTATCAAAGTAGAAAGAGTTTTAGCTAAAGTATCAATATAATCAGCATTTGGAGAAAATGAAACGTGTTTCCGACCAGTCCTTAAGCTCATAGACACATTCCCAACTGACCTTTCTAAAAGAACTAGTAAAGAAGCAATGCATTTTATTTCCGGATGCTTTGAACACATTCAACAAATTACGGTGTCAGATGTTACGGGTGTCTGCCAGTATTTGTCTGACATTGATAAAGTTCATTTACAGGTTGACATTAAATTTCTTGTTTCAAATTTGAAAGCTTGTGAATCACCAAAGTTTATTATCATATCTCAAGTTGGATAAAAGAGCTTAAAAAGTTAGTATCAAGCTATTGACTACCATTAACAACAGTTGTTGTTGAAAGATCATTCAATGCCATGAATTGAATAATGACTGCAATAAAAGTCGTCTGGGAGATGTTCATTACATCACTGCAGGAAAATATTCATCGAAGGAGAAAAAGCTCCAGAAGAGTTTTTAAACACGGTATTGGAGGACTACGCTTGCAAGAAACAAAGAACAATTCCATTGCTATGAGCACTACAACAGTTAGTTGTAAATGGAAGGATATATTTAAGTGTATACCGAGGGTGCCAACAATACACACACACACACACACACACACACACACTTTCACAGTAGATATCTATTTAATATATTTCAAAATTGGACCGAAAAACAACAGTAATATGTAGTATGATGTTCTGTAAGCAGATGTGACTCACATTACATTATGCTAGCGTTGCTACGTGACAGGTAAAACAACATTAATGTGTAGTATGATGTTCTGTAAACAGATGTGACTCACATTACATTATGCTAGCGTTGCTACGTGACAGGTAAATCAACAATGAATAAATAAAGCCAACATTATCGCATACGTTCTGTAAACAGACGTGACTCGAATTACGTTATGCTAGCGTTACTACAGCGAAATGGAGCGAAGATTATCGTTTGAACAGCGGAAAGCAATTTTGAAGTGGTATTGGAAAACCGAGAATGTTGTTTAAGTTCAAAGTAAATGGAGACGCGCGTACAGAACAGAACCGTCAACGCGAGTAACAATTGCATGCATTCGAGACAAATTTGAGACTCATGGTACCGTATGCGATGTTCACAAGGGCAGATCTGGGAGACCTCGCACAGCAACAAATTGAAATGACATGTGCTGCAATCGCCGAGGACACTTCCGCAAACGTTGCTCAATTAGTAGTGCAACATACTCAGAAGTGTATCGACGCCGATGGTGGTAATTTTGATAAACTGTTGTAACTGTAAAAGTCTAAGATTATTAGTGCTCATCATTTTCTGTTTGTGTGAATTCAGTTTTCTTATATTAGCACAGTTTTTTCTTTGCTTGAAGTGTGTATACATTTTTTGGCGCCATCTGTATATGAAAGTGATTTGTATTGCCTTGAGTTCTTACACCGTGGATACGAATTATGCAGTAGTTTATTTCATCCATTTTAACCTGTCTCTATCTGTCCAGAATTTCAGAAAGCCCCTCTCCGGAGTAACTTTTCTGAAAGAAACCCTGAATTAAGTTACTTCTATTAAAAGCAAACTTTTCCATTTTCTTATCATTATTAAAATACACATAAGAATTACACAAGTAATACAATTGCCTCTATTATTATCATAATATAATTGGAACTATAATGGTATTCCTATGCTTGTATGTTACCTTTTATAATCATGTTCTATAATTGTATAAAATTCGTGCCCCATTACAATAATTAAGCTTGTATGAATTATAACTGGAAGCTTTAAAGTAGTATTTATGCTCAACTGCAGAAGTTACTTTTTTTTCTTTCACGTAAAATAATAATAATAATAATAATAATAATAATAATAATAATAATAAATATAGACCTTAATAAAATAGCACTGACCAGTAGATTGCGGCCTTTTCTTAGAAGAAGTTACTCTGGTTTGAATGTCACCTTATCGTCTGTAACTATGGGTTATTTAATATTCTCATTAAAAATGTTTATGTTACAATAATGAAGCCATAATCACTTCTGATTAGTATCTTTAAATGCATTAGAGTTTGTTACTTTATATTCTATAGCATCTGCAATTTTTCTCTCTTCATTTTTGCTATAGGATGGCTAAAGGAGGTAGGTTGGGCCATGAAACGCGCAAGATGTAAAACGTTTTGCACAAGTCTTACAGCTCATTTAACAAGTGTGGGATTTTAGCTTATTTGATGGCTCTGGCAACTCTAAATGGCATGGTAATCCCTTACAACGCATCACAGCTGCAAGCGGCGAGCTGTTTAAAAAACAACTGAGACCGAAATTGAAGAGTTCAATTCACTTATTTACATTTTTATTAATAAGAATTTTCATTATTAACCCTCATTGCATAAAAAGACAAACGATTATTTTACTGCCATACGTAAAGCAATTCGATTATTTATGTCATTATTTTTCGATTATACAGATAATCCAACGAGTTTCATTCGATTAAAAAATTATATCCCGTCGCTAGCCTGCCTATCCATTCAGTGAATCACTTTTGTGCTAAATTGCAATAATACTCATATAAAGTTTGTTCTTATTTTGATACACTCATATCTATTTTTATGATTACAGGTACCATATAAAGTAATAAATAACAATCAGAACTAAATTTAAGCAATAAAATTAACAAATTAAATTATCGAACAGTAGAGAAGTGTTGTCTCTATTAAAAATATGCATTTCGTGCATATTTAAGATTGGTTGATTTTTCTGAACATCAGTTCCTGCAAGTGATCTTTGTAGACAACCTGTGAACACGCTTGTGAATAGCTCCAGATTAGTGAATATGTAATTTAGAAATTTTATGGGTTATAAAGTGACTGTTATTAGCAAACTAATAACCTTGATGGCAATGACATACCACACCTGTGAGGCAATTTCTGTCCTTTACTGTTATACCGTCCATGTCTGCGCAATAAACGTTTTATCAGCTAACGGTAGTATGATTAACGGCTATCCTACTGCTTTAATACCTTCAGCTTATTCCACTGTGACATTTTTTTCTTTTTATTATGGATGACATGCAAGGTTAGCGCAGCGTAGATTTTATTTATTACCGAATTGAACATCCATTGTTAATAGAGGCAGATAAAATCATATTGTTGGGGAATAAAACTATTTATGAAAACATTTTTGAGGAAGACTAGTGACGACATTTAAGTGGCACCTTGAGCTGAAATGAATAGTTGATGTTAATTTATGAGGAAGATTGCAACTTGAATTAAAATGAAATTTTATTGGATTTTTGTAATAATAATAGTTTTTAGAACTTGTGAAAACGCAGAAAATATAAATAAGGAAAGCTTCTGATTTGTTTAAGGCATACATTTTTGTCGAACTTTTATGCATTTTCCTGAGGATCCATATTATCAAATACAAGATGTGTAAAAAGTAATCTCAAGTCATAAAATAATGTGACATTGCGATAGAAATTATTATCCCTTCTGCTGACCATTATCAGCATTTAATTTAATCCCCCAATGAATTAATTTTTACATACATTACACAATTCCGAGTACACAAACAAGGAAACTGTTTGGGTTGGAAGAGCGAATTCATTGAAACATAGTAAGATCAATTTTTGATAAAAGTAGCAATGACAATACTTTTCACGTAAATTTAATGGTAACTTTATAAATGCTTTTTGCAAAAAATAGGCAGATGCTCGCGGAGCACGGTACAGTCAGCTAGCGGTGACGTTTCATGGCCAATCTGCACAATTGTCGCAGTACAGCATCCAGCGTGTTACCCTTAAATGTGACCTTGCAGTGTTTTCAGAACATCTCTAGAGTATTGCCCAGTTACAGTGGCATGTGCAGGTATGACATGCTGGTAAACTGTTCCAGAAAAAGCAAACATTTTGCATTTTTTCATGTTGGTAATGCTGTTTGCTCTCAGGGTCGAAATGATGTAGCAAGTTTACCTTTGAAATAAATTCTGCATCTTGTAACATTATGAAAACCTAACGTCCTTTTATTCGGGAATCCACAGTCTTGGAAACCACCGAGTACAAACACGTCTCATGTGCAACCAATGGGTTGGTGGTAGCCAGTAAGAATTTTAGAAATCTTAAAAGTGTTCTTAATGTTATTCGACAATCCTCTCTCATAATGAGAACAGCGGTGTCAACGTTTTGAAATTTATTGCCTTCCATCTTTAAACATTTTAAACCATCTTTCAGCCTCGCTACAGGGAAGGACAAACTCTACACAGGCTTCATGTAACATTGCATAAGCTTTAGTTGAAGATTTGTTGGGACGAAAGCAGAATTTCAGAGCATCGTGTTGCATTCATTTTGCTCTAAGCGGAACTGAAAATGATTCAACCTGCACAGCAGCAAACCGGAGGTGACAACAATAAACTAGTACCACGTATACATTGCACCTTATGCTAACGAAATATTGTTAAGTTAAATTTTAGCCTGATAAATTATGTAGGAGTTAAGTTATAATTCTTTATTGAACAGCTTTCGTGTATTGGCCAATTAGAACATTATTTGAAACAACAACAAATAGTGCTATTGTCATTATTTTTAACATATTTTATAGAAAGGGTTTACTAAAATATTGATGCTTGTATTTATGTTAGATGGAAATTTTACATACTACATCAGATATCGCCTAGTTTGAGTGCTGAATGATGCACAAATATATATAATCAATAGAATATAACCTAATTAAAAATGAAAGTGGAATAAATATTATAGGACTCGTGGACGGATTTATAAGATGATGACTGTGTAGATCAAATAACTACAAGAACCCTTATTTTTTCTTTTTCTTTTCTTTTTTTCTTTGTTTTTTTGAAAATATAAAAGTCCAGATTCTAATGCAGCGAATTATTTAAACATGTCTGCTTATATAGGCACATGTGACTATTAAATCTCTTAGTACATTTAGTTGTACTCATGTACCAGAGGAATGGAATTTTGCCTTAGTATATGCCATTTTTAAGATTTCCAAAATAAGTATGATAACCCAGGAATTAGTCTTAATGATTCGATTCAAAATAGCAGCACGTAGAATTAATATTATTTCAAAAAGTATACTAGATAAATAATAAAATGGACTCAGGAAAAGGACTTTCTAGTGTCGTCACGATGACACAATTAATTGAAAAAAGAAAGAAAATAATTTAATTATAATTACAGTTGCATTTATAGATTACACAAATGTTTTCGATTAAATCAAAAGGAGTCTACCATAAGAAATACTTTTTAAAATGGTTTACGTATAAAATAGTCCAATCATGTATATGAACACAAAATTTAAAACGGTATCTATGCAAAAATTAGTAATTTTATAGACATTAATTTAGGATTAAGACAGAGGTATATTCAGTTTTCTTATTAATGAAGTCTTGGGATGGCAAAACTTTTTAAAAAGAACTATCTTAAAATAAATCCGAACGATTTTGATTGGAAAAGCAGAGGACAAATTACAAATAGCAATGTGAATGTTTCAATATGGAGCTACGGCATCGATATTGATCAGCGTCATAGCTACGCTGCGATTCGATGTGTGTTCATAGGCAGTCGAATGAAAACCAATGTGATTGGCGGAGGCGCAGCTACAAGAAGTCTGCGTACTAATCTAACCACAAGTCACGCAATGTCACTTAGTGTACAGTCTTCTTGAAAGTGGAAGGCGTTTTTGGAACTGCAGTACACAAGTTTTATTAAGGACCTTGACCTCCAATAAATTAAATTTTGTATAAGCATAAGTATGGATTTCATTAATTTTTGTACATGTATAGGTGGGGACACGATAATCGGAACAGGCGAACAAAATAAAGAAGGCCGCAATATCGACCATGAGGTGGGGGAAGGGGAGGTAGTAAACAGAAACACTGTACACGCTCTTTCTAGTTCAGTACAGTACTGATTGTTACGTTGCTTTCACAAGTCGATAATAATCGATTTTTTTACAGTGTTTAACGACAATTTTTAGTACTGAGGCACTACAGGCAATGTTGGAATGTCTTCTTCTTCAGCCAATGCTTGTTCTTGGCTGGTACATCCGTGCTTGTCTTTCTTCTCTTGAGTCACTCTGAAGTGCTGTACAGTGTAGAAGATGATCAGCTTTTCCTTCTTCTTTTGAGCAGAGGGAAGCAGATCGGAGCGTCGACTACGCCGATTCTGTGCAAATGTTTTTGTAGGTAGTCGTGACCAGTGGTCATCCTGAAGGTGGCCACGGCCACTTCGCGGGGCACATTGTTGGGAATAGGTTTTGATATAATTGGTTCCAATCTTTTACCAACTTCTGCTGCCCTCCAGGAGTTCGCGACGACTTTCTTTATACTGTTTGAAATTACATTGCATATAATGGCGTAGGTAGAAGGGGGTGAAGGTTGATTCATTGTGCATGCTTCCTTTGCCAATCTGTCAGCTTCTTCGTTTCCGCTGATGTCACAGTGGTGTTGGATTGTGGCAGGTACTTATGCCCCCAGAACAAATTGCAAGAGACACAACATGTAAACTGGAAAGTGGCAGGAAGGTGGTAGGGGATCTAAGAAAAGCAAAATAGAGAGGTTAAAAAGGCAACTCCGAACAAGTTGCCTCAGATATTCATGCAATTGTTGAAAATGCATCCGCACTGTCAACAAGTGACAGTGGATAACGAAATCCCTGCCTGCCGTAAGATTTTGAAGGATGGACTCCATAGCGTTGGCCTTCGCTATTGAAAAGCAGGAAGAAATAGCAATCTCGTGAACTCTGACTAGAATTTGCGCTGCAAGAATTTTCTACTTTACGGGAAGTGTGGTTGGATGAAAGTACACATCATTTAGGACATTTGCGCTGTACTGGAAATGATCATGGTTCTGCTCCTGGAGAGTTAATAAAAACTACACCTCAGATGGATGGATGTATGTAGCTGAGCATGAAGAAATATTAAGTGATGCAGTTCTTCCGAGTATTAGAGCGTTATTCTCTATCGAGGAAGTTCCAGGTTACCAAGACCACGGTGCCCGTCGCATTCGCAATTTCTTTGCTCGACATCCTGCATCCAAGTCATGGACTGGCCTCCTAAATAGCCCGATTTGAATAAAGCAGACCACGTCTGGGTTCAAATTGTTAATAAAGTGGGAGTCTGGCCAAGAGAGAACAAGGGCAGCCCTAATGTAACACTGTAGACGAATTTGGGAAGACCTTGGAAAGGATCCAGAATATTTTAAGGACCCCAATAACTTCAGTTCCAAGTCGTCTGAATATCGTATAGGACAGAAATGGGGCCTGGACTTCCTACTAGAGATCTTCATTTGGAATGTATTATTATTTATATGGTAAACAATTCATTTGATATATTTTGTAGCAATTATGCTAAACTTGTAATATTTCTTTTATTTTTACAAATATTGTTGAATGTGACTTCATACAGTGGGTTTTTTTTTTTTTTTTTTTTTTTTTTTTTTACTTATTTAACAATTTGAACAATTTTAAAGTCTAGTTTTAGGTTCTTAAGAATATTTGTAAGCTATGATATCTCTTAGTTGTATTTCAAATTAGTCTTATTGCTTAAGTAATCTAAAACAATTTATTTTTCTATGCATAGCTTAATTTACAGAAATATTTTGTTCTTTATTGTATTTCTGAATTAATTTTTGTTTAATGTTTTTGCATTACTTAGACATTTTCATGTATGTCACACTAATAAAATTGTATATTTCGTGACTTAATATATAACATTAAATCTTCGAAACATTGATTACTTTCTAATAACTCGTCCTTCACTCTCTTGCTGCACCGGTACAGGACACCTATAAACAGCTGTATTCTGCACCTAATTCGTGGAGTGGGGAGCTCAAGGCAACCTCTACTTTCTTTACTTCTTTCGACTATTATTGTGTTCGCCTTTACATGTTATGAATCATTCAAACTTGGCATTTGCTCGAACACGCTTAAAAACTCCATTGCTAAAACTCTTTAAAAAATGAACAAAAAGTGTTTCACATTACAGACCTACATCCCATTAACAAATTTCTGTACAATATTTGAAACAGCGATGTGCAATAGATTGTATGCTTAGATTGAAAACAAGAACGTGCTTACGAAAGAATCATTTTGATATTGAAAAGGTTTATGAAATTGAATAAAGGACTGGATATGTTCCTGATATTGTAGAGTTTTTTGTGGTTCAACACAAATGCTTACTGATAAATTACTGTACAATAACTGGTAAATTAAATTTTTATACACTGAAAAGTGTCACTTGATTGTTTTAGGTCATATTTAAGAGAAAGAAAAACAAAGTAACCAATTAAGGAAATAATTCAAACACTTCAATAAATAATGCACTTTCTCTAGTCTCAGTTCTCTATAATTTTCAATTACATTAATATCTCAGCAACAATTATAAAATTTGTAAATGCTATACAGATCGTAAAATATGTCACAGCATTAATGTCTAGAAAAACATTACAGATTTGGAAGATAACTAAATATAAATTAAAATGTCATATTAATTTAAAGCAAATAAACTAATTTTTTGAATAAAATTTGTTATTAAATTTCTCCCCTATAGGTACTAAACCCTTTACTGCAAATAGAAAATAGTGCAACTTTTAAGTTCAAATCTCAGGAATCTTAGACTGGAAGACACAGATGGAATATGTTTTGCGCTGCAGGCTACACTATTTGACCAGTACTAACTATTTGCTTTAATGAAGCTATCAAAACTATTTCGTCTATTCTGACCCTATTTCGTAGTACGGCATTGTTTTTTGAGGAAATTCTGCTTGTAGTAAAAACAGTTTATATTAAAAAATGGCAAGAAGAAGAAATTGTAATATGGTACTCTCATAAAAGAAACCTATGAAAAACTCTTTTTCGAATCTAAGCATTTTAACACTATCAAATTAATGAATACTTTTTCCATGGTATTCTTTAAAATGAATAATTATAGGTTTAAAAAAAAAAACTTTACAAACGATAACTTTAACACCAGAAAAAACAGAAATCCACATATTTAATCAGCAACCTTGGCATATTGTCATAAAGGAATTAATCATAACTGTAAAAATATTTATATTTCATCTTTTAGTTTTCCAAGTTCTATTTAAATCTATTCTTAGAAAATATATTTTGTATCAAGCTATATTATAATGTATTAGTTAACTAACTTAGTGATTACTTTGAAGGGAGTCTCCCTATTGCTTCAAAATTGGAACAAATTTTCAAGAAATTTGAAATAGGCTTTTCAAATATAAGAGGTTACTTTAATTGCTTATATTTTCTTAATTTTTCACACAATCTTAAAAATTCTGGCACTAACTTAAATGGAATTTCTAGCATCACCACGACAAAGAATTATTTGTTTCTCATTGTTGTAATTGAATGATCTATTTCGACGTAAGTAAAAGTGTTCTTTATTAATTTCCATTTATATTGAGCTTATTCAATATTATTACGAATTTTGATACATTGTTTTAGAAGCCTTTTGAAGGTTTCGTACTCTAAATAGTTTTGGAGCTCACCCATGCTGAGGGGATATCCGAAGGAAAGAGTTCTTCTAAGTAGACCTATAACAATTGGTACGTTGAAAGATTCCATCGCACACAATGGCAGATATTTAACTCAGTTGTGCTGCATGTAGCATTGAAGAGAAGCTGTTATTTGTACAAGAATAAAATTTGGATACACACATACTTCGACTACTGCGATTTTCTGCTCACAGACTTAAGCCCTAACCTAACAGTGTGTTCATAATATGTGCATACGTTACATATGCGATGTGCGTCTGTTCGATCATGTAATACCCTCCCTGGGTATGCTGTCTTGGTTCCGCCAGAAAGATCGAAGAAATATTCATTGTCTCACACTACTTTACAAAATTATCCATACATCCTCTCCATCTTATCTATCTATTTCGTTTTCAAAATCTGTCTTCCTCTCAAAATCTGAACTCACGTTCTGAATCCCAGCACGTACTATTATTACATTGCACCGAACATCACTTTAGTCATCATCATTCACTGTAACCACTGCCCATCTCTGAAATGCATTGTCACGGGATGTCAGAGACTGCCGAACTTTAGCATTTCATAAAAAATTGTTTTAATATTATTAGAAATAATCGATTACCCTACATTCAGATTCCTTTTGTTACAATGCATGTATTTATTTGTTTTACCCTGCTGTAGAATTATTCATTATATTTATTTGTTTTACCCTGCTGTAGAATTATTCATTATATTATTTGTATTATTATCATAAAAGTTCCTATCTACTTCATAGTGATGTCAGGGTTTAATTTTATGTTTTGCTTGGATCTTTATTTCCACTTTCAGGATTTACGTAGGTTGATATATGTATAAATTGTCATTGCTGTTTTTTTCTTCTTAAGTAATATTTTCCATTGCCGTATTTTTATATTAGCATACATTTATTTATATACATAATGTTTTACATTGGTCTATATGTGTATGAGTGTTGTCAAATTTACTATCAATGTTGTGGTTGTAATATTGTCACTATAACTTCATGTAATTATTATTAAATTGGTTGAGCGAACGAGAAGGCCTAATGGCCTTAGTTCTACCAGAACAAATAAGTAATAATAGAAGAAAAAATAAAAATAAAACTCTAGAGTGAAAGTAATGATGCAACAAAAAGGGGGGGGGGGGAAGAAAAGAAAGCAAAGAAAAAGGCATGTTTCACTAATCAACCATTGCCAGACTTTTAAACACTACTTGTTAATGAAGAACGTAAGAACTACCCCTGTATATTAAGTTCGATTGAATTGTTATGGAGGAAGTGCTTCAGCCTTGCTCAGGGCTAGCTGTTTGTCCCTAAGCTCACCAATGGGGACACCTCCGGGAGGAAGGGATGAAGTAAAGGTGACACTGGGAAACCAGGATCCATGGTTGGTGAGGCAGGGACTTAGACGAGACCCATAATTGTTTTCATAATACCCCTATACCGATGTAACCCCCGTAAAAAAAATTCTAACATCAGGAGGACCGGGCGCGGGATTTGAACCCGAAATCTTTCGAAGGCGAGTAGTCAGTGTTATATCTGCGCCAGCCCGATCGGTTATTATTCTATATATATTGAAAGTAATTTTATGAACCTATAATAAAGTTCAGTGTAATCATATATCACTTAACGAAAATCAATTTTCAGAAGTGAACCGAGTCTAAATAATAAGGCTGATTCAGAATTAAATCCAAAAGTTATTGCCATGATACGCCAAATATTAACATTTTAAGGTGGGTGAGTGTGTTGTTGATGCACCCAGTAATTTGTCTCTTGGGGTCAACTTGTCTAGTTTTGTTATTAGTTAATAAAACATACGTCAGAATAACACAGACACATTTTTCATAAATGGCAGCCATAACTCAGTGCAGTAATCATAAAACATCGAGAATATCTTCTGGTGTTTATATAATGACAATTTTATATGAAATTTAAAACTGTTCTACATAAATGTTTAGTTCTTATACCTTTTTGTATTATCAACCGTAAACATTGGATTTGAAATTTATATTTTTACATCTGTTGCATTGCATTTAATGCCAAATATCACATATTATTATTATTATTATTATTATTATTATTACTATTGTTATTTTCTCTCTACCTTGTCTATATTTTTATTTATAAATTTTATTGGCCGATAAGGATTCATATCCAGTCTTCTAAAGTGTTCTTTTTTGTTTTTAATACAAAATTCTGTCTATTACAAAGGAAGAAACCCTTTTTATAATACTTTAAAAATCTAAAATGAGCTATTTAAGATCGACGCAAAATAATTATATTCTTTATTCATAGTTGCACCCTCCCTTCAGGACAACATTATGTTAAACATTTAACACCTTGATTGACAAGCACTGCTTTGCATTTTCTACCTCTAAAGAAAAGACAGAATTAAACCGAGAAACCTACAAGTTCCGCTTGGATACGCAAAAGTCATGGCCTTCTCTAAATTAACGAAGTCCAAGGCCTAGAGCATTCCTTCCAGTTTATGAGTCAATAAAGACAGCGTTTTAATGACGTTTGTTAGTGTTCCGTGGTCTTTATAAAAAACGACATCCCTAATTTTAATACCTGGAATTTGACTCGAAAATTAGCATAGTATAGAGCTGGTTACAAAAAGAAAATGCTATAAAACTGAGGGCGATTAAAGCTCAAGGTCTTAACATCAAGCGTTTCAGAGTACTCAGAAAGTTCTTCGTTTGACAGACCAAATACCAGCTTAATTGTCTAGCTCTATCAAGGGATTCAATACGAAGAAGAAAAAAAAAAAAAAAAGAAAAACAGAAAGGTTTATAGAACAGTCCTATCATGTAACATACAAAATTAAATTGATGTCTCTAGATTTGTGGAATAGTCACAGTCTATTTCTGTGATTCAAAATACAGAAGTAGCTTCTTGTTCGGTTGCAAAATACTTAAGTACAAACAAATATAACAAATTTTAGCAAATGCTTGCTTATGTAATTAATTTTATTTACTGAAAAAGTATTCTTTTGGGTTATCGGTATTATTCACGAACAAAGTCTCAAAAGTTAATGACAATTATTATAAAGAAGAAGAAATCGATGATCCTGTATGCAATTAATAAAGGACGCTTTGTCATATAATATTGTAAGAGCTCCAAAGGTATACAGACATCAGAACAAGCAGTTGACTATTGGCTATAGTTGACCTATTTACTTACGCCTTACAAGCTGGAAGCATTTACAGACTATAGTTCCGAACCATAGCTTGATTTTTAGTAGTAAGCACTTTAGGCGAATAATTTTCACACCGAGTATGAAACCCTGTTAGCCCAATAAGTTAGAGCGTTGTGCTAATGATGTGAAGGTCGTGGGCTCGATTCCTGATGGGCAATTTTGGATTTCTTACTTGTAATCTTTTTTTTTTCTCAGAATAAATAAACGTTACTAGTTATTTTTCATCTTCATAGTTTTTCTACACTATTCTTAATGGAATAAATATTCCTTTTTTCATAGGTTATATTAGATTAGGTTAGTTTAGTTTAAGTTTAACAAAAATAAATAAATATATAAAAATAAAAATAAATAAAATTACTTCATGATAACACTTTTTACACTATTCTTAATCGAATTAATGCTACTATTGAATATGTTAGGTGTTGTTGATTTGGTTTATTTATGGACGCTCTTTTACATCTCAAGTCATCAGCGTTCCATTCAATTCAGGACGTGAAATGGCCGTCAAGTTTTACTCAGAGGCCTCTTCTTTCAGACTTCAGTTTCTCCTTCGTGCCGTAAATCTACGGCATGGGGACCCACGGCTTTATTTTCCTTCCGAAGGAAGCCATACTAAAGATTTTTACTACCGGAAAAAATCCATCGATTCTGGCTGGGATGAACCCCGAACTTGGATCTACGAGGTAAGTATGGTTACCACTAGACCACGAGGACCAACGTGTTAGGTTAGGTTAGGTTAGGTTAAGTTAGGTTAACTGATGTTAGGTTAGGTCAAGTTAGGTTAGGTTAGATGAGTTTAGTTTAAGTTTAACAAAAAAAAAAAAAAATAATAGGACAAAAAATAATATTACTCCTTAATAACACTTTCTAATTGTTACCTTTTTTATCTTCATAATTTTTGTACACTATTCTTAATCGAATTATGTTAGTTAAGTTTAGTTTATTTTAAGTTTAAAAATAATAATAATAACAATAATAATACATTAAAAGGGTAAATTTACTCCATAATAATTATCGTATTGTAACCAGTCGATTTTCTTCGCTATTGTTCGGGACTGCCAGCTGCAGCTGCTTTCAGCTTGTTAGTAACAAGTAACCATTTCCATTGTATTTCCTGACCTTATAGGATAAACAGTACTTCTCTCTTAAATATATATTTATTGAGGATAAACACTGAAAGTTTATTACACACATGACAATAATTTTATAAAAGAGAATCAAAGCTTGTAACAAATATAAGAAAAAAGCAATTAATCGTTATTTATCAAGCCGTTTTTAAAATATTTTGTAATTAGAAACGTTTGAAAATAATTAACGCATATATTTTCAGCCACTTTATATATTAATAACTTTTATTGATAATTACACATAACTAAATAGGTTTATTTCAACAACCGCTGGCAATCTATGCAACGAATTTACTGACTATTAAAGTTCAAATACTTTTTAAACGCAAAGAAACTATAGTGAGGTTATGGACCATCTGAACTTCCATGCTCTGCCGGCTAGTAACTTAAATAACTTGACTGTACATGTTACGAGCTTATGACACAATACAAATTATATATAGAACATCGACATTTAGCTAAAGCGCAACATTCTATTTCCTCCTCCAAGTTTTATAATATAAGCTTATAATGTTGAAAATATTTTGTCCCAATTAGTGAAGAAACTGCTTTAGGTATTCCTAATTAAGAGGACTGTTCTTGATGATCTTTCTCAAAGCAGTACCCGTTGGATGCAATACACCGTCCCAGCGTTTCTGCCAGTCTTCAAAGACGTGCTGCAAATATTTTTTGACACTTACTGCAGAATTATTTCCTTACCTTTCACCATTTCTTCTAATGATGGAAAACGCCTCCACTAAGAAATTTCTTCAATTTGAGGAAATGTAAAAATTCACACGAAATACATCTGAACTATAACGAGGATGAGAGACACTTCAATTTTTTTTGTGTATGTGTGAGATATTAAAAAATCAACATTTACTCTGCGGCCGTACATTATAGTGGCGCAACATACAGTTGCTGCACGAAAATATGGCCTGTTTTGTGAGGGGAGGGGGCGACTCCGGTCCTTGCTCTACAGATGCTCCGTGCGGGGTCTGGGAACTTGAGTACCTGTGGTACCTCTGACGTTACTAGAAGCAGCCGAGCTGGACTGATTCGAGCCCCTCCCGTTAGGAAATTGTTCGGATGGGTTGGACTCGGCTTGGCAGTGGTTCAGCAATCCACGGGTAAATGAATACCTGCGGCGGTGGTGTGTTTCATGGGAGTGCCTATGGTGTGCTTGTCATGGGGTGGGTGGTGGCTACCTTAAAGCTGGGGTGACTCACCTCTTAAAAAACTGAGTAGGTCTGTGCTAGATGTGACCTATCCACCAGTGAGAACCTGGTAGTTCGTTTAGCGCGGTTGGGCGACGAGATCGTCTACAGCCAAAAGTCAGGTCGGTTTAGGCTCTAGGTACCGTCTTGAATGTAAAAAATCACTGGCTGCACAGACCTCTGTGTATATTCCCCTGGTGTTGGGGAGGGATCCCCACGCAACATTGTGTGTATGTGTGTATGTGTGTGTGTGTGTGGGGGGGGGGGCGACTTCGGTCGTTGCTCTACAGATGCTCCAGGTGCGGGCTCTGCGGACCCTGAGTACCCGCGGTACTTCTGACGTTACTAGAAGTAGCCGGGCCGGACTTATTCGAGTCCCTTCCTTTGAGGAGTTGTCTGGATGGGTTGCACTCGGCGTGGCAGTGGTCCCGTAACTCAGGTACTCCGAGTACCTGCGGCGGCAGTGTATCCCAAGGGAGTGCCTATGACGTATACCTTTGGGGCAGGTGATACCTGAACCATTGCTTGTAGGGTGGGCGGTGGCTACCTTAATGCTGGGGTTACTCACCTCTAAAACTGAGTAGGTCTATGCTAGATGTGACCTATCCATTAGTGAAAACTTTCGGCGACGAGATCGTCTACGGTCGAAGGGCGGGCCGGTTTAAGAAATTAGGTGCCGTCCTAAACGTAAAAACCCACTGAGTGTCAGGAATTCCGTGAAACCCTTTGGACCACGGGAAGGATCCCCGGATAAACTTGTGTGTGCAGGTACGACGTGGTAAACCATTCCTTGAACATGGAGAAAATTTATGACCATGACGTTCCCAGCAGAAGTAACCACTTATGTTGTTGGAGATGATAGATGATGGATGATGGATATTTCCATACAGAACTTTGCTGTTTGCTCTCAACATCAAAATGATGTAGCCAAGTTTCAATAGCAGATTACCTCTGCATCTTCCCGTAACATTATATTCAACTGCATGCAAAGATGCATGCGAACGGCCTTTAGTTCGGGAATCAACAGTCTTGGAACTCGCCGTGCACAATCCCTGCACATGTGCAACTTTTCAGTTACCCGGTGTGAGAGGCACTGAGTGAAATTTTTAGAATTCTATTCGACGATCCTCTCTCACAATTAATACTTTCTTCCATTAGAACACAAACTGTAGCACCGGGTCCACTCTCTTTGAAATTGATTGCCTCCGCTCTTTAAATATTTTATACCTTCTCCGAGCTGTGCTATAGTTAAGAACAAACTCTTCATATGCCTACTGTAACAGTGCATAGACTTCAGCTGAAGATTTGTTAAGGATTTAGCAGAAAGCAGAATTTAGTGCCAGAAATGATGTCTGTAAAAATATTATCATTCTTTATTGAATAGCGCTCGTATTGAAGTCGTCTAACAATTTCAGTGCTCCTGTTTGTCAACACGTCATTTATGGAATCATCTCATTCACATACTCCAGATTGCATTTGAATGCACAGTTTATATATATAATACCTTCGGAGGAAGCAGGCAGCACCTTAATTCCTTGTTTAGTGCGCTGGAAATAATGCTAGTGATGCGTGTATTTGTCCAACATCCAAAATGGAAACTAGTAAAGGATAGTACAGTTTTTTTTTTTAATTAATAAGGGTGTTAGAGAACGAAACATATATTGTCGCATGTCTGATGTGCACGACAGCCATTGCATGCCATGTTCACGAGAGCTGGAGTGGCATAAAAGACTATTTGTCGTTACAGGCAGGGCTGAAACCATCCTGCTGCAGTGGAATTATGGTATCTCCGAGCGGTGGCCTGTTCCGAGCGACAGCGGAGAGAGCAGATAGAGCCGAAGGTAGTGACTTGCACAGTTATAGCTAGATAATAAGACTTCACATAAAGTGGCACTATAGCTTAGGCGGTTAGAGCGCCATGCTTAGTTGTGATGGTTTCGAATCCTACCATCCCTATGATTTTTTTTTCTGTTGGTTAAATGAGATTTGGCACAATTATTATGATTTACTTGGTAACATAGTATCACGCACAGAATTATTGATGTTACCATTTGTTTCCTGCTGCAATCAAAGGAGATTTTACAGTATTACAGTGATTTATCCTCCCCTATCAGTTTATATTTACGAAAAGGAGGCGAGCGTAGGTTGTTAGGCCGTAGCGAGCCGCAGCAAATGACTTGGTCCACCGGTTTCTAGGTTTTGCCCGAGGTTAGAGTTAGGGTTAGTGTGAGTGTATATATGAATTAGTTCCGAATTGTAATAAGAGCACATTTACCACTGTTACAATATTTCATCCGCCTAACAATGCACTCATTACAGTGACTTATTCGCCCCTATCAATT
Source organism: Metallyticus violacea (assembly GCA_030762175.1). NCBI lineage: Eukaryota > Metazoa > Arthropoda > Insecta > Mantodea > Metallyticidae > Metallyticus > Metallyticus violacea. The sequence continues at coordinate 65,473,294 of CM060839.1, read as the reverse complement.
TATATTTACAAAAAGGAGGGGAGCGTAGACTGTTAAGCCTAATATTTTACGGGCGTACCAATGCACTAATACTTCATTTTTCACAGGGCAACACATAGGTTACGTTATTTTTAACAAATAAAAAAATTGTCAACGCTATTACAGAGCAGTATAGCAGAGGAGTTTACAGAATTGGGAGAAAACATTGTCAGATGTGTGTAAAACCAGTTCAATTCAAAACACTACCTCTAGCCATTTTCTTTCTACAGACCATGCCAGTGTAATAGTGCCAGTTTTTTTATTTTTATCTTCCTAGAGCCTTTGATAATATAGCGATTGGTGTACACTAGTGTGGAGGTTAAGGAATTGCCTTGTTTTGTTTATAATTGGCCGAATTTAATGGCGGGTTATTTTTGCTGCCTTTTGTTATTATTTAATTAATTTTTTCTTTTTTAGTTCGTTTTATCAGATGGATTTACATTTTCTGTTCGAAGATTTGCAGTACGCCGCTTTAGAAAAATTGCTGTTAGTAATAAAATGAAATATGAGTATTTTCATTTATGTATTTCTTACGGGTCTCATATTTTCGTTACAAAAATTTTTGTATAATATCATAAGAAAAAATCTTCTTTTCGCGCTTTTAGACAAAGGGATTTAATTTTTTTATTACACCATCATAGCAAGAAATGAAATAGTATGTACGTAAAGCTGACTCATAGGAAATGTTTCTTCGTATGTATTCTGCGAATAAGATTTTAAAGTGGAGTTTTGTAGCTTGTGAAACGACATATTGCAATATTTCATCATTTTACAAAGGTCTTAAAAACTCTGGCAGGAATTTCAGTCTCTGTAGTAGATTTTTTTCATTTTTATTTCTATGTTGTTAAGAACTACAGGATTATTGAGGAAAGGGATTTTAACACGATGCGCTATAATTTACAAAATATATTAGTTCCATTTATAAAGAAACACACTAGTCCAAATTCTTCAAAAAACACGAGCAACTTACGTGCGTTTGTTTTTGCTTTGTTCATAATTGTGCGAAGCTTAGAGGTAGCTGAATGACATCCACGCAAATGATTTGTCTATGACCGTAAGAGGGATATTACTTTGTACTGTGTGACAGTTCGTGCTTTACTCACAATTCCTTAATTTCACACTACCAAATCCAGACTATAGTAGGCAGGCTGGTTTAGTAACCAGTTGTATACTTACCCGTGCTAGGGCTTAAGCGCAAGTTATATGATTGGATGGAGATAGTGCTAGACTTCTCTATATAGTGATGGGTGATGCTAAATATGGGTTTTCACTACCCTATTTGGAATGCTTATATACAAGATTTCTCTGTAGATATAAACGAACTAGTTGTTACCCAATAAGTGACCATAGCTCTCAGTTGTAATGACACCAACTAACTCGGCGTTACAAGCTGAATCAAATGCAGCACTATGCAATATGGCGAGCTGCTGGAGGAATCTCTTGCTGCTACTCTCCGTGCCCGAGTGCCGCCGGAGAGAGCCGAAGGTAGTGTAACACAGCTATTGGCTAGATAATAACGCCTTAGAATCAACAGGTCAATGGCGTAGGCGGTTAGAGCGTCATGCTACAATTGTGAAAATAGAATAGAGGGTTCAAATATTACCACCTCATGCTTTTTTCTGCCGGAGTTAAAGGAGATTTGCCACAATTGCAATGATTTACTCGCTGAATTAGTTGCGAATTGGAATTGGAGCAGTTTGCCACACTTACAATGTTTTATTTGCTAAACCACTGGGTTCAACGGTTTCTAGGATTTGCTTGAGGCTAGCCGACAGATTAGGTTAGTGCATATATATAATAAAATAAAATAAAAATTAACTAACACTATTAACAATGGAACAAATTAACAGTAATTATAACAGTAGAAAGGATAAAATACTAAGAGAAAGTCACACTTGAAATCGCTATTTATAGTGTGACATTTTCTTAGTATTTTATCCTTTTTCTGTTATAATTACTGTTAATTTGTTATGTGTGTGTGTGTGTGTGTGTGTGTGTGTGTGTGTGTGTGTGAATTAATTGCGAATTGGAATAAGAACAATTTTCCCACCGTTACAATATTTCACCCGCCTAATAATGCAGACTAGCAGCAAGAGCTTCTTTTCAGCAGTTCGATTCGATCCAGCTTGTAACGCCAAGTCGTTTAGACCAGCCTTGTGATGTCATCTTTTCCTTGATTCGCTGAAACTGGAAGCTGGGAGGTGCTGCGTTCGTATTCGTGTCTAAGGGGCAGAATGTATAGTTATTTTGTTTATTGTTCTATTTATAACGGCCTTTGCTGTATTTATTTTTAATAATTCCGGAACTGCTAATTCACAGTGAAAATGAATGCAGCATCATATAGAATAAATACTGTAAAAGTACTCCTATTGGGAAAGGAACATTTTATCTTTTGTCCTCTTGGGCTGATTCTGCTGTTTAGGATATCAGTCAACCTTTGCAAGCTCACTTGCTGTCACGGGTTCTGAGAATATACTGTTTCTGATGTCATCTGGACATCATTCTAAGCCCTAAGGAAGGGAAGCCCTTTAAGTATTGCCCCTATGTATATTGTACGCTACTGGTGTAGTGAGGACAGTCCGTTACAATAGTTATCTACACATTTCGAGTACGGTATAAAGTGTGGTCTTAACGCTTTTGGAATCGTGCGAATGTTCTATCAACATTGTGTAACTCATGTAATGTAATTTTGAATTATTTTAAAATTTTCAATGGCACTCCCTCGGCATCCAAGGAAATGACTCCAGTATTTTTTTTTGCAGTAGTGTTTAACGCCTGTTTTTACTACTGAGGCAATACAAGCGGTGGACACTGGTGATAAATGAGATGAAACTATAAATTGGGAAAGGATATTTTTTAAGGAAAGAAGCGTTCCAGGGTTAAGATTAGGGTACCTCTCCAGCATTTACCATTTATGAGGACCGAGGAAAACCTGGAAAAAACCTCAGTCAAGGAGCATGGTCCTGGTGGGATTCAAACACTAGACCTCCAGCTCACGTGTTCGCGCCTTAACGACCTCGGCCACCCGTGGCGCTCCTTCAGTGTTACAGTGGATTGTCAGGCTCGTGAAATTGTATATGGTGCCAATATTTTATAAATATGAAAAAAAAAAAATGCATTGTTACATGATGGTACTGATTCAGCTAGAATGGTTACTGATGTGTCAAAAAGTTTGGAACAAAAGTCCGGAATGAAAACAGACATATCAAAACTAAGGGATGGTAAGATATTTTGTACCTAAAGGGGCTCCAACGAAAGAAATAAACGATAAAGGTAGATGAATTTAGAGAGGGTCAAATAAAACGTTTAATTTATGAATTTTATACCATTTTGAAGATCGTAACTATCAACTGCAAGCTCAACAAGGCACTTAAAGAAAATTTCAAAACATAGAAAACAATACATCAGGTTCTAAATAAGCAACTTATCAAATGGAAATTTATCCAAGTGATTAGTTACTAAAATTCTCCCTAACCTTCCGCCAGCTTCATTGCTAGTTATGGATAACACTAGTTATATCACTCCTCCCTCTTCCAGCCTACAATTAGTTAATGCTTATTCCATAAAGCCCATCCCCCTCTGAACTTCTTGCATGATCCCTTAGCCCAGCCTATTCCAGATAACAACAGCACAGCGTATTTTCGCTACAAGCATAACGAACTATCTGAACGAAATGTTGAAAACCTTTAGTATATAATATGACTCAATCAAGAATTGCTATTTGGGTTATTAACATGAAAATATTTACATAGCTTTTAGTTCTATAGTTGAATATATTTACAAGTATTGTCTCAGACGTGCTGTTCTTATTCATGAAAGAACTGGTAGCACTCGGTTAGCTGTCCGTCTGTCCTTCAGTCAGTCAATGAGCTGACTCCTCCCCTTCAACTTCCAATTAAACGCCAGTTGAAGGCAGTGAGCAGTAAAAAGAACAGTGATGCGAATAAGATCGTTGGTTCCGTTACCAAGATAACAGTCAGAGGGAGAGAAGCAAGAGAAAAGAAGAGAAAAATAAAGGAATGAAAAAAAAAAAAAAAAAGGAGTAAGGGGCGGTAGGAAATCGGTCCGTCCCTATGACCCCTTCCCTATCCATGATCCTTTGCGCGCGAGGAAACACCGAAGATAAACGGGATAAGAATTTCTACCCTGCGCAGGTTTTTCTGTAATCCGAAGCTGGAATTCTACTTTGCGGATTTCAGGTTTTTCATTCCAAATTTTATATTCAAATATTATTAACGCATAATTCAGAACTGTCCCCTGAAATGCTATTTTATTTTTGTGTTTACCTCCTGCCTATATTACCTTCCTGGAATCCTGACCCTATCAAAATAAGAGGGAGAGAGGGTAGAAGCCTTCTATCCAAGGTGGCTTTTTATGATTAGTGATGGAAACATATTCACAAACTTGTGCAGATCCGTACAACAGCACTGACCAGTGGTATTTACTTTAAACGTAAATTGTATAATAACTAATGCTTAAAAGGGGCTTTAATAATATATCTATAATAATAGTAATGCCCTTGTGTCCATGTAAATATAAGTAACATCAATACAAATACATCAATTTAATAGAATGACACTATTTCTTGGATATGTATGTCGGTCCTGGTGGTGTAGTGGTAACCTACTTCTCTCCTAAACTCAACATCGCGGGTTCAAACCCTGCGGGGATCAATGGATATTTTCGGGCGTAAAAATCCTAAGTATGGCTTCCTTCGGAAGGGAAGTAAACCTGCGTTCCGTGTCGTACATTTACAGCACGATAAAGAACCTCAAGCCTGAAAGAAGAGGCTTCTGAGCAAAATTTGTCGGCCATTTCACGCCCTGAATTGAATGGGACACTGATGTCCTGAGATGTTAAAGAGCGTCCGTAAATAAATCAAATCAATCAGATATATATACCATATAATTAGCCCAAATGAAAGTGAGATTCTTTTTCTTTTTTATTCTGGAATACATGAACAAACAGGGAGTAAGAGTTATACATTGGTGACATATCCGCTATACATAGTCACATTGTCTGTTCAAACAAGTGTCCCAGCGCGTCATAAAGTTATGGATACCCTGAGCGAAAAACTTTGGTTGATTGTGGGACCGATCTTCAAAGAAACGGATTCCTCTCTGCTTCTGCTCCTCAGAAAGGTGCTTGCGGACCAATTGCACGTAGCTCAATCTTCAATGGAGAATAATGTGAATATTTCTCTTGTTCAATGATAAGATTTCTGCAATCTCGGGAGGCGGCTCTTCCTTACAGATTGTGTACGGCTGGAATTGATTCCTTGGTGATGGTTACTTGCTCAAATCTAAGCAAATTCTCAGTGCGCACACGTCCGTCTAGAAATTCACCACACCGTATGAGCACTGTATTGCTCAACAGTCAAGTATTTCTATATACATTGTTCATGTAATGATGCATTTCGGCTCCACTAGCATCTGCCCTCAAAATCTGAATTACTGCTCGCTGAGCCAGTTTGGATGGATCCCTGTGCAAACATCACATTGCGCCAAAGACCATACCGGTCAGCATTCTTAAATACAAAACCACCCAACACAGCAAATACAAAGCTCTATGTAGTTAAGCTACGACGCTAAGACTAAGGTCGCAGTTTCGTTTGAGCAACCCTTATATAAGCACACAGGTGATGTCCAATCATTAAGCACCTCTTTGTTTACTTCTGGATCAAAGTAGAGTTATATAAGGTAAGGTCGCGTTGGAACACTAACTTAGTCCATCTAAAAATTACTCGGTGCTGGTGGTGTAATGGTAACCATACTTGCCTTCAAAACCGGCCAAGATCGATGAATTTGCGCGGGCGTAAAAATCCTAAGTATGATTTCCTTCAGAAGGAAAGCAAAGTCATGGGTGCCGTGTCGTACATTTACGGCACGAAAAAGAGCCTCAAGCCTGAAAAAGAAGCCTCTGAGCAAAATTGGTCGGCCGTTTCATGTCCTAATTTGAATGGGAAGCTGGTGATCTGAGATGATAAATAGCGTCCATAAATAAAACAAATCAACAACCTAAAAATTATATATCGAAACACAAAACATGAGCTGTCATTGTCAACACATGGACTCCTATAGAGCCCATTTCCAATATTGCCTTCTAAACCCAAGATGGTGGGTTCAATCCCGACCAGGATCGATGGCTTTTTTCGGGCGAAAAATCCTAAGTATGGTTTCCTTCGGAAAGGAAGTAAAGTTGTGGGTCCCATGTTGCAGATTTTCGGCATATAAAAGAACCTCAGGCCTGAAAAAAAAAAGCCTGTGAGCAAACTTTATTGAATGGAACAGAACGCTGATGACATGAGCTGTTAAAGAGCGTCCGTAAATAAACCAGATGAACAACATTTCCAAAAATTCAGCAACATATTTATTCCGTTTCCAGTTACACACTCTATGGAAGTAGTGTAAACGACTTTCACTTCAACTGGAATATATATAATTTATTTTAAATCAACATAATTCTTCTTGTATTTAAAATTGCTGCATTTCATTATGTTTCTATTCCAAACTTCTCAATCCTTCTATAATGTCACCTACAAATTTGTATATAAATTTATTGTGTTCCTTTAGATGAGCCATTTTGATTGTGTTTCCTTAGCCAACAAACTGTAACTTTATTCGTATTTTTAACAGAAAGAATATGCTGCTTGGTTATGGAGATGGACTCTAAGGGGCTATATTGTGCTTTTGTGGTTGTTTAAAGTCATTTTAACTGTTTGTTACTGTGGTGGATAGCATTAACGTTCACAGTTTTCCATGTAACGATGTTAAAATTGGGGACTGGGGTATGTTACTGCTTCACATCGTTGAAAATTACAGTTTTTCATATAGTGATTTTGAGTTATGAAGTTGCAATGCGCTATAGATCTCTCCTTCCGTAATATAGATATAAAATCTTATGCGGCATCTTCCCGTTAATGCCAACCCATTCATTTTAGTTGAAAAACAAACTAAAGAGGACACCCTAAATGTGACCGGGAAAGGTAGTTTCATTTACGGGAGAAGAATTGTACCAAACATTGTACAAGTATTGTGACCAAAGATACAATAAAACGTACAATGCTCACTAAAGAGCATTCAATACTACTTTACAACGAAAAAAAAATTAATTGCAAAATACAATAAGCCAACTATCGTAAAACATTAATATTATCACGTGTCTGCCTTCAGTTTTCATATAAAAAACTGATGACCACGCACAATAAGAAAAAGTAATATAGAACATTAATATCTCACAGGATTGCCTTGCACTTATACATATTAAGAGCTAAAAATCTTACAGAAAATATGGGAAGGGGTAGACCCTAAATTAAAGAGAATTAAAGTGTCATCGAGAATTCACTCCGCAGCAATTGTGTAGCCGATATTTCATAGAGGGGAGCGAATTCCGGTGACAGCACTGGCGTATAGTTATTGTGTTCACTTAAAGTAAGCACACATTCCCACATTAGCAACTGTGGGCGGATTATCTGCTAAAAACCAGTATCGATGGAAGGAAGGAATATCGCAAATGTGGGAATACCACTTTCTCCTGTGCTATGCACATCACCTGAGTGAGGACCCGTTACAATAAATTATACATAACTTAATACAATATCTTGGTCAGCGGATGTGGTGTGGGGAACGAACAACTAGCATAAACATTTTGAAAGCGCAGAAAGTTGTCTTTACCCCAATTCTTTCACGCTCTGAAGTTCGAGGCACGCTTGCAGTAAGCCCAGAGTAAGGCTATGGCGTCATCACTACTAGAAGGTACACTGCTAGTCTACCAATCGGGAGAAAGGAACGCAGAGATAGCTACCACATGGATGATATAAGGAAGAAGGGGTAAACAGAGATGTGGCATATAGCAAAACACAGGTCTCTGCAAAGACGACACAAAATATATTATTAATGATTTTTCCACCCATCATTGAGAAGTTAAGACTGTAGAAAGAGAGAATGTTTTTCTTTGTTCCTCATATTGCGAATATTCAGTAATGCTGTGCTGAACGACGAGTTTGCTGTTGCAAAATTCACAGATTATAGCTGATCTTTGTATAACAGGAATAAGTGGGTGATTGCTGTGTGGGATTCTTAGTTTTTGATTGCATTTTGCTAATTTTTGTTGATGTTTCTAGAGGAAGAGCGTTTCGTAAAATACTTTTACGTCATGGAGTTACGCTGATGACCTGAGATGTTAAAGATCGTCCATAAATAAATAAAAAATCGTCATGGAGTTTACTGTTTGATTGTTCAGCCACCATTTTTTCGGTTTAATTTTGTTTTCTTTTTGATGTAGGTGATGATATCCTGATAGGTAGTAGCCATTGTCGGGTCGCTTAGTCGTTGTCTTGAGCTTCTTGCTGAAAAGGTCTGCAAAGTCTGCAAACTTAACACCGTATATTTTGTAATTTATATGTATTCATATTTAGCTCTTTCAGATGAGCCAAAAATATATTTCCCATGTTAACGTACCGTAATCAATCCATGTTAAGTTTATATTCTTGAAGTTTTCGAAGTCCTTCAGAAAAACTGTATTTTGGAGATAGACTCAACAATAAGTTGAAAAAAAAAGGTTAAACCAAACGACCAGAGGTGTGAACTTGTAAGAAAAGGGCAGCAAAGAGGCACAAATTAAATTAGGGCTATGTCTTAACATAAGTTAGAACCAACTATTTACCTAATTGATTATAAAAATCATGGTTGTGGTTGTTATTGGGTAACATGTCACTAATGCAATTAACTTATTGGACCGAGTAGTGTGGCTCAAGTAGTAATAGTTGGGATTCCATTCGGGAGGTCCCGGATTCAAATCCCTTCTCTGATGTTGAGTTGAGTTTGAGTTTGTTAGTAAGACAGTGGTTTGAGCGTTGGAAAGATTTCTGCTCTGGTATGTGGTAGGGGATCGAGGTGCTCAATTGGGATACGTGTTAGCACCCGTCATATTCGTGCTTTAGTACCCGTGGAATCTGGTGACTGCGAGTCGCCCTCTCCTCATCCATTCCTCCCAAAGGTGCCTCCACTACGGTAGTTATAAACGTCAGTTCTTGAGCAAGGCAAAAATCCTCCTCCGCTCCTAATAATTCAATCCAACCTTACCCCCCCTTTAATTGTACTATTAGAATCCATTCCTGAGAAGGGTTTTGGAACTGAAGGGCATTTATGCAAAAAAATTGATAATGATGAAAATTCCTAAGCCTTATCAACACACCATAGTGTACCTAGCATACATTTTAGAGTGCACTCAAATACCACGATAAGGCTTTGGCATCATATATGGACAAACTAAAGCTCACAATCTCATAGCTGTCGTAAAATTATCTATATTAGTGTAATAATTAAAACCATTCTAATATTTGTGCTTTATGTTTAAAGAACATCTCTTTTGGCTTAATTTGAAAGCTGCACTTTTGGAAACCGGCTTCATCCAAAGAAGAACGAAGCAAAGTTAATTTCACAGAAATATCAAGCCTTTAGATTTGAAAATTAAAACTGTTGTAGAAATATTTAATTATTACCTCACACAGTAACGTTCCATTCTAGAACATGGTAGCCTCCCATGAGGAAGATTTTAATTATCAACGATAGTTTAGTTACACTTATTTTCATATACAGGGCAGAGGGGTAGAAAGTAATCCCATCTAAAAGGTAACTAGATATTAATGGGAAATGAAACTGCCAATAATTTTGTCCAGGGACCTCATTATTTTCAGGTATGAAGTTCTTCAACGTGCGGGACCGAAGCTTTAAATCCCTCTGCGACATTTCTGTCCTGAAAAATCTGTCGACCTCTGCCGCAAACCTTGGGTTCCAGAGCAGAGCGCTCTACCCCTAAACCACCGAGGCCAATTGCTTCACACTAAGAAATGGACTATAGAATCTTAACGCAAAATTTTATAATTTAGAGCAAATCATATTACAGTGTAAAGCAAAAGTATCCCATTTTAAGGCCCTAAACACTCATTGATAGCATATGCTTAATTATATTAATTTGATAAGTTCATTTTCACATGTTTTATATTAGGTAAAGATTATAATGCTCAATATAAAGCCACAAACATTTGATGGAAATAATTATGTTAACTTAAGAAATCTATTTATCTATGCTATTATGTAAGATAAGGTATAATATTTGATTTAAAATTCAAAACATTCATTGAATAATGTGCTTTTAATTATATACATTTAATAACATCATTTACATGTTTTATATTAGATAAAGGCTATAATGCTCAATATAAAGTCGCAAACATCTTATGGTAATAGTTATTTAGTTATGCTAATTTAGGAATTCATTTTAGTATGTCATTACGTAAGATAAAGGCTGTAATATTTAATTTAAAGCTCCAAATATTCATTGATAATATGTTTTTAATCATATACATATAATAAGTTCATTTACACATGTTTTATGTAAGGTGAGGGCTTTAATTTTCAACTCAAATAACAAATATTCTTTGGTAATATGTTTTAAATCGTATAAATCTAGTAAGCTCATTTGTATAGATTTCATGTATCAAATAAGGGCTATTACAACTTAATGTTTGTTTGTTTGTTGACCTTTATGACAGTACTTAATAGTATAAATATAAGGATTCAAAGAATCACACACATAGCCAAGAATATGAAAAGATTAACTACAGATAAAGAAAATTGTAATATTAAGAGAATCAACCAATGTTAAGCATAACAACATCAATAATGTGTACCAAGTATGAAACACGAGACATACAGCTTTGTTGCGACTAAATAGAAATTAACGAATCTCACTCGTTTATACTTATATTGAAAATAATTCATTGTAATGAATCGTATTATTAAAATCCTATTGTAATAAGTAACGGTTTATATTTCTTAATGTTTAGTTAGTTATGCTTTGTATTCCGTAGGGAGAAATTGTATACTTTATATTCCATTTGAAGAAATTGTGGTTCGTAATCCATAAAGAGAAGCTGCATTTAACATTACTTAAAGATAAGTGGCGATTAATATTTCGTGGGAAGAAGTTACAAAATTATTAGTCGTGGTGAATAATAAGAGTCACGAATTTGAATTAATATCCGTATAGGAATATGTTATATGAGAACAAAGACAAAATAAGGCCCGTTAAATTTATATTAGTGATAAAGAGAATTTACGCGGAGTATAAATAAAATAAAATAGATTATTGTTGGTATTACCAACCACGAAAAGAACATTGCCATTAAAGCATCATTGAGATAAATATAAATTCAGTCACGTCTGTATCGTATTTAGTGTACATCTAATAATGTTCTCAGAACACTTTTTAATCAGAAAAATGTGCTGCTGTGTGTTAATAACAAGACATTAATAAATTCTAAAGATTACTATCCATTGTGATTTTGTTGTACTTAAAGTCATACTCCTTTCACCTCAGAAGTATCAATCTGAAAAATCAGCTACAATACCAAACAGTGAGCTAAGCTTAGCATATTGTTGTGGTAGTTAGGAACGACGTCTACGACGACACACTTAGATACCGCTGCAAGTTTGCACCCAGCGTCTACGGCATCGTCATTATCAAATTCCGCTATAAATTCAGCTTCCAATGTGTCGGCCTCGTCATTTAATTTTCGCTACAAGTGGTGAGATTATCTGCCGGAAGTCAAGGCTTAATCGAAATCACCATGTTTTCCTATTGGCGTTTAATGATTATTTTAATTACATAATTTATTCATTCATTTTAAAATTATTTATGATTTCGTTAAATATTTACGTAATTCGAAACGTTAAGTACAGTGCTAAGCATGTCTGGCTACTATGGTGTCTCCGAGTCACTTTGTGTAGACATTTTATTATTGTTATTCTTCTTCTTTTTATTATTATTTGTAAACTTTTGATATTTAATGACCAACATTAACGGTCTTCAGGACCTGAGTGAGAAGCACACACGAGTCCAGAACTCTGCACTGTTCTTCTGGATATAGTGCATCATCGGGGATTATATTCTTTATGCAAGAAATGCAGATATTGTGTATTTTGTTTCTTTTCATTGTAACTCACACGAAAGTCTTATTTTGGAGCTTCGGAAAAATTGTTGGAAAACATGTCCGTTAAGGAATTCTGCTATTATCTAGGGATTACCCAGAATGCACAATTTCCTAGCTTATGTTTTAAGTTCGGCTTTGTTTACTTTTAATTTTTTTTTAATGATCAGCTTTAAATTCTACAAGAAAATAAATTAATGAAATGATTTAGAAGTTCTGGAACCATTTGCCAGCAAGATGGGGCTGCTGCTCATTTTGTACGCACAGTACTTATTTTACTTGATGACAAATTTGCATTTACCAAGTTGACCGGTTTTACTAAAAGGTTTCGTAAAGGACCAAGTATAGGGAATATCAATAGTAGATCACCATGCTTTGAAGCACCGAATTCGCTTTGCGACTCAAAATGAAGTAAGGAATACCTGGATAGAAGTGAAGGATCGACTCAACATATGTTGAACTACAAATGGTAAACTATTGGAAATTAAAATTGCAAATTTTAAAATATCAGAAAATGTTAACAGTTTTATTTGTTTTTTAAGCTTTATAATATTATGGCACCAAACATTTTCTACATAAATTGCAAGATGTGCACCAACAAACTCAGCAGAGTCTCACATTTCGTATTCCTTTGGGGCAACCGCCACGGGTGGCCGAGGTCGTTAAGGCGCGTACTCGTGGGAGGAAGGTCTAGGGTTCGAATCCCGTCAGGACCATCCTCCCGTACTGAGGTTTTTTCCAGGTTTTCTCAGTCCTCATAAATGGCAAATGCCGGGTAGGTACCCTGAACTTAGGCCTGGAACATTTCCTTCCTTAAAAAAAAATCCTTTCCTAATTTATCATTTCATCTCATGTATCACCAGTATTCACCGCCTGTGGTGCCTCAGCAGTATAAACGGTCGTTAAACACTAATTAATCAAAAAAAAAAACTTTGGGGCATTATCTTAAAGACTGTTTAGCTAATCTTTAATTCTGGCGCACGGAAAACAAGTTCCTTCCATTTTTCTTTTATTTGTTCTATTTCATTATTTATTTCAAACTGTTGAGTGTTTCTCTTGCATTTTAATTTTTATCTGGTATTTTAGGGTACAACCAGCCGTATATATCAACAATTTTATTTCAGCAATTTCTATCTTATTTTATGTTTTTCTGTTCTTGGCCGAGTTTAACGATTCATACGTTGAAACTGGTACTACCATTGTTTTTTATTGTTTATTTAAATTTTATATTTTCTTTGCATATCTTATGTACAAATATTAGAATCATAATATATATGTGTGTGTGTGTTTCATTTCCCTAATATTTAAATCCTTTTTTTTTTCTTTTCAAGAGATATTTGAAATTTATATTTTATTAAGTTAAAATGTAGGTAATTGCTTGCGAATTATATTTAGAATGGTACACATTATTTTAAAATATTTATAACTGTGCTTGCCATTTGATAATTGCTGCGTTTAAGTATATATTAAAAGTGTGGGCACCAGTGAGCAGCCCATTTCTTACTCCTAAGTTTATGAGTATCAATATTGTTATTATAAAACTTCTGAAATGACATTTAATCATCTGGTTAAAAGTTTTAACAACATAATTTTATAACATTTCCTTTGTTGTCTTATCGTCCGTGTGCTGCAATAAAACCTAAACATAATTAATATTTTATTCATTTACATATTTTTTATTTGATTTGTAATGTGCCATTTAATATTTCTTAATGTTGCTCTTCGAGGAAGAACATTGTATAACTGGTTGATAGTTTTTTTGGAGATTGGCCAAGATAAAAGCAGGTAGGCCCGTTTTCTATTTTCTTAGCCCATATTTGATATGGTTCATTACAACATCGGTTATATACTAACGTTTCAGAACATTTAAACATTTTAAAAACTGGTGTTTAGGGCAGCACCGCCCTAAACACTAATGAGAAACAGCCCGCCACGAATTATGTTTACTTTGCAAAATTTAAAATTATTTTGAATGAATGGAACGATTTATAACTAGAAGTTTCCGCCTGAACCTTCTCCTAAAGAATGAGACCGCGCCATTGCAGATGTCCTCCGCAGGTGGGGACGAAACGTTTGGACTCCTTAGCTCCAACAGACCACGGTTTCCAAGCCCGGAAGAAGCTTCTAATTATAAGTCTGACTACGGCCGTGAAAGCTTCCGACTACTCACGAATGGAACTATTTTGCATATTTATTTATTATAAAACGCAAAGGGGACAACGCACATGGTGTCGATGGCAGTGGGAATAGTTCTGACGTACTTTCAGCTTCAAAATTTTTCTAACCTTTGATGTTTCATATGTTTAGTCCCTTTATAAAAACATGCAAAGTTATTCTATTTACTTAGAATCCCTGTAGGTATTTTACTTATTAGTTATTTGTTAATATTTTAAGAGCTAAATTCATTATTTAAAATTATAATGGTTAACATTTTTTTTTTTTTTTTTTTTTTTTTTTTTTTTTTTAAGAATTGAAAGGTTAGGCAAATTTTTGGGGGTGCGGGTTTACTCCGAGTTTACTTATTTTAACCAATAATTTAGAATTAGTTACATCTCTGAGCTTGTGTTCAAATATTTTATTTATTTTTAGAAAGCAGAGTTTAATTAATAGTTATTATTTTTATTCTTTAAAATTTTATTCTTTCTTATTTATTTATTTGCATTCAAAAAGTATTGACATATAAATTATTCTTATTAAATAAAAAACAAAAAATTGTAACTTCACATAAAAACCTATTTAAACTATAATCCAAATTATTAACATTATTAACATTGCTATTTCATTCTGTGACACGATAATATAGTGAAGTTATTTGAGTTACGGGCTGACTGAATGGGGTTGCTTACTAGGGAAGTGTATCGGAAAAGGGAGATAGAGTTGCCGCGCGTAAAGTTAGTATTTTTATTTGAATGCTTATTATTTATCGAAAGCATAAAATTAGAAATAATAAGGTTTAATTTGTGTTGTACGAAAGGTTGAAAACGATGACCCTTAGTGGCAATACATTGTCGGTATATAAGGAGGAAAGTCCAATGTGCTATGTTCTTCCGTAAGAACACGGCGGTTCTGAACACATAGGCTGCCTGTCATCGAGAGATTCCGTCTTTCGTAACTTTGTAATGAATTGGTCAACGGTTTCTCAACCTATATCATATTTGCCATGATAGATATTTTCTTGCGAATCCTCTCATCTCTTCTCTTCCAGAATCCGTATCAAGACTTATTTATGAGTAACATAACGGATGAAGAACAACTAGCATACATTAAAGTACCTAGTAACACACGAACGCACAATCACTCAAAATCTCTCTCAATCTAATTACAAGCTGCTACCTACAAGGATAGGCCCATAAGTTTCAGGTCTAACCATTTTCTAAGTTCGGAAAAGACAAAAACTATATTTCACTTTTCAATATAGTTACCCTTTATTGCAATACACTTCTCACATCTTTGAATTAACGTTTAAATCCCCTATCCCCAAATAGGCAGAAGTCTTGTTTGCAAAATGGGCATAAACAGCTTCTGTCACTTCTTCGTCACACTTACATTTCTTTCCTCGAAGGTCCTTCTTGAGTTTTGAGAAGAGGAAACAGTCACTGGTATCTAGATCTGGACTGTAGGATGAATGGTCGATCTCCTTGAAGCCACATTTCTTCACAGCTTTCTTTGCAACAAAAGCTGTGTGCACAGACGCGTTGTCGTGAAGAAGGAGCACATCGCCACTGATATTTTCTCGCTTTTTCTCTTTGATGAAAGCACGTAGTCTGTGCAGCATTCCCACTTACTGTGGTGTTCCTCTCCTTGAAGTCAATGAAGAGTATTCTTTCACAGTTCCAAAAGATTGTGGCCATGATCTTCTTGGCTTTTTTGAGTGACCTGGCCTTTAGAGGCGGTGCTTCGCCAGGTTTACGCCACTCCATTGATTCTCTTTTGCACAAGGGATCATAGTAGAGGACCATAGTTTCATCCCCTGTAACAATGGTTTGCAGAGCTTCTCTCTCGTTGCCACGGAAGAGCTCCAAAAATACCTAACAACAGATGACTCGTTGCTGCTTTTGGACTGAGGAAAGAAGTCTAGGCACCCATCTAGCATTAACCTTATTCATGTTTAAATTTTCATGAATAATTGGAAGGACTGTTGTTTTAGAAATGCCCTATCTTGCTGCTATTTCTGTAACTTTGAGCTGCCGGTCTTCCAAAATTTCTCCTTCCACAAGATCGATGTTTTCAGGAGTGAGCACCGCCAAGAGCCGACCTGCACGCTCTTGTCTTCCATGCTTTCTCGACCCCTTCCAAAAAGTTTGGCCCATTCTTTTACGGTAGAATATGAAGGGGATGCTTCCCCATATAAATAATCCAATCGCTGTTTAATTTCATTTGGAATAATTGCTTCTTTTGTGATGAACTTAATAATAACAGCTCGAAACTTTATTTTGAACATTTCACAATCTTCTACACATAGCCTTCTTTATGCAAGTATATCTGAACAACGGAACACAGCGGAAGTTACGGCTACAATTATTTACTTAACAGATTAGGTATGACACCAGCTAAGGCTTTTGTGAAGGCGATACCGCCACGGATGGCCGAGGTCGTTAAGGCGCGGACTCGTGAGCTGGAGGTCTTGAGGTTCAAATCCCGCCAGGACCGCCCTTCCTGACTGGATTTTTTTCCTGGTTTTCCTCAGTCCTCATAACTGGCAAATGCCAGGGAAGTACCCTAAACTTAGGCCTGGAACGCTTCCTTCCTAAAAATAATACCCGTTCCAATATATCATTTCATTTCATGTATCATCAGTTTTCACCGTCTGTGGTGCCTCAGTAGTGAAAACGGGCGTTAAACACTACAAAAAAAAAAAAAAAACTAACAAAATTATGAAGGCGTTAATCCTTATCGGCGAGGCCGGAAATTAATGGGCCTACCCTTGTACATATGCATCATTCGGCCTTGATGCCTGGCTTCTCTTAGAACGCATTAACTCAAATAATAACCTTATCGCATTGGTACTTGTAGTGTTTAGTAACTTGCACGCTTTTATTGCATTAATGTAATTTAATTCCTTGATGCACATAACACTTCATCTAATGACAACACGACAGGCGTTTGAATTTAGTTACTAAGAATGTGACGTCAGCCTTATCGGCATTAACTTGCCACTTTTCTTAAGTAGTAATGTGTATAAAGATTAACACCTCATAACTAAAACTTATGAAATTAATTTAAGGAGGAGAACCTGTTGACCTGCAAACACCTCTCAAATGTACGCCACTGATCGTACCGCTATCAAAATGAAAGAGGTGAATATTTAATAAAAAAAAAAAAGGATGGTCTTAAACTGGAGATCCACGCCCAGTCGATAAAGTTTAACTTGCCGAGAGTTTCTCTGTACAATGACTGTTGGTCACGGAGACCGCTTTGCCTCCAACATTTATTTAAAGAAAATGAGAAGCTTACGATTGCAGGCCTTGGAAACCGTTTCTTCTCAATCTGCTGTGATGCGTTAAACATGCGCAATAAAATTAAACTTTCAAATGGATTATGCAAAGTATATTCAACCAAAGAACTGTATGTATAATCTGGCGTCTTTAACTAAAGATTAGCTAAGTTCATTAATTGAATTGGCACGTAGGCCGTTTTTAAATCGTTTAATGCTGTACAGTGTCATATATGTGAATTGAAAAGTATTCAGATTTCATATCAAATTACTATCCGACTCCATGTAAAGCAGCATTGTTCTCGACTGGTGTTCAAGAGATAAGATATATTCAAACATGTCTAAAAAGTATTTACTGACCGCTTGGTTGTTAAGATGAAACACCGTGTACACTTATAATAATAAAATAAATTTAGCTAGTCAGGTTGGATATGTATTGATATAGAAGGTGCTAAAAATGTATACATACATAAAGCAAAGAAAAAATCGTGTTAACATAACAAAACTGATGTCACACCTACAGAAAATCATGAGCACTAATCATCTTAGACTTTTACAGTTACAACAGTTGCTCAAAATGCCCACCATCGGCGTCGATATACTTCTGAGTACGTTAAACTACTGATTGAGCAACGTTTGCGAAATGTCCTCAGCGATTGCAGCACATGCCGTTTCAGTTTCTTCCCGAAGTGCTGTCAGTGTAGCTGGTTTTCTACGGTATACAACCTTCTTAAGAGTTCCCCATAGGTAGAAGTCGAACGGAGTCAGATCCGGAGAACGCGGTGGAAACTCAATCGGATCTCTTCGTCTTATCCAGTACCTTGGATAGTGTCTTAGGTCCAGTGCATGGTGCTTGTTGCTTTGCGAGGTCTCCCAGATCTGACCTTGTGAATATCGCGTACGGTACCATGAATCTCAAATTTGTCTCGATTGCGTGCAATTGTTATTCGCGTTGACGGTTCTGTTCTGTACAAACGTCTCCATTGCCGTTGAACTTCAACAACATTGTCGGTTTTCCAATACCACTTCAAAATTGCGTTCCGCTGTTCATATGATAATATGGGCTGCATTTTATTGTAGCAACGCTAGCATGATGTAATGTGAGTCACATCTGTTTACAAAACATCATACGATAATCTTGGCTTCATTTGTTCATTTTTGATTTTCTTGTCACGTAGCAACGTTATCATAATGTAATGTGAGTCACATCTGTTTACAGAACATCATACTTCACATTACTGTTGTTTTTCGACCCAACTTTGAAATATATTAAATAGATATCTACTGTGAAAGTGTGTATACTTTTTTTGGCACCCTCGGTATTTATTTGATCTTAACATAACTATTTTTGCGTGAAAATTGTATTGTGGCCACTGTATATCTTTGTTGATTTACTTATTGGGACTAAACTCTTAAAATACGTATTGATTTTAAATTACAAATAATAAGTCATAAGCCTTGGAAACTATTTTTTTTATCGCGAACAGGAGACATTACGAAAAATCGAACGTAAAATGTATAATTGAAAATTTATGAAATGTACTTTCAAATGAAAAGGCACCAAATGAGGTATGTGAGCAGATCTGCGTGCCTCAGCACGCCCCGAAGTTCAGCTGGTGAGAACAGTGGTCAGGAATGGAGGTCACGAAGAGAGAACAATGTGCATATTGAAAATAACATTTCTCCGCGGCAAGAATGCACGATAATGCCAACCAGAGCTATGGGAAGCAATGGGTGCGAGCGCCCTGCACAGTCAAATAGTGGCGAGATGGACAGGGGCCTTTAAACGGGGCAGAATGTTGACTGCCGATCTGCTGCTCAATGTGTGCCCTCTGTCCGCGGACAAGGATGTATGGTGGTGAAACAGTCTTACGCGATGATAGACGATGGTGGAATTAGAAAAGTAAACAGGAATTCGGCCAAAGCAATGCACCGCATTTTGCGGGAGGACCTGAACATGCTGAAAATGTGTGCAAAGTGGATGTCACATCACTAAATAAAGTACAAAAGTGCACTTGCTACGAAACATATCGCATCAATCTGGTGAGATTTCCAAAAAGGTAGGAGTCAGGGTCAATGACCTTGTGTGCATTCCTGCCGCGGAGCAATGCTATTTTCACATACATAGTTCACACTTCTTGACCTCCATTCCTGACCGCTGTCGCTCACCAACTGAACTTTGGAACGTGCTGAGATACGCAGTTCTGCTCACATACACCACCTGGTGACCTCATTCGAAAGTACACTCCATGGACTTTCAATTACATATCTCAAGAGTTTTCGCGTTGTCCCCTTGTTCGCGAGATAAAAAAAAACAACTTATTTGTCATTACTAATGGCTTATCCTTCATTTTTTAATTAATATTTTATGAAACATTATTATATCAAAAGATTTATTTAGACAAATTTAAGTTAGTTTTAATGCCGGTAATTTGGTTGTAAATCAATAGTTAAATTTTTTCAGGTTATTAAGGATATTTAAAGATTGTGTACCACTGTTTCAAAATAATGGAATAGAGCAGATAGCTTTATAGTGATAATTAAATAAAGAAACACAGAGAGGTAAACACACACAGAACTATTATTTAACAATCCTTTTTCTAGGTCACTAATTGTTAAGTCAGGGGGTAACCAATATTTAAAGTTTTGTTCTCAAGGAACAGAAAGAAATTATGTCGATATTATTTTTAAATAATAGGAAAAGTATTGAAAATCGAAGAAATAAATTGGATTTTTTTTCAAATCCGAATAAATGTTATTCCTTAAAGAAAAATCGCAGGTTCCCTTTAACACAGAGTTCATTTAAGTCCCTGTCAGTGCAGCTACTTTGGAGTGACCCTATATTTAGAAATAGGAGGATTTGTTAAATGCAAGGATCACGACATCCCGTACTCTAAGCCGTGAAATTCACTTAACTGTGAGAAGAAAGTTTATGCATCCAGTACGTCAACATGCCGTGCTTACCGTAATGATGATAGCCGCTTTTGAGGAGCAGCTTCGTCACTGTGGGCTCCAGAATAGCACAGTACAGTGACAAGTCATCAATCTTACTCTCGCTGCAACAAGAGCGGCAATGAGTGATGGACCGTTTAGATACAGCAAGGCGTTGCCGATATCAACTCCTGCTTCATATCGCAGCTAGAGCAAAAACCAGCGTCACCTTCTGCGTCTCCATCTCTCTGTAATCTCAAACTTAACCCGTTGACATGATTAGGATAGCGCGATACAAGAATTCATGTCGAACAGAAGCAGTTTCTGTAAAAACAAGTACTACAAAGAATATTAAGATCTCCATTTTTATATTATTAAACTGATCAATAATAAATGCATTATTTTTGGTTTTTCATTAAAATATTTATGAAAATATTAGAAAATTAAACATTAAAGAAGTATTTTACGATTCTTATTATAAACCTGGTTGGTCCAAGACAGGATATTTAAATAAGTATACAGCTTTTTCAATTAAAATATTTTTTAATGAAAGCAGCGTGTTAAACTAAGGTTTGGAGTAGAAAAAAATCGGATAAAAAATTGAACATCACTGCCGAGACTCGAACATTGATTTTCACCGTACCATGTCGATGCTCTTATCATTCCTGTTCCACTATACCGGATCTTTCAGGGTTTTGTCGCCCGTTTTCCCGCAGCTGACGGGTCGGTAGTCAAAGCAGTAACTGCTGGTAATGTCCACACAACTGATTCAAGTTCTCGTAATTACAATTACAGTGAATATAAGCACGTATACTTAATATAAGAAATGTTGGACATATTTTCCAACTGACCTTTCGTTAGAAATGTCATATCCACTCATTTTCCGAAAGCATACAAGGTCAATGTTATCCATAAGTTGTAGTCAGCTGTAAGTGATATTCGGGTAATTTGGATGTATGGAACGATAACGATATATCAATCCGCTCCTAATATTCTTTACTAATGAAAGAATTTACGTAGTCGTGTTTCGGCAAAGTATTGGAGTACAGAAAAACCCAATACACGAAAATTCATTGCAGGACGATAAAATCAGAGTATAGTGCGCATTAAATGTATCCAGAGTAATAAGGCCAATCATTTTTGAGAATGCCAAAGTGCAGAAAAATACATGAATGGCATATTGACAGTGTGCGATTTTTATTTATGGGGGAAATTGAAAAATAAAGTGTAAAAATAAATCACCACACATTATTAGAATTAAAAGAAAATGTCAGGCGAAAAATTTATTCATTTTCGGAAGATAAACTTATGCGCATGAACGATAGTGTTCTAAAAAGATGCTGAGATTGTATCAGAAAACATTTCCATCATCTCCTGTCAAGATAGGAGCTTATTTTCATTTGAACTGTAGTTGTAACTGTGAGAACTTGAATGGCTTTCGTGGATATTACATCCACCATCTCTCATGAAATGGACGAAAAAACCATAAACGACTCAGTATCTTTTTGAAACACTGAGAAGACAGTAAACAAGTGAAATTTATTACAAAAATACTCTTATACTCGTGTAAAGTTTTCAAGTAAAAATAGACAGTTGTTACCTTTTAGGTAGATATAGGGTACATAATTTCGTTCAATGTTAACACAAGAGATTCAATATAGACCTCTCTTTGTGTTTATTTATTTTTGTGATAGCAAATTTAGTTTTGTGTGCATGAAAATGCCCATTTCCCTTATATACATTAATGCAATTATTAGCTGAATTTATGTACAAATAATGACCTTCTTTGTAGCAATTTCATTTGTAAACTTTGTGAATTTGATATTGTTTCATTATTTCTCAGAGAGCTCTTAAATTATTTCACTTATAAAGTTCGTTGAACTTGGCATTTTCTTTATATATCCATCTAACCGGTTAATTATATATTTTTTTTTAATTTACCTGATTACTCTCCCTAAGGTTTCAATTTCTTTCGCTATTTTTCTATGAAGCTTTTAAGCATATGTTTTCTTTTTCCGCTTTTTGTTGAAATAAATCATGTTCTTCTATATTTTTTTAAGGACTTTCCATTATTTTTCTTTTAATTTTCCTGATCATCTCTTCTTTGTTTTGTTCTGAATTATTTGGATCACCCATGTTTCTAAAGGTTGCGCTTTTATCACACGCGGAGACCATCCTATTCTTAAGACTAAGAGTGGAGCTTCATCTTACGAGTATGTGAGTTGGTGGCAATGGGTATGTGTTAAAAGGATTGGGTTTATTTCCGCTTTTCCTTTTTTCACATTTTAGATTTCGACTTTTTGATTAAACTATGGTTCCAGTTGTTTTTTTTCTGCATTCCGGGCCTGAAGCTTGACAGTCACTGGATGACCATCAGGTGCGGCCTGCCCTCTCACTTCCATTCGCGACAGGTTTTGGGAATTTTATGCCCCTGTCCATAAGATGCTTTCCTGTGAATCTATATCCAAAATTGAAATTTGAGTTGCTTTCCGCTGCTGGGCATCAATATTGATCTCGTGGTAATGAGGGGACCCAAATCAAACTAGGTAGTGGAAGAAGAGAAGACCCCACCAGGAAAGTAAGGAAGAGCTTTGGGTTCGCCAGACCCGTATCCACAATATGTAGTTCCATGAATACTACTGCTACTCTACCATCACACTGTTACTACTATTGCTGCTCCTACTACTACTACTACTACTACTACTACTACTACTACTACTACTACTACTACTACTGCTACTACTACTATTTCTACTACTACTACTACTACTACTACTACTACTACTACTACTACTCCTACTACTACTACTACTACTACTACTACTACTACTATTTCTACTACTACTACTACTACTACTACTACTACTACTATCACCATTACTATTACTTCTACTACTACTACTACTACTACTACTACTACTACTACTACTACTACTACTACTACTACTACCACCACCACGACCACTACTACTACTGCTACTACTACTACTGCTACTGCTACTACTACTACTATTACTACTACTACTATCACCATTACTATTACTTCTACTACTACTACTACTACTACTACTACTACTACTACTACTACTGCTACTACTACTATTTCTACTACTACTACTACTACTACTACTACTACTACTACTCCTACTACTACTACTACTACTACTACTACTATTTCTACTACTACTACTACTACTACTACTACTACTATCACCATTACTATTACTTCTACTACTACTACTACTACTACTACTACTACTACTACTACTACTACTACTACCACCACCACGACCACTACTACTACTGCTACTACTACTACTGCTACTGCTACTACTACTACTATTACTACTACTACTATCACCATTACTATTACTTCTACTACTACTACTACTACTACTACTACTACTACTACTACTACTATTGTTATTGCAACAACAATTACAGCCTATCGGCCCGTATAGTTTTGTATTTATTAAAACAAATCGTTTTACTGGCATTTAATTCAATTTATTTGCTCTTCCGATATCCACAAAATTATGGTTCACTTAATTATATAAACAACCGCTTATATATATAATTTCGCAAATTTCGCAAATTTTCATTTTGAAAGGAGGCTGAGTGAACCTGTGTTGGTTTGGACACGGTGTGAATATAATTTCATGTTGTTAATTTTTTTGAGGTGGTTTAGTGTAACTTTATAACTTTTATTAGATCAGGTTATCGGCCGAAAGGCATTTTAATTAAAAATAGTGGGAAACTAAGAAAATACCTCTGCCATTGTTGGGAATCAAATTCCTTAGTCAGGAGCTTAATCATTTAAAGCAGCCGCTACTGAATGTACGAAAGCCATTCATTCATAATATACATATTTATTTACTTACACGTTTATATTTCTACAATATAGTCTCCCTGCTTCTTAGTGACAGAGTCCTAACGTTTGAGAAGCTGTGTTTTTCATTTAAAGCAATGCTTCTGTTCATCTGTGGAATGGCTCGGGTAATGGCGGCAGAAAACTCTTCCAGAAAAGGAAAATAACGTCTTGGCACTTTTTTCAATTTAGGAAATAAGTAGAGACCCGCGTATTAATATGGGGACATTGAAGGACATTAGGCAATACTTCCCATCCATATTCGCACAGTTCATTAGTCACAATATTCACGACGTGAAGGCGAACGTTCTCATGCAGGATGAGCGACACAGCCTCGAGCAACTGAGCTCTGAGTATTTGCTTAAAATAATGATAATACACTGCTGTTTCACATGGGACTCTATCTGTCATGATGATGAAAGCAAATATTTCATTGGCTTGATCTTTGATTGCGCTGGTCGAAATATTATTTGTCTTGGGGAGGTTGGACATCTCCACTCTTGGACTGTGATTTCAACTCCAGCTCAGTCTCTCATCCACATTTCAACAATAGTGACAATTCGATACAAGATTGCTTGACGTTCAATGTTTCGTTTCTGTTTCTGTTCAGCAGTCAAGAAGTGAGAGACCCATCGCGCCCAAAATGTGCTCTTCTGTGCTCTTCTCATTCATCAAAATACGGAAGACTGATGGCTCCCAATATGTCCACGACGATCTCTCACAATTTTCACACATCGTTCATCTGTTGTTGTCTTCGGCTTTCCTGATCTTGGGTCATCATGCTGACATGACCAACACGAAAAGATTAATCCAATG
This sequence comes from Metallyticus violacea, assembly GCA_030762175.1. Taxonomy (NCBI): domain Eukaryota; kingdom Metazoa; phylum Arthropoda; class Insecta; order Mantodea; family Metallyticidae; genus Metallyticus; species Metallyticus violacea. The sequence continues at coordinate 65,448,235 of CM060839.1, read as the reverse complement.
GGAAGTTGTGATTTCAGTCAAAGCACTGTGGATTTCACTGGAATCTTAATGCACGACTTTTGCTCTTCAACAATCACAGTACCCGATATAGCTGCAGGTCTTGTTATCCACACACAGATTACGATATGGATAAAATCAATTCAAGGGCTTCTTTCTCAAGCTTTCAACTTCAAATCTCATAATTTTCACTAGTGTTGTGTTATTAAACTGCAGCACTACTAACTTTACATTATTTATGAAATTCATCCTCGCATATATGTTAACATTTTATATAATTCTAGCATTTTAATAGCATTTAACGCCCATTTTTACTGTTGCCGCATCACAGACGGTAAATATTGATGAAACATGAGATGAGATGATAAATTAAGAGAGAAGCGTTCCAGATCTAAGTTTAGTATATCTTCCCGTCATTCGCCGTTGAGGAGAACCAAGGAAAACCAGGAAGAAAAAACTGAATCAGGAAGTATTGGAATAGGGAATAGTCGACCTTCCGTTCACAAATCCATGGCCTGAAGACGATCATTCCTTGTATGGCAATTACTAAGGCCCCATTCACAATGAAAATTAAAAGTAAACATAATAAAATAAGACATAACACGTTTACTTAGTAGTGTGTAGGCACTCACAATGAAAGACACAAACGTACGTATTAGCAAATCAAAAATAAAAACAAGCGAAGATCAACAAACAGCAGATTGAAAATGGCTGCTTCTGAGGAGGGGGCGGTAGCTTTTATGCATATGCAAAGTGCAGCAACTAATTTGCTTGGATTATATGAGCAAGGATAGCTTTCTTATAATGCAATTACTCTGTTGTCCATTGACTCCATTCTGTCTACAGAGTCACTGGTCTTCAATTCTCTCTATAATAACTTGCCCTTAAACGTAGCACGGAAATCAAGTGCAACTCTTGCTGCTAGCTGCTGCAAGTCCCGAGCGACATCGGAGAGAGTGTGGTCGTAGTATAAATGTTGCATGTATTATTTTTTTTTTGTTAAACATAATGTAACCTATGCGTTGCCCTCCGTAACTTTTAAATATAAATTGATAGGGGATTGTTAGCGAGGCAAAGCATCGAAAGGTGGCAAAACTGCTCTTATTGGAATCCCCAATTAATTCATACATAACATAACCTAACGCTAACCTCGGGTAAATCCTAGAAACCTATGGATCCAGTAGTTTTTGTGAATATAAATTGATAGGGGCGGTTAAATCACGAAAATAGTGGCATATCTTCTTTGATTACAACAAGACATTTTTTTAAATATCAATTTATGGCGCATTCTTTTGAAAGCTAAGCTTGTCATGTCTGTGAAAGTCACTACCCTACTTGGAACTTGCAGCAGCTCCGTGTAAGGATAAATCTACAATAGATCTCTACAAACAGAGCAGCTGTATTCTGATTGACTGATTTCTTAAGTTTAAGTTAGACGTAGACGCAAAACCTTGGCCCTTGCAAGCCTGTAAGTTTACATCTAATTGCACGTTTATTTTAATGTTTACGTGATTCATTTGAATAGGATCTAACACACAAACTCCTATTAATTTATCAGAAGTAAGATAACATAGCCATAACCATCAGCAGAGATGTAACTCAATCCGAAGAACAGAACAAACAATCAAGTGCTGCCTTAACCCAAGCAAGTACAGGAACTTTATGGTGCCATTAGACGGAACATGAGGAAGAAGCGTTGAGACAAAGAATTACTTCGCATAGTAAAGGCGAGTAAGAAAGATATGAACCTTCTTTCCTTTTTTTCTGGAAAGCGCATTAGCCATAAGGTGCTTTCATATTTCAGGGTAAGGCATGAGGGTAGTAATTAATATCGAAGGAAGAAAAGTGGTGAACAGGGGAGATTTCAACACCCGTGCAGCAAATGAGGGCACTGTTTCCCAAATGCCGGATGAGATACCTGCCTCAGTTCGCGGACCCCAGTCCCACACAGGGTAAAATAAAAACCGTAAAAATGGCGGTCGGTCACGGACATGGGTTAGTCTATTAGGTTGTGTAATATCAGTGCCTTAATTTCTTTTGAACCCCACCGCTTGCAGCACCCCACGTGCCCGACAGGATGGATGCCATCTGCCAGCAGGCACACGGCCCACCTCAACATTACCCAGGTAAACGATCAGGCGCCATGCTTCTAGATGCTCTTTCCTTACACTCTTAAATGCACTCTAAACGATCTCAGTAAAGTAATTTGGAATCTTTCATTTTGTGCACAAAATATTATTGTTAGTGCACTAAGCTGAAGAAGAAACTACTTCTGAGCTTCTGATTTTTTTATTTAATTAAAAATGTAATAATTTCACTAAGAATAATATAAATAACCATATAATGTGAGTACATAAATATTAAAATCAATATTCCTCTTTGATATACAATTATATAAATTTACATGGAGAAATATTATTTTTAAATTACTCTAAAAATCAAGAAGTTATAATTTAATGATCACTTAGAGCTCAAACTTTAAAATATTAAAATGTCTGGAAGAAATAAGATGTATTGGTTCTTGCTCTCTAATTATTTGTTTCTATTTAAGGTACTATGTATTTGTGCTTATGTTATGGAATTATAATTATTTGCATTGTATGAAATAGAATGCTTTTTGTATTCTTACTATGGAAATATAAAGTAAGTAAGTAAATGAATTTTTAAGCAGTCAATTAGTCTAGAACTAGAGTTTGTGTAACAATTATACTGAAATAAATTAAATGAAACATTTATTAACAGCCACTAAATAATAAAGAGTAACAGAGAGTGAAAATAATGTACCCTAATACGAAAAATACTTTTTTGCACTTTGCGATTACGAAATAATTTAGAAACAATTCATTACAATGTTTATAACATTCTTTCCTCAAATGTTAATAAAGCATTATTGTTAAATAAGCATAGGACAATTCTTCCGCTAGAAGCTCCAATAGTAGTTTATGTTATTTATTTAATGACTTGTAAATTTACATATGGATACATTAAACAATGCACAACAGAATGGAAACCGCGCGATATAATACACTCGTTCAGTCACCTTCATTGTTCCGCGTCTCGGCAGGTGTGAATCGAATGTCACGTGATTAACAATGTGTATAATCGCATAGCGCGTATGCCTCTTCAATAGCTCCGAAAAAAAATTCGTTTAAAGCATGCTTGAAGGCATTTCGTACTGAATTTGGTGAAAAATGTGTACCATCAAAGTGCTGCACCCAGAAATTGGTTAAAACATTAGAGAAAACAGGAAATTTTCTCAATCACCATGTAGAGGGCCGTAAAATTTTTGATGGTACAATACAGAATGTAAAGGAGCGATTGCTAGCGTCACCATTAAAATAATTACGAAGAATTTCCCAAGAGATTACTCCAAGTGTCAAAGAGCAGCATAAAAAGCAAAAATTGAATATGACGGAAAATATGTTCGGCGTCCAAATCTCCAGGTCTATCACCTCCCGACTTCCTTCTTTGGAGCCTATTGAAGGGGGGAAAAAAAAAAGAAAAGAAAAGAAAAGAAAAAGAAATAGTACAGTCGACTAACTAAAAGAAACTTTATGCCAAGAGACTAAAAGTCATTGAAGTAATCCAGAATTTGGAGAAATACACGCAAATGTGCTTTGGTGTGGGAGGAGATTTTCAACATAGGTAATATGCAGGTCCCGTTGCATTATTGAAGGTATACGTGTATAAATCTGCAAGACATTATCTAAATAATATACCTTTTATAGAAATATTTTGGACCCTCTAGTGAACCATTTTGTATAATGAATAACATTAAAAACTTTGAATACTTTGGATTGAGGTAATAAAATAAACCATACGGTCATAAAACTACTTCCTAACGAGAGTTATTTTTGGCCTGCTGAACGCAGCGCGCTCCGGGTCAAGGTCACGCCAGTAATCTGTCTTAATAACGGATGATTTCAGCACCGACGGCTGCAGTGGACAATCAGTCACATTTTTTTGGCTACAATATTTCAAAGCAAACAATATTTCAAGCTTTGCGGTTTTAAAAAGCTAGGAATAAGATTCTAAGAGACAATAGAGCTCATCTCAGAACTGTTCAAGACAAATAGGTAGCTACCATAATAAAAGAAGATATCAACATAACGCTTTTTGTTGTTACAGGCTACTGGTATGTCAATATAATAAATTACAGCGGGTTAAATGTTACTTTAGTGTTATAATGGAAATGCTACTATTAGAACGGAGAAAAAATAAAACTACTGGAATAATATCATCACCACAGAAGAAATATCAGGTCAGAAACTGGAAGAATTACGTTATCAAAGTGTTGCGAGTGAATACAAATTTAATTCAAACATGTCAAAAATGTGTGCGCCCCTTCAAACAACTTATATAACTGAGATATATTAGAAAACCAATATTATATATATATATATATATATATATATATATATATATATATATATGCGGTTAATGTTCAAAGTTTTACAATAGAAATATAAGGGGAACTTATCCATCGACAGAATCGGTGATTGGCGTAACCTTGGCCCTTGCGGCTTACGTTCAGCTACGGACGCATGCCAAAGATAACTCTCTGTAGTTTTGTACTAAACAGCTATATTTTGCTTCTTTTTTACATTTTTCAGAAGTATGAAACCATAAGGAGAATTTATATATTTTATTTTCTTTAGCAATAGCTTATGGTAGTCGAGATATATCGAGATATAAGTAGTAAATAATGCTCATGTTCTCATAGCAATTCATGATATAAAAGTATCAAATCCACAAGGAAATTTATAATTTTGTTTTAAGATCACAGACACAAACTCTTTTATTGGTGATAGGGCAAAATAATTTAATTTATAACTGTACATATGTTAAACATACAATGATTAAAGTTTCGGAAAAGTGTATAAAGAATTGTATTGAATGTTCCAAATAATAAAATATAATATTTTTCGTAAAAATCGGTTTTATTAATGCATTTAAAAATCGTTATTTCAAAACATGAAATGTTCATCTTTGATTTGATATTTTTCGGATAAACCGTATTTTTGTTGGCTTAAATATATATTATTAGCTGACAGTACATTTACAGCTGTGAGCGGATCGTTTACATATTTTTCTTGAGCCGAAATTTGAAATAGCATCTCCAAAGTAAAGTCGAAGATAGAGATCAAGTTAATAGGTGCTTCAATATGGTACACGTAAACATGTCAGAAAAAAGTAGGTTATATTAATTATATACTACTCAATGTTTTATTGATAACGCTTTAACTACCTTTAGTAATGGAAGGAATAAGGAAGGTGGGAGACCAGTAAGGGATTATTAGTGGAGCTTTGTTCTGTAAGGGCATAATATAAGCTTAGTTTTGAATTTTAGAAATAATGGCATAGCCTAACACCTGCTCCTCACACTCCAGCCTTGTATTAAACTGCAACACTCCCAGGAAATGTAGATCAAGGGTCAGTACTTAGATCCAAAGACGATAAGCTTTTAAACGAAAAATAATAAAATTGATGTATAAGTAATCAAGGTATTATATAATGCATTGTTCTGTAATAGCAAATGAGAAAGGTCTACTTATTTGGTTTAGTCTTGAAGCATTTTCATTACAGTAATTTGCTTCTGATGCCAACTTTGAAACACGAATATACCTAAATAACCATGCACATTAAAATGAATGTGATGCTCGTTTGTCTCATTATACTGAAAGTGCATTTTCTAGCAATTATCACCGTTTCGATATATTAGTAAAGATTTCGATTTGAGAGTTAAATACATTTGTCAAACATATGCAATAATCTTAACTACTACGGTAAATGCACTTTCATAGTACAATATTTTATTACATATACCTAGATTTTACAATGTCCACTCAACAAACGGGTGAAGCAGTCAACAAACAAAGAGTTGAAAAAGAATGGCATAAGAACCTAACAGTTATAATCGAAACAAATAATATTAAATAGTATTTTCTTTATGATCACTTCCTTGGTCTAGCGGTTAGGGTTGCTGACTGCTGCCCGGGAGGTCTGGGTTCGATTCCCGGTACCTACTTCAGAATTTTTCTAAGATAGGGAGGTGTGGAACGCGGTCCTCCAGGCTCGTGAGGACAATTCGGAAGCTGCCTGATGAAGAGGTGGTGATCTCGATCTACAATCTAGTAAGCCGCGATATAGCATAGCGATCAGCGGCATGCGGTGTGCTGGTCACATGCAATGAAATGTGCAATGAAATCATGGGATGGAGATAGAAGACGCAGTGATGATCATGGTAAAGCTCAGGCGCACGTGGGCTGTAAAAAGTTTCACAGAGAGTATTTGATATATACAGCTGCACAAATTAATTAAAATGATAGATTTCCCAAAATAAAATGCATAATTAAGGAAAGTTATAATAGGCCATGGACACATTAGTATCCTAACTTATTAAACTTAAAATATATGAAATAAAAATAAAATTAATGTAACACTACTAGCAATGTAACAAATTAGCAGTAATTATAGAAGCTTTAAATGGATAAAACACTAAGATAAAGTCACACTTGAAATCGCTATATTTCGAACATATCTCTTCCTGTCATAGAAGAACTCAACGAGATCGAAATATAGCGATTTCAAGTGTGACTTTATCTTAGTGTTTTATCCTTTTAAAGCTTTTATTTTATATTATATGTATTTTAAGTTTAATAAGTTAGGATACTAATGTGTCCATGGCCTATTATAACTTTCCTTAAGTATGCCTTTTATTTTGGGAAATCTATCATTTTAATTAATTTGTGCAGCTGTATATATCAAATACTCTCTGTGAAACTTTTTACAGCCCACGTGCGCCTGAGCTTTACCATGATCATCACTGCGTCTTCTATCTCCATCCCATGATTTCATTGCACATTTCATTGCATGTGACCAGCACACCGCATGCCGCTGATCGCTGTGCTATATCGCGGCTTACTAGATCGAGATCGCCACCTCTTCATCAGGCAGCTTCCCAATTGTCCTCACGAAGCTGGGTGGACCCCGTTCCAGACCTCCCTATCTTAGTAAAGTTCTTAAATAGGTACCGGGAATTGAACCCGGACCTCCCGGGTAGCAGTCAGCAAACCTTACCACTAGACCAAGGAGGTGATTATATAGCAAATATTACCAGAGGCACCCGCAAGGGGGAGCCAGTAGGGGAAATTTTTCCTATTGAGTTTGCATAGATAAAGAGGCATATTATATTAAATTCGCTACAATATATGGGGGAAGTTGCTTGTCTGCTTGTAAATCGTTAATAACAGTTAAAGAATTTAAGATATATTTCTTTAAGGGACATTTCATCACCTGGAGCTTTCTCAACTTAAAAGAGACGCTTTTTGTTTATAGTTACAATATGATGAAGTTGGGGGAGAAGGAGTCGTGTATGTATTTACAAGAAAAAGAATTTTGGGTTCGAAATTTAAAGGAAAGATAAAAACTGAGTACTAAGAGCAGAATAAATAATTTAATTGTAGTCACCTCAATACTGCGAACTTCAATAGTCTTATAAAGAAATTGTATTTTGTGAAGATTGATGCCAAACTGTCTGAAATGTAGAAGCTAGTTAAAAAAAAAAAAATAGCTAATACCATTTGGCAAAGTATTACTACACTAAGTATTTTATCTTTACTGTAGATCTCGGCAGGACAACTTAAAGTTATAGTATTATTTTTTAATATTTTTTTATAATACTCCAAGACACTAAAACGTAGCAAAGAACTGGAAAGGAATAATCAGACTTGAAAAATTCGGGTCACGATCGGAATTCGAGTCACTAATCTTTAGCTTTCCCTACCAACGTTCTAACCAATAAGCTACCGTGACCTCTAAGTACGGAACCAAGAACCTCTCTTATCTTAATCTATATATCCAGGAGACATCCTTAAGAGGTTGCTCATAATGCTATACTTTTAACCATGGCTTCTAGGCGTTACTGTTATATATAATAATAGTTTTTTTTTCACCCTAGCTGTGTATAGGACATTAGTTATAAATGAAGAGTCAGACTTGAAAAAGAATTATCTGGTTTTCGTTTTGTTTCCCCCCGTACGCGACCGTATCCGAAGCTGGCTGGTCATAGCTGCACACACCGACAGTCAAAGGCACATATTGCCGCTGATAAGGTCTCTTAGTGCGTGTTTAGGTTCGCAACTGTGAGGAGTTAACTGTGTTAGGCATGGTTTAAATGTTTAATACAGAACAATACATTTTATGATAATCCACTTGAAAGATCTAAAGTTCGTAAAATAATGAGTAACTTCAAAACAACAGAATCAATGTTAGAAGAAGAAGAAGAAGAAGAAGAAGAAGAAGAAGAAGAAGAAGAAGAAGAAGAAGAAAGATGCAAGCGACAAGCTTAACACAGGAAAAACTGAATGATAGCTCTGCTCGATTAGAAAATTCCTTGCAAAGTAAGCACAACAAGCGAATGTCAGCACATTCTGCAGCAAAATTGCTAAAATTTCATCCCTTTAAGTTTAATAAGATGCATGCCTTACAGTCCACCGACTCGGGAAGAAAAAAATGCATATTATGTGTAAAAGTTAACCACGTTTTCAGTACTTCGCCGATCGCGCGGTGAACTTGTGTGAATAGCTGCGCTGTGGGCTCCCGGCAGCCGGCATGTGGGGAAAAACAAAACAAAGATCCGATACACTGACAAGTAATTGTCTCAGTAGTGTCACTCCATTGAGAAAAAATAAAATCAGAGGAGGATTCCTTCATTAGAAAAGTGATAGTTTAGAAAGAGGGAAGAAGCCAAGAAAAATGCATAAGACAAATGCAATTTTTTTTACATTACCGACAAAAAATATGAGTAGATTAATTTTATCTTTTATTATAACAGAAGTACGTAATTCCATATTCTATCTTGTCGTTAACGTGATTTTTTTTTTTTTCAAATTTGAAAGTGCAGTTTAATTTAAGATATAATAAATTATTTACATCAATTTATCCTTAGGTTAGCTTACACATATCATATTTAAGGACGTTGTGTAACATCTTTGGTTATTAGCGTCCCGCTCAATTCAAGGTGTAAAACGGCGATAAAGTTTGCTCAGAGGCCTGTTCTTTCAGGCTTGATATTCTTTTGCGCCGCGGGAACGGTTTTACTTCCAAGGAAGCCACACTTGAAATTTTTACACCCTAAACTAATCCATTAACCCTGGCTGGGTTTCGACCCGTGACTTTAGGTCTACAAGGCAATAAGGTTACCACTAGACCACCAGGGCCCACGTCTTCCGGCTTCTTACTACATTTTAAAAGAAACGGTTTCTGTAATGATGATAAATTATAATGAATCCAACAGCAATTAAGGGCATTCTGGTTATTATTTAGATATTTAGTATTTATGGGAATAACTGAGGAGATTACCTAAATGTTTGGTATAATTCTTCAAGCTATGGCCAATGGTTTTTCAATTGTCGTTTAAAGTTTTGACCTGTATGCATTAAAACTGCCACTTTATTTTTAAAACACTATTACTGGTTCTTTATGTCTCTCTCTGTCCGGTCACCAAGATAATTGAGACTTCCATTGGCCAACTGTCGGATGAGGCTCAAGAATCGAACAAATATTGCAGAAGAATCAAGAGATCATCATACTAGAATTCACCCCCCCCCCCCAGAATACTATGAAATGGTTAATGAATATGTCACTCTTGACATTCGATCCATTTTTATCATCAATAACGTGCATGACCAGACAAAAACGTTAATTTGATGTACAGAATCCTCTGGCGCAAACAAACTCAGACGATTCAAAAACGGACGACATTCGAATAGTAGCAGGGATAAAAGGATGATCTTTGTGATTCGTATAAATATTTCAATAGTTATTAAGCCTGGAGAATGTGGGCTAGTCAAATATGTTATTTAAATTATAATTTTATTATATTATAGTTCAAATTGTTATTGTAATTAACATCTCATAGGTTGCATAAATATAATTCGTACGTGTGTATTTTATAATAACTCAAAATTAATACACAGTAAATAAAATAAATATAAAATAATAAATACATCATTCATATATAATATAACTAACAAAATGTGGGAGTAATTATATCAAATTATATCAACCAATGTGTGTTATTGCATAGTCCTCTAGATGCAATAGCGCCAGGCACTCAAAAAGCCCAGTCGGTCCTGGTGGTGCAGCGGTAACCATACTTGCCTTCTAAAACCAAGATTGCAGGTTCAAACCCGGCCTGGATCGATGGATTTTTTCGGGGGTAAAAATCCTAAGTATGTCTTCCTTCGGAAGGGAAGTAAAGCCGTGGGTCCCGTGCCGTACATTTACGGCACGATAAAGAACCTCAAGCCTGAAAGAAGAGACCTCTGAGCAAAATTTGTCGGCCGTTTCACGCCCTGAATAGAATGGGATGCTAATGACCTGAGATGTTAAAGAGCGTCCCTTAAAAAAAGTTCTCTACATGTTTCAGGCTTAAATATAGTTATAAGATTATAACCATCAACCAAACAACTAACATTACCGAATGGTTAATAACATAAGCAATCGCTTTTTATAATACAAATCTAAAATCATTTCCAAAAATAATGCCATAGAAATTTACAAAAAAAAAAAAAAAAAAAAAAAAAAGCTCTAAAATTTATTTCCGGTGCATCTGTTCAGGTTTCGAGAACGCTGTTGTTCTAACGGATTTTATTTACAGCTCAGAACGTGCGTCAGCTGCGATCGTGCTAGTTGGTGATTTTGGTGATGAGCTGTGGGGGAAAGGGTCCGAGAGGAGATAAGGGTCAATTATCTATGAGTGGTGCCCATCCATTTCGAGTCTCATATGTTTGTCACAGGACATTTGGGCAGGTGAGAATTTGCCGGCTTACCCTTCTGATGTTTCAATCAGCTACCACAACACGCACACCTTTCGGTTATTTCATTAATTTGTTGTCATACAGTGACAACTTGTTCTTTCTCAATTATCATATCTGGGTAAGACTAACCTGCTACACTTAATTGGTAATTAGGTGAACACTTTATGATATATTTTTGAATTCGCATATAGTAGAACATGGAGTTGTGTCGCCACTGTTTTCTTCTCCTGTCATCAAACTTTGAAAGGGCAGAACTTTTTTTCTAAAGACGAATATGAGAAAATTGTAACCTCACTTCAAAAAAGAAGGGAGAAAGAGGGAGAGGTTGAAAGAAAGTGAGAGAAATTTAAATTTTGCGTGGACTTTTAAAATATTAATATTATTTGAAACAATTATTAGTTTTTGAAATAACAATTCCCCCTATTGGAATACTTTTAAGACATTCAGGAAATCTCCAAATGCTATTTCTGTGGATTTTTTATTTATTTTTTTTTAACCAGCACATGCCAGTTGGTCATTCTTACATCTTTATTTGTCTTGAATGTTTTGCCTGTTAGAAGAAATCGTGTCCTTTTTACATCTTTGTCCGGCGTCCGGCCGAGTTTTTCGTAACTTGTGCCTGAAATTTTAAAAATTTTCGTCGTCCTTTTAAAGAAATTTGGCAGCAACATTAACAAAATAACCTCTTTGCTTATTATGCACTGAGTTAGATAAAGTTCTTCGAACGCAGTGTTGTAGACATTTTGAATACTGATCCAGATATTCTGAACAGGTTATCTGAAATTTTAAAAAATTTCGTCGTCCTTTTAAAGAAATTTGGCAGCAACATTAACAAAATAACCTCTTTGCTTATTATGCACTGAGTTAGATAAAGTTCTTCGAACGCAGTGTTGTAGACATTCTGAATACTGATCCAGATATTCTGAACAGGTTATCTCAGATGAGGCAATTTCCATCTTTCTGGTTATGTAAATAAACAGAATTTTCGCTCCTGGAGTGATGAACATACCTTACAAGTTTAGGAAAAACTACTACACAGTCCGAAAGTATCTGTCTGGTGTGGCGTCTGTACCTTTGGAATTATCGGCTCCTATTTTTTCGAAGAAGGTGTCGTACTGTGACCGTCAACTAAGAACGGTATCAAAAATGCTCACAGTGCTGGAAATTGGTGATGAAATTAATTTTGATGATGAATTATGGTTTCAGCAAGATGGTGGCACAGCGCACCAATGAATTGTCTGCGAAACGTGTTTCCAAGAAGCATACTTTCACAATTAGGAGACATAATATCCTGTTCTGAATGCACCTGATTATTTCCTGTGGGGTTATTTGAAAAGTAGGGTGTAACGCAATAAGACTCGTACTATCATCCAACTGAAAGAAAACATAAGGAATGAAATTAGTACCATCCGGGTGAGTCATACAGAACCTTCACAACAGATTGCAGGAATGTATCTCTTGCCATGGAGGCTACTAATGTAGTTTTTAAAAAGAATGAGACATGAATAACTGTATTGTAATAGCTTACCTTCAGTACATGTGTTTTCTTTTCATTCGTTCTGAGTGTCCCACAACAGGTCTGTAAAATCATCATATCCCACTGTCGGTCCTGATAGTGTAGTGATTACCATACTTGCCTCCTAAACCCAAGATCGTGGGTTCGATCCCGGCCAGGACCGATGGACGTTTTCGGGTGTAAAAATCCTAAATATGGCTTCCTTCGGAAGGGAAGTAAAGCCTTGGGTTCCGTGTCGTACATTTACGGCACGATAAAGAACCTCAAGCCTGAAAAAAGAGCCCTCTGAGCAAAATTTATCGACGTTTCACGCCCTGAATAGAATGGGACCTGAGATGTTAAAGAGCGTCCGTAAATAAACCAAATAAATAAAAAAGTGAGCGAAAGATGAATAAACCAAGCCCACGAATAATAAATTGCGATGTTTTACAGAAAAACTAATCTCGCCATTGAATCCACAGGTAAGTAGATGGTTTTCAACCTAACTTTGGTATCGTTTTGTTCGTTCGAACCCAAGCGAAGAAATCCTCTAGCGTGTAACTGTGGCGTTTAAGAAATACAAACACCACTATTGAATTTAGGGTAAGTAAGTTGCCTATAAATAAATTTTGGTGCGATTTTGTTTGTTCGAAGCTTATTAGTGCGAAACCAAACAAATCCACTTGTAAGTTATCTTTACAATTAGATACTATAATCTGTGTTTTATACACCGTTTGTGTTAACTCTATTAAAACCTTTCTCATAGTCGATAAAAGCCATGAATTACAACATTGAAAGGTAAATACGACAATATCGGTTGTATGCTCAATAAGCGTGACTTTATGACGTGACCGGTATATAACAAGGTTTTAGCTACTTCCTGAATAACAACATCGTGAGGCAATTTTTAAAGTTAAATATGGGGCAGGGAATAGCTTGAGTTCAGCACGGCGAGTTACTTACGACATATCAATCATCTTGTCCCTGCGTAACGAGCGATAGGGTGATGAAGTTATTTACGTCATGTTTAACCCGCATATACAGCTTCACTTTGTGCACCACGTAGATTATTTTCCTTCAGGGCGAACCCTGAAAGTACAGAACATCAAAGTCGAGACTGTGTTACAGTCTCTAATTTCCACAACTGGCACCACCATCTCGATGATGATGTTGGGGATTCAACAGCCCCCTCCCAAAAGAGACAGTTCGACACTGAGGCCTTATTGTACAATACGACAGTGAAAATATTTCCCTTGCAGCTTTACGTTTCGCCCTTTTATTCTGTATGCTTTCTGCAACAGACGCATGCGCACGTATTTTCCCCTCCCCTCTCAGTGGGAAATGCAGAGGAAGAATGGTAGGGGTTGATTTACTCCTTACTCCCTGCTGAATTCTTCATATATATTCCTACCCCCTTTTGACTCATAAATTTTGATTATTCACAGGAAAGAAAAAAAAATTGACATTACTGTGTATTTTTTTCAGGAAGGAACGAGAAACTCATGGCTTCGGGCTGAAGACTACATACTGAATTCCCAAAAGTCTCTTGTCTTCCAGGGGAATATTTACCAACCCCCGATATTCAGCGTTTAAGATAGGGACAGTGAGAGGGTGAATGAAGTTTATGTTTAGTCAGGAAAAGTGACTAAAAATCCCCTCCTTTTCTGCTAGAAAAATTCTTCCCTCGATTTTACAAGCCAAAACTCTATTACACGCCTTTTCTTTTGTGAATCGTTTTTTATAGGTTTCGATTTTGGAAATTCGGTGTGTGCTAGAAGGGCTTTACGTCTTAGGAAATATAAGACTCTTAAATTTAAACAACCAGCTTGATACGAAATGGTGAAAACTACATATGTAAGAAATACTGAAGGTAATTGTACAAAGATGACAATGTTGCAATGATCGTATAAAGTAAGCAATTTTAAGTTTATAGTATTGTTGTAGGCGAGTTATTTTCAGCCGATTATACAAGGTAATATGAGTGCATGTTTTTATATGGATAAAATTGAACAGAGTCCTTTTAATAAATTATTAAAACATTATTAAAAAGGTAAACATCCACAGACATTTTAATGAGCTAAAGAGCGTGTTGTGATAAAGTGTCCTTTATATAAAATATCAAGGAAGTAGGCTTGTTTTATCATTGAATGTTTGAACCTAGAGCACTACCGGTGAAGTCGGGCCTGATAGTGTAGTGTTAACCATACTTGCCTCCTAAATCCAAGATCGCAGGTTCGATCCCAAACAGGACCGGTGAATTTTTTCGGGCGTAAAACTCTTAAATATGACTTCCTTCAGAAGGGAAGTAAAGGTGTGGATCCCGTGTCGTACATTTACGGAACGATAAAGAACCTTAAATCTGAAAAAAGAGGCTTTTTAGCAAAATTTGTCGGCCGTTTCACGTCCTGAATTGAATGGGGCGCTAATGACCTGGGAGTGGCCGTAATAAAACAAATAAAAAACAATCACTACCGATAACGTGAATAAATAAATTGAAATAGAACAGAAACAGAATTTAGCATATTTCTCACTTTCCTCATGACCCAGGAATTTCTTGAAAGGTTAAATTGATCATTTATGGATGGTAGGTTAAATTATAGAAGCATAGGTTAAATAAAAGGCATTAATGCTAGTTGCTTTTTCTGGATTGCATGAAAAATAATAATAATAATAATAATAATAATAATAATAATAATAATAAAACAAAGGAGAACAATATGAATGATAGAAGGAGATGGAACAGAACATTCTTGCGTGATAACGTTTTCTTTCTAAAGTACGTACTTGGAACAGCATTAACAATGTACAATGTAAGCAGACCTTATCGACTCTAAAAAAAGCATATGGTAGCGTGCATCTGAGCCTACTATTTACTGCAATAATATGCAAACGTAGCGTCGGTCCTGCATTCAAGCTA
Source organism: Metallyticus violacea (assembly GCA_030762175.1). Taxonomy (NCBI): domain Eukaryota; kingdom Metazoa; phylum Arthropoda; class Insecta; order Mantodea; family Metallyticidae; genus Metallyticus; species Metallyticus violacea. The sequence continues at coordinate 65,433,003 of CM060839.1, read as the reverse complement.
TACAAGATTTATGTACTAATACGGGTAGTGGTGTAACTAAAATTTTATCTCGATGTTCTACGATAATACCGCCTTTAAATATAGTGCTAGAGATTTAGAGGCCTGTAGAGGGATGACGAATTACATACATTTATTTACGCATTACATTTTGTTGACGATCAAACTGTCATTGCAGAAGATGAAGACGATATAAATAATCTGATTAGAAAGCTGGAGAAAATCTACAAGAAAAATGAGTTAATAAATAAATAAAAATAACTAGAATATAATTTTTATTATTAACGTTAACGGAATAGTCTTTGAGAGATGTAATTAGGAATGCAAAGCGATCAATCTTTTTGAACCTTAAAACTAAAAGAAATATTCTAAGGAAAGATTGCAATGAGGCATCTGTTGCTCCTGTGCTCTGGAACAGAAAAATAAGAAAGGATACAAAAATTAGAATCAATTCAACAAAGGTAGAAAGCGTACGATGTAGTTCATTTTGAAAAATGATTCTGGGAAACTGCTGACAAATTAATAAAAATACTTATAACTATGGAAATTGTGTTTTGGGAGCTAAGCTGAGAATAGTCTGTACAAGATCACAGCAAATAAATTAACTAGAGACCGATTGAGAAGCCTGTGGTAGAACAGTTTGCATAAGAGTACACTGGATAGTGATTCTGTTAGCAAAATCGAGTAAGTTTCAAGTCTGCAGTATTTGCATAGTTAGAAATTGCATGCCAGGGACTTCAATCTATGGAACGCTAAAAAGGGCTAATGCTCTGTACATAGGTTAAGTTTTGTGTATTTCGCCGTAACTTATTATTTGGATATCATAATTCAGAAACTATTTTCATTGACTATGTTCAATAGAAATGTTTCTATGGAAGTTAAAGAGTGTTGCAGTTATTTCCGAAGCTTGTAAAAGTTATAGTATCCGCCATTGCTTGCAATTTTAAACTTAATAAAATATAGTATTTACGTAGAAGATTCTCAATTCTCCCTTAATGAAAATATTCGCTATTTGTTCTTTAATTTTTTAGCTATAAGTGTTTAAATTTTCATGTGAAAGACATTTGCTAGAGAAAATTTCTCCTGCAATTTTCACGCACAAAATATTATTTTGTTTATTTGTGGTTTTACGTTATAACTCGATTGAGAGGATTAATTATGGAGTTTGACTGTAATAAGCATTCATTTTTTATCAGTAATATGATCAAACTCTGAATATACATTGAGGTTATTTTAGATATAGGCCGGCAGAACGTGGCTGCATACATGGAGAAACTTATAATTCATTTATAGGTAGCAGGTAGTAGTTAGTATGAGACTTTGTCAGCAAGTGGTTTTACGTAGGTTTGGTGCTTTCCTTATGTGTAATTTGTGTGCTAATTGTTCTTCTGTGGTTATACCATTATATAAACATAGTCTTGAAGGACGAATTTTTATGTGCGATATATGTGTGAAAACGGATTCTTAGAGAAGTGATGATAATTTGCAACAATCGTTTTCCAGGTGGAGAAACTCATCACCAACTTTCAAAAGGTTACGAGAGACAGGAACCGTCAATGCCTAAAAACGTTAGAACCGTTCTAACGGAAGTGAGCTTAAATGAAATATACGAATTTCCTACACAGAAGTCGGCAATTTATTGCCACTGAGGGGCATTGTTTCCAACATCTCTTATAACACAAGTTAGTGCTTATTATAAACGTTTCAAATATAATAGCATTTCATGCTTTTAGTAAAAATACAAATACCAAAAAATATAAGATTAACTTTAAGCACGGCATCTCTATCTCCCTTTTTCTGGTGGTGTCAGCTGCACTTCTGCAGTAAGTAGCTTTGCTTAAGCGGCCCTTAACTCGAACTACCTCACTGTAGTTACAACGCCAGCGATGCCAGCGTTAAGTTTTTCGAATGGAATATGTTATGGAACGTAAAATAAATGTGTAATGCTATTATCAGTGCCTGATCGCTGTAATCTATAGGGACTGATATCGATACCAATTATAGATTAATGTCAAGACTATCGATAATTTATATTCAAATTCTTGTGTCCGGGATGTAAGGAATTATCCTTCTGGCATATGAAAAGCAATCTAAAATTGCATTTTAATTGACGTTAATAGGAAGTCATCTGAAAATTGCAAATAAAAAGTGACAACTAGTATACCTATATTACCTTTTTTTGAATAGTGTTTAACTTCCGTTTTTGCTACATAGACACCACAGGCGGTGAACACTAATGATACATGAGATGAAATGATATAATCGGAAAGGATTATTTAAAAAAGGAAACGTTCCAGGCCTAAGTTTAGGATACCTCCTAGGTATTTGCCATTTATGAGGACCGAGGAAAACCTGGAAAAAACCTCAGTCAGGGAGGACGGTCCTGGCAGGATTCCAACTCCAGATCTCCCACTCACTAGTCCGCGCCTTAACGACCTCGGCCATACGTGATGGTTCTTTGGGGTGTTAATTATGTTTTTCTGGAAAAACTGCTGGAGTATTATGTTCTATCGACAATATTATGGCAGGACTATTATCATAATGTTGTTTAGTTATTTTGTTAATTTAAATCTGTCAAAATATAATTTCTCCATTTCAAATTTCTTAGTACATATCTTTAGTAAGAAATCCCATGCAGCCTTTCTGCACAAGTCTAATTTCGACTTCTTTCAAATCATTAATATAGTAGAATAGGTTTACTGTTGCTTCCAATAAGCCTTTGGGACTATCGTTTTATTGGACAAAATATGTAACAAATATTATCAAAATTTAATAAAGCTGTAACTCATTTCAAAAGGAAACTACAACAATAACATTTATTAATACGTAACTGTAAGTGAAACAAACCATTAATCTAAATAAGAGTCATACTGCTTAAAATAAAATGTCACTTAACATTAAGACTAGACACGGCCAGAAGCAATGACAACACATACTCTGATATCTCTCGGAAAATCCATTATGTGCTTATATGTCACTTATGCATAGATATGCCGCGCATGTGAGTAACTTCGGTATCATCAATTTTAGTGCGATGCGCGCTCATGTCCGCGTGATCCCCTGGTGACACGTTCCGGCTTTACAGTAGCGCCATGACGCGTTTCCCTCACCCAGTCATATCTCCATCTACCACTTCCCCTATCATCTCCCTCCCTGACGGGCTAATGTTACACACCTAGTGGCAAGTGATATAACTAGTATCCATTCATTCATTTGTTTAAGTACTTGACCCCTACCAATTTGAATGTAAGATGGTATGGGAATAAGATCCTTATGTAATTATACGAATAATTTAGTACTTTCTGGCAGTTTATGATACCGCAATATAATGTTATTCATGCTGCATGTTCCATATTAGACCTTCACTCTAAGTTAAGTGCAGGATGCTGTCCTAAGAAATTTCAGCATTTTATCGTTTCAGCATAGCGGATTTCGTATTTACTCTTTTTACTTTTTATGGAAGGCTAATTAGCTATTTCGCGACTGACTGATTAATTGTTGGTTACGCCTACGATGTAGCTGTCAGCTGTCTGACTGACTCCAAACTTAAATCCAATTCTAAATTACTGACTGCCTGTATGATTTATAAGGCGAGCAACCGATCATCAACTGACTCGTTGAATAACTCCCTTCTGATTAACAAGTTGGCTGACTTTTGATTGTGTTAACGGAAGGATAATTGCATTACATTAATTAAAATTATGCAGAATAAAAATAATATAAAAGGAAATTACGATACATAAAATAAGGCCGGAAAAGTCCGTCATGCAGGAGATGCTTCAAATATGCGAATTCCTCACCAAGTTAAATAACTTTAAAAATTAATATAAAATGCAAATTGGGCCTTATTATTTAATGAAATTAAATAAGTTATGGTATTACTGTATGGTATTAGGGAAACAAAATTAGAATTCTTGAAATCTATAAGTATTACAAAGGAGAAACCACATTTTTAGAATTATTATTATTGTTGAGATTAAATCTAAAAAATTAATGGTATAATATTAATTACAAAACTATCCTGTATGATTATTTTTAAACTGTTTTAAATGCAACCACGTGTGTGTGTGTGTGTGTGTGTGTGTTAACTCTCTAGTGGTCACAAATTTGGATGAAACAACAAACAGTTAGTCGAGTTTGTTAATCAGCAAAATTGGACCATTGAGAAGGGGAGGATGAACATACAGGAAAAATTAAAAAAAAAAAAAAAAAAAAAAAAAAAAAAATCGCTCTAGCAGCCGAAATTTTTGGTTTATCTCATCCAAACTTAGTAAAAATCTTTAAAATAAATTAATAAAAGTATTTTTTGAAAATAATGGCAATCGGGACTCTTGGAGAGGGGTATATCTGAACAACTTTTGTGGGTTAAGCGAAATTTAAAATTACTCAGTGGCATCAATATATGTTTTTTCACAATGTAACTGCGTTTATGCAATTTAAATAGAATAAGAAAAATAGTTTATGAAAAATCAGATAAATATGGGGGGAGGGAGGTTACTCAAATGTAAAAATCGCCACTGGCACCAATATTTGATTCTTCACAAGAAAGTTCTGTATAAAAATTTAAGCATAATGTAAAATTAGGGAAATTGACTACATAGAGTAAAGGTATACTTGACAACTTTGTATACTTTATACTTTGCATTTAATTTTTTCTATAGTATTTTAAAATAAAATGAGAAATTAATTCAGCATATAAACTGTATTTATAGCGTTACATATGTTCTATATTTAAAAAAGTATCGTCGTGACGCTAACAGCTGTGAAATATTAATATAATATGTGTTAGAGAATTATATTTACGTGTAAGAGAGCTTTGTAATAACATTAAGAAAATGTTTGCGTTACCAGTTTTTAATACAAACATTTAAATTAAATGTCATAGTCATTGAAAACCAATGAACTTTTTATTGTTTTTTGCTCATTCTGTATATTTGCTTGGTACATCGAAATTGTTTTTAAATAGTAACATATTTTTCTTTTATTGAAACATATGAACACCATCTTCTTAAATACAGAATGTAACTGGAAACTTTCTGCTATTTTTCTCAATTTAAGCGAATGAGAAGGTATCAATGGTAAGTTCATATAAATGGTTACATTTAAAAATACCACACAGTATAGCTTTATCTATTATGGTCAAATATTTCATTTAATTAATAGAATACCATTAATAGTTGTGGTTTAATCTCAATAATAAAAATAATTCTAAAAATGTCGTTTCTCTTTTGTAATACTTATAGATTGCAAGAATTCTAATTTTGTTACCCTAATACCACACAGTAATGCCATAACTTATTTTACTTTATTAATTTAATAAGACCTAATTTGGATTTTATATTCATTATTATTAAAAGTTATTCCAATGGTGAGAAACCCACTTAGTTTGCGCAGCTCCTGCATGACGGACCTTTCTGGATGTTATTACAGAGTACTCTTGCACACAAATACAATTCTCACACAGTTTATAGGCGGAGTTATTTGTCCTTTTATTTTGAAATAATAGAGAGAAAATTAAACGTTAGAGCGCTTTTTAAATTTCGGTATTTAGATATATCACTACTTCTAATAATCCGATTTCTTTAATTTTCAGAAACTATTTTCTTAATTTATTTAAATGGAATATATTGATTTTTGTTGTGAAATAAAAGGCTGCAATTAGAACGGTTTTTAAATTTTGGTTTTCAGGTAAACCCCCACTCCTAGTGACCCTATTTCCCTCATTTTTAGAAATATTTTTCTTATTTTATTTAAATGGAATATAAGGAGTTTCGTTTCGAAAACAAATATTTATGCCGCTAGAGTGATTTTTAATATTTGGGTCCTCCTAACAAATTGATTTCTCTGATTTTTGGAAACTATTTTTATTATTTTATTTTAATTGCATGCACCGAGTTTCCTTTAAAAAATATAAACTTCCGACCGTTAAAGCGATTTTTAAATTTTGCTTCAACTCCCACTCCCATAACTATTTAAATTTCAGTTTTCAGGTATACTGCTGCTAATGGCCCAAATTCTCTGATTTTCAAATACTATTTTTATTAATATACTTTAATGACTTATACCGAGTTTAGCTTAGAAAAAACAAAAATTGCGGCCGCTAGAGTAAGGTTTAAATTTTATTTTAAATATTCGCTTTAAATTAACCCCCAACCCCAATAGTCCAATTTTGTTGGTTAACGAACTCAAGGGGTCGTTTGTTAATTGACGGTTATATGCCGAGTTTCGTTGAGAAAAAACAAAAATTGCGACAGATAGAGCGTTAACAAACATATAGGTATATCTTCATATATAGGTATATATCTTTTTCATTGTCATTTTTGACCCCCATGGGTGGCTGAGGTCGTTAAGGTGCGGACTTGTGAACGGGAGGCCTGGGGTTCGAATCCCGCCAGGACCGTCCTTTCTGACTGAGGTTTTTCCCAGGTTTTCCTCAGTCCTTATAACTGGCAAATGCCGGGGAGGTATCCTAAACTTAGGCCTGGAACGCTTCCTTCCTTAAAAAACCCTTTCCCAATTTATCATTTCATTTCATGTATTACCAGAGTTCACCGCCTCTGGTGTCACAGTAGTAAAAACGGGCGTTAAACACCAATAAAAAACATGTTATTTTTGTTGCCTAGTAAGTAGGCTCTATGGATATTTGAAGAAATATTTAAAAAAAAACTATTTAATGGGTGCACCCGCAATAGGTACATTTCTTCCAAGTTAGCAAAAGTGGCAAAAAAAAAAAAAAAAAAAAAAGCTGAATAATTAGTTGGGTAGTGTGATTCAACCTGGCGACCATGTGGCTGATTAACGATGACCAGCTGACCAAACTCTTAGAAAGAAAACACTGTAAAGGAGGTTTAGCATGGTCTGCATACATTGTATATGAAATTGGTAAAAGTTTATGTCTAAGTTCGTGGTTCTTAAACTTCCAAGCACAACGATTCTCTTAAAAAAGAAACAAAAGAAAAGAAAAACTGTGAGCCCTATAGCGCTCAAATTGATAAGTTTACATCTTAATGTGCTTAGAACGTGGTTCTTAACCTACCAAGCACGTCGATTCCCTTTAAAAAAGATTACCAGTGGTAAAACTGCCAGCCTTACTGCACTCAAATTGATGAGTTTACATCTAAATATGCTAGAGCAGCTGTTTTTAGCCTCCCAAGTATAACGCTTCCCTTTAAAATGACACCAGTGGTAAAACTGTGAACCTCACCGCGATCAAATTGATAAATTAAATCTAAATGTGTGTATAGCCATGGTTCTTAACCTCCCAAATATAACGATTCCGTTTAAAAAAGACCACCAGTGGTAAAACCGTGAGCCTTACTGGGTTCAAATTGATTACTTTACTTGTAAATATACGTAGAACCGTGGTTCTTAACCTGCCAAGCGCAACGAATTCCTTTAAAAAGATTACCAGTCGTAAAACTGTGAGCCTTAACGTGCTGAAATAGATAAGTTTACATCTAAATAGGCGTAAAGCCGTGGTTGTTAACCTCCCAGGCGCAACGGTTCCATTTAAAAAGGACCACCAGGGGTAAAACGGTGTGCCTTACTGCGCAAAAATTCTTACAAGTTATAAAAATCGGACATCTGTATTGTTACTATGTAACATTTCACAAAAGAACGCAGATTAAAACTGCCTGAGTTTATTTTATCTTAATTGAGAAAAATACTGAACAGAATTTATATATTAACGGCCAGCTGATTGCTCTATGTGCTGCCAAGTGTTTAAATTTGCAAATCAGCAGTGATTCATAATTCTATCAATGTATTTTGGGTTCTTAATTGCTTTGCATGTAGGTATTCATTCCCCATTGTTATTTCATATCGCTGTGTGCTTGGCTTTCCTGCAGTGATGAGCCTAATCAAATCACGAAATGTTGGATAGGATTTTTAGGGACGGATGAGGATATTTCGGTACTTCAGGGACATCTCTGGAAGAGAGGGATGCAATCAAGGGAAACGGGGCAGCCAGTATTCACGAACGGTGATACTAATAGGTAGACGTGGACGCCATAATTGTTTCCAGATAAAACTTCCGAATGTCGGTGTAGCTCCTCTGAAGCACCACTTCAATACCAGACGCAGGGGCATGCCCTTTTATAAATCGCAAGGCACCATCACACCATACATCTCGCCCGCCATAGAACCAACCCTAAGGAACCAACGGAATGAAATTAGAAATTTATATGGAGTAGTTGAGCTGAAAATTTGAGGAATGTAAATATCCGCGCAACATTCCTTTAAGTGACCAAGGTAAACACGAAATCAGGATCGACGGTTCTAAGAGATATGAAACCGGGATCTCTCTAATGCAAATCCCAAACTTTATCGTCTGAGCTAAACGTTGTAATCAAGAAATATATTTTCTCTTAAAACGTCTGGGTTCGAATACCGCCAGGACCGTCCTCCCTGACTGAGGTTTTTTCCAGGTTTTCCTCAGTCCTCATAAATGGCAAATGCCAGGGAGGTACCCTAAAACTTAGGCCTGGAACAATTCCTTCCTTAAAAATAAATCCTTTCCCAATATATCATTTCATCTCATGTATCATCGGTGTCCATCGCCTGTGGTTCTTCTGTAACAAAAACGGGCGCTAAACGCAATTCATTCATTCATTCATTCATTCTTAAAACGTGTTTAATTATAAATTGTATACTTAATATGCATATTATTTTAAAACAAAACTTAATTTTTACTTGGAAATGAAAATAAAAATTATTGAAATGTTGATGTCAGTTCCTCGATACTTTGTCTTCGATCCCTTTGTCCTCGATCCACTAGTGGAGAATCGCTGATAATGATATTAAAGAAGATTTAAAGAACCCATCCTTCTCAGTCCAACAGAATTCAATTCCATCAGCCCCTAAGGGTCAAGGCTTATCGCACGACCGCTGCATCCTCTGTCTCCGTCTTGTGACATAATGAATAGTGTTCAGCACTGCAAGGGGGCATGTGATCAGCACACCGCCCCCGCCGGGCGCTACCACGCGACGTTCTTCATCTGGTGCCACTAAATCGCCATCAGATAGCTACCAAATTGTACTTACTAGGCTCGGTGTACCGTTTCTGTACTACCTAAGCTGGGGATTGACCCCGGAACCTTCCGGCCAGCAGTCAGCAACGCTAACCACTACATCAAGAAGGCGTTCCCTTCTAAAACTACTAATGTAAACAAAGTAACTCCGGAAAGAATAAAAACATTACACGTATGAAACACCTGTTACTAATAATTTTTGTTATCTTACACTTACGATCAATGGTTGTGATAAATAGCAAGTAGGTTTTGTGCGCTAAAATATGCACGAGCAAAGAAAAGAGACATAAAGATTATCATATACCTATTTTCGGTACCGCAAAGGAACAGTTTCAAATGCTAGCCTAGAAACTAAAGGTGTAGAAAATAAATATGTTGTTATACTGTTATAATATGTAATGTAGTTTAGAGGAAGATAATATACCAAAATTCTCTTTCTTGTTTGCTTACCTTTTTTCCTCTATTTACTATTTTTTTTTTTTTTTTTCCTGTTTTAGTATCCATTTTATTTTACTATCTCCGACTAAGAAAATAGTGCTTAAATCGGGAACATTGATACTCTCCATCAAACGAGATTGAAAATTTGCCAGCACTCAATATATGTCATTTGTTGTTCAAATAAATATGCTGCCTTTTTCGATTTGGTGTATCCTTTTCATCGTCTTTTTATATCACATTTACTATTGAGTGATTTTCAAATTATTTTCCAAATATTTAGGAGATATTTTAAATGAAGCACTCAGACTGCATTCTTTAACAGATTATCCGTATTTTAATTATAATGTGAATAGGATATCACGAAATTCTTCTAAACAAGTAGGACATGTCAGAGAATGTGTAGTTGAATACGCAGAGTTCTTTTTCGCGTGATGTAGTGCAGCGGGTATATCGGGGGCGTGTGGATGGTTGTTGGGAAAGAATAAATTTGATTAGATATGATTAATTAGTGGGGGAAATGTTTCAGTTATATCAAGAGGAAATTAGTTGATCTAATATATGCTTTGGAGATGTGTTGATTGAGCGGACCGATTTCAGATCGGCCAGCCCTCTGTCTGTCCCCAACTGCCTCTGATTCTTTCCCGCTGATGAATCTTGAATTCCCGGAGATGCCTCGGCTATGTTCATGTTCTGCACACCATATCCGGTCGCTATCGGAGGTAGTGTTCTTCTAAGAGATGAATGTTAGCTTTCCTGGATTTAATCGACAGGGGAGGAAAGGAAGATGGATAGAAGTTGTCAGAGTACTGATTGCACAGTTCACGGCGTTATTTTAAAGTTCACTTGTCGTTCAGGACACGTCTGTCAAGGAGTTGAACCAAAAGTTGAGGTTTCGGTGGTCGATTGTAGTGCGGTGTGAGTTGATGACGTAGGCGCTTCACGTTGATGGTCAACACTTCCTCTGGGATTCCGTCTCAGGGGCCTTTCGCTGATTTTCGTTGAGGGGCCTCAACGTGGATAAGATGGGACTTAACAGGTGAAATAGAACACTCCAAACAACATATGATGGAACTGAATTAACTGTTGGGTCATTTAATGGTCGATTAGTGAACTGCGCCGCTTAGGAATACAACAGAACGCTTTGCTAAGAAGTATTGAAATTGATATTTGGGGCTGAAACTTCCCTGCGATCTCAGTCGAACTACGCACCGAGAAGCTGAGTAATAAGACGAATTGCTACTATAATAGTCGCGCCAAAACGGGGCGAAGGGTCGTTTATGTAGTTAACAACAATCTAGGCTACCATAACGCTGCCCATGCCACTTTTTGGCGCCAATTTTCATAAATCTCTCAGCTACTGGATGTCTTTCAAAGATCTTTCTAACATCTTATTCGCTAGAAATATATATTCAAAATACGAGCCAGGCCATAGGCTTGTCCTCTGAGGTTTAAAGATGTGACACCCACAGGTCGATGTCCTCAGCGGGCTAACGGTTGAAATTCTCGCGAAGATTTGGTTCACACGGACAGGAAAGGTTCTACCCTTTTAAGAAGTCTTTTGTCCGTGACTTTGGAAGACGAACCTGTTTCTATTGTTGCGACATTTATGACTGCGTTTCCGCAAAGCAGCTGCCTTAGGAAGGTTCACCGTACGAATTTACAGCTACAATTTCTGTACCTTCCTTACATACTAAATATTGAGAGAATAATTACACTGTGATTATATTGATGGCATTTGATTACACAGTCTTAGGGATATTGATATTACTAATTAAAAATATCCATGCCACTAATTATATTAATAAGAAGTTATTTCTCATCTGTAATAAAAAGTAACGCCATCAATATAATCATAGTGCAATTACTCTCTCATGTATTTAAGGTAAGGAAGGTACAGAACCTATAGCTGTAAAGTCGTACGGAATGTCAAGCTGTGGCAAAAAGCCCCAGTATTTGCTTAGCAAAGCGTTATACTCTCGCGACTCTGTTATTTCTAAGCGACGAGGTTCACCAATCGACAATCAAATGATCTAACAGTTAATAAAAGTCGCGTGGAGTTCTATTTCACCTGTTAAGTTCCATCTTATCTACGTCGAGCTCCCTTAACGAAAATCAGCGAAAGATTCGTGAGACGGAGTCCCAGAGGAAGTGTTGGCAGTCGTCATCAACCCACACCCCAACAACCTCAAAGCACACAACGATTGCAAATGTTCTTTGATCTGCAGAGACGGCGAATAAATTGATGCATAAGAGAAAACTGCGAAAATAAACCTTACCCAGGAAACTATTCGGAGAGGGTTCGAACCCATACTTCTGGACACACTAAAAAGGGCAAGGAAGTGGTATCAGAATCTATCAGAAAATCTTGCGGTGTTTCATCTTAGCTATAATTGTTGATATAATATTCACTGTTGGTTATATATGGTTTTTCAAAAGTAACGCATGATATATTTTACACGTAGATGGAACTGTTAAAAAAAAGATATGTCAAGTCTTATTTCTTAAAAGGATGTATTTTATAAGTGCGAAATATTTCTCTAGTCATTGTTGTATGAGCTATAATGTCAATAAAGACTTTTTTTATATCAGTACTTACGTTTCTACCCCCACATTTTCTGACAGAGCACCTTCAATTTTTTCACTCTGCTCTTCATTTGTTTTCAGAACCTTAATTTGTTTTGCAATTATACTGCTTTTCAAACTCAAGTACTATCAAATTTATCAAAGTCGTTCACACAGGAGCTGAGGAAACTAAGCGAAGTCCTCACAGAGTTGAATAACTTTTAATAAAAATTAAATATAAAGTACAAATTAGACTTTATTAATTATTGAAATTAAATAATTTACGGCATTACTGCATGGTGTTAGGGGAACAAAATTAGAATTCTTGCAAGCTGTATTACAATCACAACTAAATTTTTAGAATTATAGTTATTATTATTAGATTAAACCACAAACATTAATAGTTTACTATTAATTAAATGAAATGCATGACTACTGATTAGCTAAATTGTATTTTGTGGATATTTTTAAACATTTTTAAATGTAACCATGTTTATGAACTTACCCCTTTATATCTTTAAATGCACTAAAATAAAGAGAAATAATAAAACATTTTCGATTTACATTGTATTT